>JAZAYU010000339.1:110416-315270 GCA_038501625.1 Corbicula japonica | reverse complement strand
TTTTTATTTCTTTGTAACATATTAACGCGACCAGGAAATTCAAGACAAATACCAATACATGTATATAAAATATATATCGGAAAATAACGACAACGATCAACTGTTAACATAAATGGTACTAATAGAGTTTATGCTATACTAGCATATGAACTTACACATGTGTTCTTTACAAACTTTAATGCGTAGAACGCAATAAATGTTTACTAGGATGCCTTAATATGGAATACTAGGCATTTTGCTTGTTTATATGCGCTTTTCTCCTAACCACAGCTAAAATACTCAAGATGCCTTTGAATCGGATAATCACATTGTAGTTAAAATGTGTTGCTAAATTCTAATGTCGCTCTTCAGATGTGAAAAAGGTAGAACAAATTAATAATAGCCTTCGAATGTTAAATGTATCTTGCTGGTAGATCATATAAAACTAGCAATATATTGTTCAAGAACTTATTAAGTCATAGCCTTTAAAAAAAATTGTATATTGCTGGTAGATCATGTAAAACTAGCAATATATTGTTCAGTCTAGAACACATATTTAGAAATTATAATTTAAGTTTTATACAGAAAACTTTTTTAACTTCAATATCATATAAAACAAACATCTGAACTGTTCAAGTTTCGTGGATATCCTACAGACCCAACGAAAACAAATAAAAAATCGTTAAAAATATAAACAAACTTTGAGACCGTTTTGTATGATCAATCAGGTCAACCAATGTTAGATTCTTGTTAAAGTATCGCTGATAGCGTTTATAAACGTTCTCCGTGTGTCTCTTGCTGTGGAACAATTTTATTATCAGCTTGAAGACTTTTCGGAAATTGTTGTTTCGGAAACCATAAATCATCCAATTCAGAGCGGAGTTGAGCAATCCAGGAATTAGGGTACATCTTCTGATGTACTGCGTTGTTGAATCGTCCCTGAACATGGTAACAATAGCAACACAGCAAGATGGTAGCCAACATAAAATAAACGTTCCAAAAACTACCGCTCTGGTGATCACGTGGTAACGTTCCTTTTTGGCAGTCTGGTGTACATTTACATTCTGAGGTTGGTCTTTTCTTTAACGAATACTTGTAAGCTAATCTGATGGCCAGTGTATACATCACAGAGCTAATTATAATTCCTATGATGAGTTCGCAATTAATAATGAGTTGATAGTCCCTCGAGATGACATTATCCCTGACACAAAACGTATTGTTTTGAATTGGTTTACCGGAAGTATAAAACGTTAAACTTGCTGTAACAATAACTATCAGCCATCCTATACAATCGCAACTAACAGATGGCTTCGATTGATGTTAGCTTTCAATTGCAACGGAAAAGCTAAGCTAGCATTCCTTTCTATAGAAATAATCAGCAAACTCATACAGGATGATCCAAGACAAAGTATAAAAGCAGAAATCTCTCCGAGGCAAATGAATTTATTCCGCGGTAGAACGCCTTGTCCACTATCTATCTCCGCCCCGTCGACCAGAAGGTAAAAAGGGATCAAAAGTACGCCGACAAGGATGGGATCTATAAATTTCATTTATGATAATGATTGCTAGAATTACATAACCTATGATCCCGTAAATTGAAGATAAACTGTATTCCATCTTAGTTATCAAACGGTAATTTTTTAAATAAAATCTTGGTACAGATCACCATGATCGCATTATATCTTATGAACCAATCTCTGAAAAATGACCCTGAGACCGCAATAAAATTTATTGTTTTACATCCCCTCTTTATAGTAAATATGTTATTATTTATATGTTGAGAATAGAACTTGCTTAGTACTCATTAAGATAACCGTTTATATTCATAATAAAACGGATATCATTTAAATTAAAATAGTTAATGTATTCGATGAAAGTTAGAATAGAAGGGACTAAGCACCCAACAATAATAAAAATTTGATAATCATAAGGGTCATTTGTGAGAGACTGGCTCGTATCACACCTCCAGAATGTAAAATCACTCCTATTTAGTTTTAGTTTTATAACCTTGGGCACAGTACTGACTTAACAGCCACTTATTCAAGATGCAGATAATTTTGTAAACAGAGATATTGTTGATTTTGTAATAACAGTAAAGTTTTAATAGATTATTTAATAAACAATTATTTTATTTCTATAAACGGTTATAGCTTTACAAAAAATAAGTGTATCCCTATTAGACCACAGGCTCGTGTGTATTTGGCATTGCTCATCATGCCAAGATCTTCATACGTACTAAAATATTACTATTTTACTAGCATCTGTTCTAGCAATAGTACACATCTTGTGTTACTAACTGGTTTTAAAGATCTTTATCGCATTGAGTAGGTGTGCTTTATGATTCCATCTTTGATTATAGATTGTCAATGTCGGCACAGAAAAAGTTTGTTTTGCCAAAAGTCTGGATTTAGTTTACTGGATGATACTGATTGTGAGGTATTACAGTGAATCAGTAGCAACGAGAGTTTCCGAGATACTCGTATTGTCTTTAAAAATATTTGTGAAACCTTAAAAAGAAATGAAAACAAAAAGCCATTAACCCAATTGAGATTTTGTCCAATTAACGTCCAAAATTTGGGAAACCCTGAGACAGCGACATTGTATGGAATAATGTATGCAGAGCTGAAGTGGTTGAAATGCGAAGAAAGTTGCATTGCACGCTAAAACTTAATATTGAAAAATTACTTTGTAGGAAAAAAATATAGAATATGGTTTGTGTTGTTTTACTTTTGTGATTGGATGTAAATAGAATTTTAGGTCTAGCTATTTTACTTTACTGATTAAACTTTTCTTAATAAATGTAATATGAAAAAAAAAAACATTTATATCGATTATTAATTTTGTGCAAAGTTTTATTGAACTGCATTTGCCATCAAAGAGATTTTAATATTTTTATTTTTTTACCAATGGCAGTGCAATGACGACTGAAGACGCCCTTTAGATTGACCTGTATAATTATGTACTTTTTAGAAACATGTTTTGTTGTTGTTGCTGCTGCTGCTGTTAATTTTGTCAGCGGACATATCTCTTTTTAATATAGACTATCAATATTTAATATGTATTTTGATCAGAACAAGAAGCGCTGGTTCCTAACTCAGTTGTGCTTCAAAGTTAAATTTTTTAATTTAAAAGAAAAGGTCCCACAAATCTCTGCTTATATAAGCTTGACCATGTTGACAGTGAAGTAAGAGTTTAGGAATCCCATTTTAGGAAAAATTTTTATTCCACTTCGAAGTTTACTCACTATACTGTCAGAAATCAACAATACTGATGTATTTATGTAATCAATACATATTCTGTAAATGTTCAGTGCGCTATTTATTTAAATGATAATCTGTTAGATATCATCTCCTGAAAACCTGTACACTATCAGGATCTGAAGACAAGTCACTAAAACGTTTTTATCAACAACCTTCCGAATCATTCTGATTGTCGCCTACAAGTCACAAAAGTACATGGAGATCTCCTTAATTGTTGAAGCGTTTCGAGCGATATATATTGTATATTATATCTCAGTGTTAATAAGCCTCGCTCGACAATCCAGAGCGTACACGTCGCGAGCGGGGTGGAAGTTATCAACAGATCTCAGCAGCCGGCATCGTCGTGAAGGGAACCACTCTAAGCATTTTTACCATCGGGACCTGGATCGGCGATGTTTGGCGAGGTGTGTTGATGGCTTCGCGGATACTGGTGAGCACCGTCTTCCCCCAGATCGGCCGCCCTTGGACGCTGTGGAAGCCTACGGAGAGACAGCAGGGAGGATCCAACATCTTCGGATGTCACAGATAACCATTGATCCAGTCCACTCGATCGAAGTAGGCGGAAACAGAAAAAGAGAACGGCCGGGACGGACTCCTGCAGCGTGCTGGCAGCACAATGCGGATGGAGATGCCGGGGGTGTGGCCCTAATGAAAGTTATGGAAGTGTCCTTGGTCGGCGGTACTGGGTACACTCAATGTGCCCGGGAAACCGACCAGGGGTTCAGGGACGTCGGCGGTGGAAGAATCACGGCCAGAGGCACCACTACGGGGAGACCACCTCCAGATTGTCAGCGATGGATACACTTCATAGGTTGAATTAGCCGCAGTGCATTCATCTTTTTTGGCATCAAAATTTGACCGTCAGGCACAGTTGCACCCCGAAACTACCAGTTTTAGACATCCAAATCCATTTTTAATGGACCACACCAAAATGTCCTCGGTCAGAGGCGGGAGGGTCCTTAAACTGGGAATTAAACAACAACAACAACAAGTGTTAATAAGCTTGGAAGTGTTAACACTCCGCATAAGACATATTTTACTGAAGATAGTTTTGTTTTATGTTATCCACGGTATCATATCGTTTTACGTCACTTACCGATAGCGTTGTGAATTGTGCTTTCTGTATTGACTGTTTCTAAAAATAGTTTTTTATTTTGGGAGTAACCTTTGCCTATATACGATATTTAAGGACCGTAATCAGATTGTTAGATCTGACTTTAATGCGATTATTAAAAATGAAAAATTCAATTCCACGGGGAGAATACTGCGAGAAGTTACCTGACTGTGTTTCACGCTTAAAATTTGAAGAACGTAGACCCAGTATATTTTAAGGCACGCATTAAAAGAATGATAGGATGAGTAATGACATTGTTGTGTTTGATATCAGTAATTAACCTGATTGTCAGCGATATAAACGATATATTACATTTTTTATAAAAATTTTACTTGAAGCAAGAACCGTAAAATGATGTCTGGTGCCCTGCTATCTTCCAATCGATAATTAATAAACGTAGACCAATTAGTTCTCGCTCTCTGCAGAAGGACCCTTGAAAAAATTCTTTTATCGACTGATACATGTAATAACTCAAAAGTGAACATAAAAATTCTAACACAATAAACTTCCACAACGATACGTTTCATTGCATAGATAAAAGTCGCTATAATACTGCACAAAACTGTAAATTTCCGAGAAAAAATCCTATTTTAGCTACATTTTAGGAACCCTCTTATCTCAAGTGGGCCGGAATAAATAGATGTGCGTAATAATAGTCTTCCAGTACTTGTTTATGGCAATAGAAGGCATGACCCATAATTCGTCCAGAAAATGTATTCTTATTGTAAATGCTAATACAAGTATGATATTCTAAGCAGTAAAAGAAAGACTTTTGTTGATTTAGAACTCAAATCATAAATTAAATTATTGCTTTGATTGCTATAAATTGAAAATACCTATTTCAGCGGAAACATAAATACCGTATAATGGGTTATTTTCGCGATCGAAAATTTTCGCGATTTTGCCATAATTTAAATTTTCGCGGTTGTAATTTTAGCGAATTTTCGTCCGCAGAAATTAATTTTCTCGTTTTTACTTTTTGCAGGCCATTCTTATTGCTATAGTTCTAGTAATCCTGTACTTGCAAAAGTACATGTAAAAATTAAGTATTATTTGAATAAATGTTTGTTATGATGTGAAAGCTGTGCCTTTAACAGTTGTAATTTATCCAACAGTTATAAACCAAATTGCCCGTAGCATAATTGGCATCCGTTTAACAATGGTGATCATGTTTTATTGAGAATAATTACCCTGACCACCGTAGATAGGCCTATAAACGTTATGAAGCGATAATTAACATTTAGCCCGCTGGGGCTACCTTTTTAAACTGCTTATTAAGTAGCGCTTATCAAGTTCAATATTTTATTAGGCATAAACAATATTGTTTCTTGCCCTTAACAATGGCAGATGTATATGCGAAAAATACAAAAGTGAATACAATCAAACAAATCAAAGAACATACATGTAAACATACATTATCAAAGCTAGACTAATATAGATATTGGAGAACAAGCATGACAACGCACAATAAAATTTTGGTATAAATACATATTAAAGTATATATATAACATGATACACTAAGGTTCAGACATTTAAGAAAATCAAATGGTATATATTGATATTATTAATTGGACTTAGTATAATTAATATATACACAAACTCACTAACACAAGACGATATACCGGATTCCGGATCCCGGATATCTAACTGCATATTAATTAGGCGTGTAGTCACATGTCATTGTTTATTTCCGGTTTACTGAATGGTCGAAACACGTGTGATATTTAATTAAAATAAATGTGAAAATTTAACTTTTTAGGTCGATAATCTTTAGTAATTTACAAATTCATTGAAATGATTTTTACATTATAAAGAATTTACCGTGAAGGTTTATGTCAGAATGCTTACACTTTATGGATTTAAATGAAAATAGATAATTTTTCATGGACTGCAGACCACAGTAGCCAGACTTGCATTACAAAGATGCTGCGTGTCAGATAAGTAAATTTTTTTATAAATTTACAAGATTGATTTACAATTTGGTTCGTAATTAATATGCGTTACACGAATCTTTATAGAAAATCATAAAAAACTTGTAATTTTATGCAGTATAAAGAAATCTACATGTACCACAATTTGTAATGGTTTAGGTAAATTCTATCAATAATATGCAGTTTCCTACATACAAAATAATAATAATAATAATTATAGCAAAACAAAAAATGAGGTTTTTGATGATCACAGATATTTCAATTAATTATTTGAAATTTCTGTAAGTTCACCCAATTTTAAGATAATGTTTGAATTCGGTTCTTTGTGGTATATTATCTATCTTTCAGTGCAGTGATGACTCTTGGACAGCAGATTTCCGTTCCGACAGTGATTAATTAAGATGGCATCAGATGTGGATTATGTTATGTCATCTTTCGGTAATTTTTTTATTTAAGTATGATGAATTATTTGTTTTAATTCAAACAATACCGTAATGGATTAAACAATAAAAGTATATACACAAATATATTATGTAGAATAATAGATCCAACATAAAAATGCTCCTTTTAATGTTGGTAAAAAGTTACTAATTAAGAACACTTTCCCTTAACAAGTTTGCTTCATATATGTATTTACTAACTTTATTTAACAATGTGGTTTGTTTTGTTTTCAGCAATTGTGAAAATTTTTGTTTAGTAGGCCATGAACAGTAATACTGTGGTAAACATATTCTTCTTATTTCTCTATAAAGTGGACAAACTAACAAAAAATGGTATTCAGATTCGACTAAATTCATATTGCATAATCTACATATTCTATCTTCTCTTATAATATTCCTGTATCTACCTTCTTCTATTAATAATTTGTGTGCCGAACATCTAAATCTGGTAAGTGCTACTCTGTGTTTAGTATTAACAACACAAGAAAAATATTTTTCACATGCAAAGCTATCTTTAAATAGTCTGTAAGATTCAAGTTTATTTAAAGTATCAATTTCTCCAAACCATTGTTGAATATATTGATCATATATTCTCTGGATAATAATATTTAATTGTTGTTGTTCAATGTTATTACTGTTTATCAAATATGCAAATCCTAGATTTTCTAACAATTTTTTTAAGTTAACTGTCCATTCATTAACAAACATACCATGTGCATTTTTCAAAAAACATAGCTTATACATAAGTGAATCTGGGTTTTTTATTATTTTGAACCAGAACTTAACAATTCTAACATTTCTTATTACATGTAATGGGAATAGTCCCAGTTCACCATATACAGCAGAGTTTGTAGTTTGTTGTCTTACATTTAAAATCTGTTTTAGAAATTTAAGATAAACACCTTCTATATTACGGGCTTTATGAAAGCCCCAAACCTCAGACCCATAGAACAAGATGGGAGACACCATTGAATCAAACAATTTTAATTTTTCAGAAATGTGCATTTGAACAATATCAAAGAGGGAGTTTAGCGAAAACAATGCTTTCATTGCTTGCTTCGACAAAGCTAACTGAGCTTGATTGAAACAACCATTAGATGAGATTGTTACACCAAGGTAAGTAAACTTATTTACATAATTCAATTTATGACCATTATAGTAAAAATCAAATCCAGTAAATGGTGCATTACCCTTTTTACATACCATAACTACTGTTTTATCAGTATTAACAGTTACACCCCATTCATTGCAGTAAATATATAGATTATCTAATAAGTTTTGCAATCCTTCTTTCGAATATGAGAATAAAACAGTGTCATCTGCAAATAGTAGCATAAATAAGTTTATATTGTCTAAGTTAAACATTTCTACATTTTCATCATACAAACAATTATACATGTCATTTATGAAAAATATGAATAAAAAAGGTGATAGAGGCTCACCCTGTTTAACACCCATGAGACTATTAAAATATTCACTTTTTGTTCCATTTAATTTAACACAAGATTTCACTTGACTGTACATAATTTGCAGCATGTTTATTATTTTAGAGGAGCAACCACTTCTTAAAAGTTTTAACCAAATACCATCTCTATACACTAAATCGAATGCTTTACGAAAATCAACAAATGAGCAATATAGTGGTCTTTTTTCATTACATATGACATGATTAATTATTGAAGTCAATACAAATATGCAGTCTATTGTACTTTTTCCTTTACGAAAACCAAATTGATAATCAGATAGTAGTCTGTTACTTTCCGCCCATTTCCTTAATCTGTTGTCGATCATAATAGAAAATATTTTAGAAAATATGCTAGTCAGAGTTATCCCTCTGTAATTATTTATGTCATTTAAATCACCTTTTTTGGGTACAGGTATAATAATTCCTTTTGACCATGACTCTGGATAAGTTGTATTAGCAAGCATAAAATTAAACAATTTACATAAAGCTGGCGACAATAACTCTTTACATTCTTTAAAAATTTCAGATATAAGCATATCTTCTCCTCCACTCTTGCCTGCTTTTAATGAAGAAATAGCTAACAATACATCTTCTAAAGTAAAATCTTTATCTAATTCTTCAACAATATTTTGGTTTAGATTATTTGATAATTCTTCTTCAACCTGGTTATTTAAAAATACATCATTTGTTGAATACAAGTCTTTAAAATGTTCATAAAATTCTTCAATAGTTATATTTCCATTATCACTTTTCTTCTTTTTCAATTTTTTGATTTCTTTCCAGAACTTTTGAGGTTGAGTTTTAGCAAAATTATGTAATTTATTTTTTTCTTGTTGTTTAAAATTTGCCTCTGCTTTTCTTTTCACAGATCTGTATTTTTTTCTGGAAGCAAGTAGTATTTTTCTATTGTTTGGACTTCTATTATTTTTATATGTATGCGTAGCAGAGCTGAATTCCCTTCTTGCATTTTCACACTCATGATACCACAAACTTGTGAATTTCCTATTAGGTATTTTTTTATTATAAGTTGTTTTGCCAAAAGTATCAAAAGCTCTATCATAAAGTAGGGTGGATAGCATATTAACACCTTCATCAACATTTACAACGTTTGACACAATTTCATCTATTAACTTATCAAAATTTTCTAATTCTGATTGAATTTTACCCTTAAATTCTGTAACTTTTTCAATATTCCATACTAATTTGTCAACTTTACTTGTACAATCATTAAGATCATTATGATGTGTATATTTTGCCTTAAAGCAAATCTCTATGGGGACATGGGTAGAACATGTTTGGGAGTCATGTACTCTAAAATTACTAATAAATGGAAATAAATCATGTGAACAGATTACATAATCAATTAAACTATTACCATTAGCTGACATATTTGTATAATTACCAATTCCAGCATCTTCCCCCAAACGACCATTTACTATTTTAATATTACTACATATACATATGTCTAATAGTTTTTTACCAGAATTATTAACACATTTGTCCATTGTATATCTTTCTGGTAATTCATAAATAATATTACTTGAATTATCATTGTCCACAACATCAATATAGGGTTCATATTCTTCACTACATAAAAGGACATCAGAATGCTCACCGCATCTAGCATTTAAATCACCTATCACTGAGACAAAACCAAGATCTGAATACTTTCTGACTTGCTGCTCAATGAACTCAAAGAAATCAATTTCAGGTAAGTTGTAGTAAGGAGAATTGCTTGGTGGAATGTATGCAAAACATATGTAAATATCTTTTTCAAATTTAAAAAGTAATTTTGATAGTTTTACACAAATAAAACCATTTTCATTAGTTTCAATAATTTCTACTCCATTTTGAAGAAAGTTTTTATAAAACAAGCAAATGCCTCCATGGCCACGTTTGGACTTAAGGCTAGCTTTTCTTGGTACTGAACATTTAACATAACCTTCTAAAGAAAATTTAGAATTTTCACGCTCCCATGTTTCACTAAAAAACAAAAGATCATAATTGGTTATATAATTTACAAAGTCTTGATCATCTAAACACTTTTTTAATCCTTCTACATTCCAGGATAGCACTGACAGTTCACACTCTTCTCCAGACCCCTAGTCAGATGTACCTCTGGGTGGATATCTGTTCTCCTGGATAATAAGCTTATCCCGTCTCAAGAAAGCTGTTTTACCTGCAGCTCTAGCCTTAATTAGTTCTGGTATTAAAGCTTTTCGCTTCTCCTTGACTTCCTGTGGATACTGGTCAGAGACATTATAGTCTGTACCCTTAAGTTTCACTGTTTTTAAAACACTTTTGATAATCATTTTTGAATCAGATTCAAGTCTGGCTACAATTGGCCTTATTTTGCCAGGAACGGGCCTACCAATCCTATGTGCTACAATGATGTTTATGCACTTTTCAGGTTCATGCATCTTGAGCACTTTATTGCAGAAGTCATGCACCTTAAATTTGCAGTTTTCCTCTCCTGATGCTACACTACTGTAACTTGACACTGGTTCACAATTTACCTGCTCCGTGCCATCACGTTGCTCACTTTGTGGATCCTGGGTTTCCTGTGAACATTGAAAGTTTATATCCATTTCAGATGACACTAAACCTCCATTTTGAACTGTATTTTTCATGCTAGGGGGGACAAACCTTTCACCAGGGATCTGGGCAAGTCCTTCGGGTATACCAAAGAATAGCAAGTTATCCTTCATTGATCTGCATTTCATTTCTGTCAAATCATCTGTCAGAGACTCACTTTTAGCTTTCAGCTCTGAATTTTCAGTCCTCAGGTAGTGCATATCAGCTTGTAACTTTTCTATTTTAACCTTATTTGATTCTGCAACGGAGTTAACAGTGTCATATTGCTCACAAATAAAGTTTTGACTTTTCTCAATATCAGAGATTTTCAGGTCCATGGAATTTAGCCTCTGGTTTATAGCATCAAGTTTATTTTCCACTTTGTTTTGAGTGGCACCTAACTGACCTAATTTATTATCAATTTTATCCAGTCTATCTAACACTGTTTGCAGTAAGTCACTTGACTGAAGGTTAGCCCCGGGCGTCTGAATCATATTTGACGATTGTGACACTTGTACAGGTACAGGTGAAGCCATGGAATTCATATTCATAAGTTGATTATAGAGTGGGGGCGAGATTCCATACTGTCCAGATGGCATAACATTTGGGTAGAACAATGGCTGAGGCTGTTGTGATTGCTGAGGAGTGTGCGGCTGAGACATGTTTTGTTGCACGATCGGAACAGGCTGTATAGGCTTTTTACCTGTCTGTTTACCTGTCGATCCTTTCTGTTGTCGTTTAGGATTGGGTCCTTTGTTCTCGATCGGTGAGATGTTATCCGATTTTCGTTTAGGTTTCATCACAATAATCGACAAATGAATACACAAAGCAATGTCTGTGATAAAATCCCACTGATAACTGCAATTTTGTAAAGTTCTTTTGATTCTATATCCATTTTTCCGTAATTTTCTAATTTATTTTCAAAGAAGAAAATTTTACACCCGCCATATTCGACGCATGCGCACATATCTGAATTGTTTGTAAAGCATAGTATATGCAACAAACTTTGAAACTATGAAATTATCCCTACCGCGAAATTAAAATGGGAATTTTTGGCGTTTATTATTTTCGCGAATTCACGACGGTCGCGAAAATAGCGAAAATATTATGCTCGCGAAAAAAAACATTATACGGTAATTTAAAAATGGGGTTCATTAATCGGGTTCCGTATTGTTTTTACAAAGTCAATGTCCCGCCTGGGGCATATGAATAATTTATATTAATAAATTGAATTTGAGACCGACAGCCCGTTTTAAGGTTGTCATAAAGCGAACGGTTTTCTGAACAACAAAACCATATTAGCTTGTCCCAGGATACCATTATTTTAAGCTCGTGACAATTAATCTTTGACTGTATTCATTAATCCCGGAAAATAGCATCGTTAATAAGCATAAACATTGGTGCCTAGGTTATTCATGATGAATTTTTAAAAAGACTTCTAATTAGTTAATTAATGTAGTTAACAAAACCGATAACACATTGGTAACGGTTTAGGAAACGAACAAGTGCGAAACACATTTCCCACTTGGCTTTTAAACCGTTCCTAATGATGCCCACCAGCCACGCCTGGTTATCAAGGTAAAAACAATGCACTGTGCCTCGGTGAACCCCAACCCACCACTCGGGAATGTTTCATTTCAAAATTATTCAAACGCAAATACAAGATTTAAGTAGCTCATGGCGTCGTCAACCAAACAGGTGTTGTTTCTAGAAGTATTTCACTACCAAAGATTATGGTGATGACAGAGTTAAAAGAAACCTATACGTTCTTTTTTTAATATTTTCTTCGGAAAAAAACTAAATCTTCTCACTAGCGTGTAATCGAAAAAGTTAACAAGGTGATCAGCTGTACAGATGTTTATTATCTAGCTTGAGGAGCGCTGTAATCAGCTGTACAAGGGTTTATCATCTAGCTTGAAGAGCGCTGTAATTACCTGTACAGGGGTTTACCATCTAGCATGCAGAGCGCTGTAATCAGCTGTACAGGGGTTTATCATCTTGCTTGAAGAGCGCTGTAATCAGCTGTACAGGGGTTTATCATCTACCTTGAAGAGCGCTGAAATCAGCTGTACAGGGGTTTATCATCTACCTTGAAGAGCGCTGTAATCAGCTGTACAGGGGTTTATCATCTACCTTGAAGTGCGCTGTAATCAGCTGTACAGGGGTTTATCATCTACCTTGAAGAGCGCTGTAATCAGCTGTACAGGGGTTTATCATCTACCTTGAAGAGCGCTGTAATCAGCTGTACAGGAATTTATCATCTAGCTTGAAGAGCGCTGTAATCAACTGTAAAGGGGTATATTATCTAGCTTGAAGAGCGCTGTATTCAGCTGTACATGGGTTTATCATCTAGGTTGAACAGCGTTGTAATTAGCTGTACAGGGGTTTATAATCTAGATTAAAAAGCGCTGTAATAAGCTGTACAGCTGTACAGGGGTTTATCATTTAGCTTGAAGAGCGTTGTAATCAGCTGTACAGGGGTTTATTATCTAGCTTGAAGAGCGTTGTAATCAGCTGTACAGGGGTTTATCATGTAGCTTGAAGGGCGCTGTAATCAGCTGTACAAGGGTTTATCATCTAGCTTGAAGAACGTTATAATCAGCTGTACAGGGGTTTATCATCTAGCTTGAAGAGCGCTGTAATCAGCTGTAAAGGGGTATATTATCTAGCTTGAAGAGCGCTGTATTCAGCTGTACAGGGGTTTATCATCTAGCTTGAAGGGCGCTGTAATCAGCTGTACAAGGGTTTATCATCTAGCTTGAAGAGCGTTATAATCAGCTGTACAGGGGTTTATCATCTAGCTTGAAGAGCGCTTTAATCAGCTGTACAGGGGTTTATCATCTAGCTTGAAGAGCGCTGTAATCAGCAGTACAGGGGTTTATCATCCAGCTTGAAGAGCGCTGTAATCAGCTGTACAGGGGTTTATCATCTAGCTTGAAGAGCGCTGTAATCAGCTGTACAGGGGTTTATCATATGGCTTGAAGAGCGCTGTAATCAGCTGTACAGGGGTTTATCATCTAGCATGCAGAGCGCTATAATCAGCTGTACAGGGGTTTATCATCTAGATTAAAAAGCGCTGTAATCAGCTGTACAAGGGTTAATCATCTAGCTTGAAGAGCTCTGTAATCAGCTGTTTATGGGTTTTTCATCTAGCTTGAAGAGCGCTGTTATCAGCTGTACAGGGGTTTATCATCCAGCTTGAAGAGCGTTGTAATCAGCTGTAAAGGGGTTTATCATCTAGCAAGCAGAGCGCTTTAATCAGCTGTACAGGGGTTTATTATAAAGCATGCGGAGCGTTGTAAGCAACTGTACATGGGTTTATCATTTAGCATGCAGAAATCAGCTGAACAGGGTTAATCATCTAGCTTGATGAGCGCTGTAATCAGCTGTTCAGGGGTTAATCACCTAGCATGCAGAGCGCTGTTATCTGCTGTAAAGGGGTTTATCATCTAGCATGCAGAGCGCTATAATGAGCTGTACAGGGGTTTATCATCTAGCAAGCAGAGCGCTGTAGTCAGCTGTACAGGGGTTTATCGTCTAGCAAGCAGAGCGCTGTAATCAGCTGTACAGGGGTTTATCATGTAGCATGCAGAAATTCAAGGAAATCTTACTTCCTGGTTCAAAGTGAAAGTAGAAAGTGAAAGTAGGAAGTACGTTTTCCTTGAATTTCTTGAAAACCCTAACATTATTTTGACGAATTGGCACTAAACATTGTGGACCAGCATATACTTATTTCAGGTATGAGTTGCTTTGGTATATTGTTCATGAATTTCAGAGTTCTCATGCAAATGGTTCTTCTTTTGTTTTAGTATGTGCTGGGTAATTAGAACATGAATTAGACTAAACTGAGATTGCAAACATTTACTACATCCATAGCTAAATCCATTCATTTACTAAAATCTAGGTGGCAATAAGTATTTCCCTCAAAATTCATTTTTTGAAATTTTGGCCTGTCTTCGCCATTTGTAATGTTTGCGATTCCTTAACTGAATTGAAAAACGTCATTATCGTATATTTAATTACTCCATCAATTTTCAAACACCTCGAATTTCAAAAGTAAGACACGAAAACAAAGAAACGGTGAAGCTTTATTGTAAACGCCTTGGAACGATCAGTACACACTTGTGCGTTTGATTTGAAAGGACCCAAGATCAAAAAACTAAGTTTTGAGATCAGTCTCAAATCTCAAGGATCTGATTGGCTGAAATGGCGACCTGTCGCCATTTCAGCCAATCAGATCCTTGAGATTTGAGACTGGTTGCTATGCTCAGTTTTATAATCGTAGACACTGTGCCCAAGGTCATAAAACTAAATCTGGAGATCAGTCTCAAATCTCAAGCATCTGAATGGCTGTAATGGTGACCATGAGAATCCGAGGGGTTACCGCCTTGGAACGGTCAGTGGCATATCAAATTGCCACTGGGGGTTTAAACCATGTTCTAGGGTGCACCAATCTCACACTTGCCCCTACAGGTTCTCATATCACAAAACAAGTACAAGTTGTCTTGGTGAAATAACTCCAACCCACCCATCGGCTCCTTATGACGTAAGGTGAAACAAGATCAGGAACACACTTCCGGCCTTGTCACCTTCAAGCCTCTTTCCAGTTATCTTCAAATTTCTAGACTGTCGTATGCTTAAACATTTTCAAATGTTCACCTGTTAAACAGCAGTGTGTCTGAAAAGAAATCATTGCAAACTTTTGACCTCTTGATAATATATTCATTTTCTAAGGCGCGACGAAAAACAAGTGAGCCTTTAACAACTTTCGTCATTGGCTGTTATGCAGTTTTGTCCGGTTGATTTTATTGTTTCTATCTTATATTGAGTTTTTAAATTTATTCATCCGAAAAAAAACTGATAAATCTATAATTGCATTGTGTAACATTGCTTCTGTGCTATACAGAGTGTTTTCAATTTTGTCATTGTAAAAGTTACAGTAAAAGTGGTTACTTTCTTTTGACGGCTAGTATAATACTGTTTTATCAGCCACTGCGACAAAATTGTAGATTTGATTCAAGACGTAGATAATTTTGTAAACAGAGACATTGTTGATTTTGTATTGCCAGTACAGTTTTAATAGATTATTTGATAAATATTTATGTTATTTCTATAAATGGTTACAGTTTATACAAAGAATGATTTTACCCCTATTAGACCACAGGCTCGTGTGTATTTGGCATAGCTTATCATGCCAAGGAGATCGTTATTCGTATTCAAATTTTACTATGTTACTAGCTGCATCTGATCTAGCAATAGTATACATCTTGTCTTACCAACTGGTTTTTAAGATCTTTTTCTTTTGAGTAGGTGTGCTTTATAATTCCATGTTTGATTATATGTTGTCATTAGCGGCACAGAAAAAGTTTGTTCTGCCAAAATACCGGATTTATTTTAATTGATGATACTGCTTGTAAGGTATTTCAGAGAGTGAATCAGTATTGCAACAAGAATTTCCGAGATGCTCGAATTGTCTTTAAAAATATTTGTTAAACATTAAAAATAAATGAAGCATGTAAACTGATAGTGCAACTGAGATTTTTTGTCCAATTTACGTCCAATATTTGGGAAACCATGTGACCTTGACATTGTATGGAATATTGTATGCAGAGCTGAAGTGGTTGAATTGCAAAGAAAGTTGTTTGAATTGTTTTTGTAGCAAAAACATAATAGAATATGGTTTGTATTGTTTAACTTTCGTGTTTGGATGTAAATATAATTTTCGGTCTACCTATTTTTAGCCAGCGGCTATAGAAATGAAGATCCGAAATCACAGACCTTTCAGCAGGTGCGCTCAAATGAAAAAGTCGAAGTACAGCTTTCGGTTGACGTCAGAAAAGAGTTCCTAAAGCAGTCATAAAAAATCAGTTGTTAACGATCATTTAAATTGATTGCTTTAAAAGAATAATCAATAAAACGCTTACTCAATAAAAGCAACAAAGGCATTCTGATATTATCGATATATATGATCAAATAAACTGCGTATGAGTAAGACAGTCACAATGACGTCAAATGGCGGGTGAATAGAAACACCGAAAACGACCAAAAACACCGACTAAGACCGAAAACAACTGAAAACACCAAAAAAGACCGAAATTTAACCGAAAAGCATTATTTTTGTACCAAATACCACTTTTAAAATAAATGCCAATGTATAATTTATGTATACATTCAATTTTTAATCACATTAGGTTCCTTTTTCGGTCTAATTCGGTGTTTTTCGGTTATTCGGTTGTTTTCGGGGATTCTATGTACCGTCAAATGGCAATATTCTGAACGCATTCAACGCATATTCTGAACGCAGACACGGTGCAAAAATTTTGGAGTATTTCAGTATTTTGAGGGGTGTATTTTTGCTTTATTCAAAATATGTAACGTGTCGATAGTTTTACGTTTTGTTACTAACACGTACGGGGTTTAGCCCAAACTACACACACCTCCAGTGATCTCCCCTCGATTGTGTTTACCTAAAACATTGAACATTTTCGAAGATTTTGTTTCAACAAATAGAGCTCACTATAGGCTGTCTAGCTAATGTTTTGTGCGAATTTTAATTGTGAAAATCATGAAAATGATGCCAAGTATGTTTTTACGAATTAACATTGGTGATAATACGCGACATACTGGAAGGATGGCAAATAAACATAGACATCGACCAAATTTTTTTTACAGACACTGTGTAATTTCCGAAAGGTCAGGAAGAGTTTTGAAACGGCTTCAACTGTATCCCAAAAATTGCATGTGTGCAGTCATTGTATGCATACATGTGCAATCAACTTTCATTTAAAAGTTTGGCATATTTTGCATTTGATGATTTGTATAAATCAGCTAAATGAACATATGAACACACATCACCCCTGATCGGCAGCACGAATTACCCAAATCTACCCAAATACACAAATCTACCCAAATCTACCAATTTTATAGTTGCTGTTTGGAAATATTACTCAAGTCTACATATTTCATGATTAAAAAGGCCAAATTGAACAAAAAATTAAGTACACAGTTAACTTCATATAAGTTTTAATAATCAAAATACTTATTTTCATCTACCCAAATCTTCCTAAACGTTCTCATTAGCAACTCTATGGTTCACCAAACATACAAAACAAAGTGGCCATAACACTGATGATAATGCTGCTGCTACTGATGATGATGACTATGATAATTATTAATTGTTTTTTAAAATTACCTTTTAGATTTTTGAAGCTATTAATAAGCAGCATATAAGCAATATGGGGAGGAATATATAACTGTACTTTAAGATGGTAAATGGAACAATATTTCAATAAATATGAATTTTTCTAATATAAGGTTTGATTTTTTTTTTCAGCATCAACAAAAGGTAGTTAAAATACTAGTATTGTAGAATTTGTCAAGATTTATCTAAAACTACTAAGATTTGGGTAGATTTGGGTGGATTTGGGTAGATTTGGGTATTTCGTGCCACCCCATCTGATTATTGTTTACATTTTCTGGTGAGGATGTAAAGACTTCAAGCACATTGGAAAACAAAATTCTGTATCTCACCAGCAGTTACACCACCCAGGTTTACAGGTCTTTACAAGGTAAACAGTTGTATTTGTTTGCAATAAAAGCTGAAATTAGCTTCCTAAGTTTCAATGATATATAGAGGATATGGCCAGGTGATTTGGCCCAGATAAATGAACTAAACAGATGGGACATGCCGACTATAAGGCCTGCAGTCAGAGACAAACGGCCAAGCTTTAAGACCGCCCAGTATATTTTATTATTTATATTTTAAATAAATTTTAGCAGGTCCCAGATATGAAATCAAATAATGCAGCATCTTTAATTTTGGAAAGCTTTTGTTGCTCAAAAATTGTTAAAATTTATTTGATTTATCAAAGACCACATAGGGAAACCGGTATTTTTAATTTTTAAATTACCTAGTTTTTGCTAGGTAGCAATCTCAGTTACAAGACAAATTTATGACAATCGGTGTAGAATAAACTTGCAAATTAACCACTGACTTGATTTTTAAGTTAAATGGCATAATTATAAAGTGTTAATATTTCTGACTAGGAATCTATTATTATTGTCTGCATTAACTTAGTTAGTAACTGAAATAGCTTTATGAAGTAGAGTAATTTCTGAAATAGAGTTTAGTTGAAGATTATAATATTCATTATGAAAGATTGTTCGTGTCATTCTAAGAGCATAACTAAAATGATTGATATAAAGCCCCTTTCTGCCATATATATGCCTTTTATCGCATGTGCATGTAGTGTAGATCCGGATCAGACTAAATATTTGTGCCATCTGATCAGGACTTACATTGGTCACATCTTGTTTAGAAATAAACTTATGAATCTAAAATTGAACAGTGCAGATCCTGATCAAACAGCACAGAGATGCAGGGTGATCTAATTCAACACTGCCCATGCCATAAACTTAAGGTTCATATTATATGGAGTTAAGGGTTAAAGTTAGGAATTGATTTTCTGTGCAAAACACAAGTATTACATGTTTTATGTCTACCTTTTCCATGTAAGTAGACATAAATTATTATGCATAAGTCAGTATTAAGAGGCCTACATGGATACAGCTTTTATTCCATGTGTGACAAGGTTAGACCATATCAACTTGCATATCAGTGGAGGCTGGTTAGAGTCTGTTCATGTTTAGTTCTTTTAGGTACATGTACTTTCTGATCAAGCACGGATTTCATTTGCTTTTGCAAACCAGGGGTCATTTGACCCCTGTTGAGAATTTTCAATGGGTCAAAACCTGATCTTTCTTAAGTCATATTTTGTATTAAGTGATACTTACACATGTATTACTTATAATTAATTTGCAAGAGTTAAGTAAGTTCATTTTAAAAAATGCAATTTCCTCAATACTTATCCTCATTCTTGTAAACCACTTTTTAAAAATTTTTGTGCATCAAAATGACCCCAAGCTCAAAATTAGGTGTGGTCAAAAGTGGAAAAAAATCACATTTGTTTGCATTAAGATGCAAGAATCTGTATCAATTGAAATCACTGGATCAAGATTCATAGTGTGTGGATTCAGATCAGATGGATGCCTTACATGCATTAAAAAGTCTAAATAGAGTTGACAGATAACAGTGGGGGAAAGAGTGTCTGTTAAGGGCTGTACTAATGAAATTAATATAAAGAGCCCCTTTATCTGATTTATTAGGTTGGACACTTCATTATGATTACATTAACATAATGCTGGCTCCCTGTTAGACATTGTTATACATAAAACGAAGATCAAATAGCCTTTCACAGAGTCCCTTTGTAATTACTTTGAAAGTGGAATTAATAAAGAGAAATACAAAGAAAAGAAATAAGTTATAATAATATAAGAAATAAATATAATTTTGCTAACCCAACAATTTTCATACTTAAATTGACACAAAACATTTGTTGTGCCTCTTTCATATACTAAATGAAATTTATAAGTCATTGACATTGCCCTAAGTTGTTATGTATTGCTATAAAGAATATAAAATTATATTACCATCATCAAGTTCAACTACTGTTAAGCATCCTGACATGCACTCCACTGTTTGGAATGAATCAAACTTGGTACTTGTGTAAATATTGAGTTGCATTACAACCATGGCTAGGCATTCTAGACAGTGATGCATTTTGATCCTGATATTGCTTGATCAAACTTGGCCTGTAATATTTTTGTATTTGTCCTGTTCGATTGCTTTTAATGTTCCTTTTTTTCATTAATTTCAGTAGTTCTCCTAAAATTACTTTTTAGCTCATCTGTCAAATAGTGACAGGGTGTACTTTTGTAATCACCATTTGTCCTGCGTCCATTCACAATAATCGTCAGCACTCTAGCTGCTTAATTTTTATCCGATCTTCTTCAAACTTGGTCAGAATGTTTATCTCAATGGTATCTAGGTCGGATTAAAAATTGGTCATGTGATCTTGAAAACTAGGTCACTAGGTCAAATTATAGAAAACCTTGTCCGCAGTCGAGAGGTCTTAATTTTGGTCCGATCTTCTTCAAGCTTGGTCAGTACGTTTATCTCAATGATATCTAGGTCAGTTTCAAAACTCGGTCATGTGACCTTGAAAACTAGGTCACTAGGTCAAGTTATAATGAAAGCTTGTCTGCACTCTAGTGGTCTTAATTTTGATCTGATATTCACTTCCATTACCATAAGATCTTAGTTCCTTTCTTGAAATTGCCATATTGCAATATGGGTTCTGGAGTTAAGTGCCAAAATAAACTATTTAGACCCTGTCTGCACAAACGCAGCTTCATTTTTATTTGAATTTAATCAGACTTGTACAATAATTGAGTTACTATAAGATATTGGTTCCTTTCTTGAACCGGCTAGATTCCATAATGAATTCCAGAGTTATGGCCATTGAAAGAGCCAAAGAAAGCTATTATTGCAATTGCATTTGCATCCACTGACTCTTGAGCAGTTGTTGACAGGTGAGCAACCTAGGGTCCTATGGACCATCTTGTTAAATATTTTGACCAGTTTTATTATGAGTGGTTTTTGCTTTTTTTTTTCAAGCATATGGCATGTCTTCAATAGGAGTTTCTTCATTCTGTTCAGATATTATATATCTACAATGGCTGGAATAAAACTGAAAGTCCTGTTACATTGCACATTATTGGGTTGTTTTATTTTGATTATGTTTACGCTCCGCTGGCTTCCAGCACTTTCAGTGCTTTGATTCTTTTACTGATTAAACCTTTCTTGATTAAACCATGAACATGTTTCTAAAAAGCACATAATTATACAGGTCAATCTAAAGGGCGTCTTCAGTCGTCATTGCAATGCTATTGGTAAAAAAATAAGAACTATCAAAATCTCCTAAATTTTGGCAAAACGCAGTTCAATAAAGCTTTACACAAAAAATCGCTATATTTTTTTTTCATTTCACAAATTTTAAGAAAGGTTTAATCAGTAAAGAAATAGGTAGACCTAAAATTATATTTACATCCAAACACGAAAGTTGAACAATACAAACCATATTCTATTATTTTTTGCTACAAAACAATTCAATATTAAGTTTTACCGTGCAGTTTCATTTAACGGCATTTTGCACTTATTGAGATTTCGATAAATTTTTTTTATCGATGAACAGGATTTGGAGGAGTGTGGTAAGCCCTTAACAAAACCGATAACACGTTGGTAACGGTTTTTGGAACGAACAAGTGCGGAACACATTTCCCACTTGGCTTTTAAACCGGCCCTAATGATGCCCACTAGCCACGCCAGGTTCTCAAGGTAAAAAAACTGCACTGTGCCTCGGTGAACCCCAACCCACCACTCGAGAATGTTTAATTTCAAAAGTATGCAAACGCAAATACAAGATTTAAGTAGCCTTGTCAACCAAACAGGTGTTGTTTCTAGAAATATTTTCACTACCAAAGATTATGGTAATGGCAGGGTTAAAAAAACTCATACGTACTTTTTTTACTGTTTTATTCAGAAAAAAAAATCTACCAGTCTCAAATCTCAAGCATCTGATTGCCTAAAAAATGGCGACTGATCACCATTTTAGCCAATCAGATGGTTGAGATTTGAGACTGATCTCCAGATTTAGTTTTATGATCTTGGGCAATGTGCCCAAGGTTATAAATCTGAGCATGGCAACCAGTCTCAAATCTCAAGCATCTGATTGGCTGAAATGGCGACTGCTGCAATGGCGACCAGTCGCCATTTCAGCCAATCAGATGCATAAGATTTGAGACTGGTTTCCAATCTCAGCTTTATAACCTTCAGCCCAGGTTGTATGATCTACCAATCTCACACTTGCCCGTCAGGAGCTACCTTGCTGAATTTACTCCAACTCACTCAGCTCAAGTTACATGCATACATTAAACAAAAAAAGCTTATAGCACTGTGATAGGACAAAATGTGCAGGGACATGATGTCCTGTCTGACACCAGAGCATATAGAGCTAACACAATGTCAGGAATACAAGACACTGATCTCCTAAGTTGTTTACAAGGAAAAGATACTTACAAAATAATTATGCGGGTAAAATTGTACATTTTGATAATGTGTTTACAGTTCTGCACAGTTTTAAATATGATAGATAGATAGTTTATTAAGCAAAGGACCATTATGGTCCATCAGAATATATACATAAAACAAATGAAATACATAAATCTCATGGTAATAATATATCGAAGCAGTATAAATATATCATGTCTTAGTAACTGCAAAAATACATCACATTTTCTCCGGGGGAGACAGAAGAATATGAGTAAAAGTATCATTTCTGTATATAAAGAAAAACATGTACATAAAGTTTTCTAACAGATTGCATATAATGCAAAAAAAAAAAGAAAAAACAAAAAAAAACATGCAATGAGTTATATACAATAATTGATTGTAGAACAATGCTAAACATTGATACAGAAAATTTTTAAATGTATATTTGGACTATAAATACCTATTTAAGAAAGTTTTCCGTTGAAATGCTTTATATGCATATCTTGCTAAGGTCTTTATAACATTTTCATTTTCTGATGTCATTAGTTCAACAAATTTTACAAAATTTGGACGTTTCCTGTAGTATGGTTTTATATATTGTTTGCGAATTTCAATAAATAATGGACATTCAAGTACAAAATGGAACTCATCTTCTAATTACACGGCGCATCAGCGCCGTGTTATTGTGATAACGAATTGAGATTGACCATAGACAGATGGAGGAGCACGTGACTGTTTAGGCTATAGACCACTAACTCAAATCCGAAAGATTTCTTGACCGTTTCACTGCTTTGCATATCTCTACTTCAGCAATCAAGCTGATTTTAAACTGATGCTAACAACTGAGATAGAGTCTAATAGACTTCCACTTTAGCATTCCATCACATTCCGAATTTACTGTTGGGTCAAGCCATTAAAATATTAGATTTAGAACGAACTTAGAGACACATTAAAAGCCCACTTTTATCATAGCACGAACGGTTATTTTTTCTGCATTTAAGTTTATCGTCTCGGTTGCAGAACGTTTGTTTACAATCTATCAGCAACATTTGCTATTTTAAAACGCAATCTATTTATAGCTTTCTTTGCGAGTTTATACATCTGCTGGATAATCAATGTTAGTGACTGTTAATCGGTTTGATACAGTTCTCGCATTATATAAGTATTTTACTTTCGCAAAAATCGATTTTGTTAATTTAAATAATTTTATGCGGATGCAAACAGAACATTGTGACTACTAATAAGCATATTTCTTATAATTGGTAACGAAATTAAATGCATCAAACATAAGAGAGGTTTCATATTGTGGTTTCGTTTTGCTAATGTGAGCAATCGCAATTTTGCGTCAACAGGCAAAACATCTGAGGGCGGGCTTCCTTCTTAAGTAAATGCCGTTTAAGAGGCACCTTCTTCGCATGAAATATGTTAAAAATCATAAAGAATTTCCTAGAAAGGTTACTTCGCATCTGGCTGATTATATTCCCTTTTAGAGGCAAACCTACGCTTTATGTGTCCAAACTGTACACGGGGTATAGGCCTTAACTACATCACAGCTGTCAGAGAGACGACAGATAGGCCTAAGCCTTGGAATCAGACGCCTACAGTTGGAACTACAGTTTGTCAATCGTTAAAGCGACTTTTTTTGTTGGACACGAAACGGAATGAAATAAAGACGAAACGAAATGAAACAAAGGTTAGTAAATTTCTTAAAGACATGTCCAATGTAACAACATACATTATAAGATTCTTAAATTGGACCAGTTATGCCTATATAAAAACACATAATAAAGGCATAAAGAGAGAGATATATGGTACTGGGGTGTTGATGTTTAAACTTATCACGGGGTATATCCCTAAACTACCCCACAGGTGTCAGAGAGACGACAGATAGGCCTAAGCCTTAGATAAGTACAAATTTGAGAGGTAATTTAAAAGCAGTTGCAGTTGTTATCGACCGAAATGAATAGATAACTGCTACTCTATAATGCGCATCTCCTGTCTCGAAGGTGCTACCGATAAAATGAGGTGTGCGTATTCCGTAGAGCGAGGTGCTTGATCAAATTCATCATAACAAGGTCGGTGATGTCTTCTTAGAATGATTTTTACGCTTTATTTTTTTCTTCGATGTATAATGAGTAAATCTCTCGGCGAATCCGACGAGTTCAAAGAAACCACCTGCAACACATACAGTTCATTCTTATTAAGGTCGAACTATAAACTTTTTGTGCAATGTTTGTCTAGATCCTAAAAATCCTGCAAAAATTGATATAACCGACCTTGTTATTGTTGAATTCGAAAAGGCACCTCGCTCACCTTACTTTCTCGGTATTATTGTAGGGACCGGAGTTGCGCGTTTAGTAGCAGTGTAAGTGAAAGAAATATTTATGTGATTAAGTTGTACAGAACATTGTACATTATGTAATAATGTTCATTGGTCGGACAGCACGCATATCGTTATGCAAATACACCATTTGAGATCCTTATGACTAAAATCAGCATTTTCAACTTAACTGAAACATTAACATCTTTACAGCATTTTATAGTTTAGCTTATAACTGTAAGTAAAACAAGCAAGATTTCTATTCTTTTGCAACATGACACTGGGTAGGATTTGCGCGATTCTTCTAGTAATCTTACTTTTCCACATATTTCTTTTAACAAGTTTTGTTGTTGTAATTTGTTGTTTTCGTTTTTGTTGTGGTTTTGTTGATTTATTTCTGTTTCATTCTTAAACGAATCGTATTTTTCTGGTTGATATTTTAAACTTTAACTCAGTAATTTTTTTTACTCATTTTTCGCACGATGGTCATAGAGTTAAAAAGACATAATATTCTTTCCAATATGCTGTAGAGTTCTTAGATTTCAAGTTACATGTTTCTATTTTTTCTTTAATGTGTTACTTGATCATAACAGAACTATCTTCATAAGACATCTGACATAGTCTGTAATTTGTTCTAATCATTCAAGTTTATTCTGAAATTTTCCACTTAATTTTACAGTTCATTTCCTTCTTTAAAAATATTATACCATCTCTTTGAATATAGTTTGCATCTCTGTGCCGTAGAAAAGCAGTTTTTTTTGTTTTATCATCTCATTTTCTTACCATTTAAATATGTTTGTGTCGCCCTCAGGGCAGCGAGACCAGCAAAACGACAAAACACAATGCGATATTGCGAACGTATGATGCGAGGGCACGATATTAATATCACATCTTCGCATCGTACTTTCGCGATCTCGCATCGTTGTTCGCGATCCCGCATCGCGTGTTAATTATGTTTTTTTTTATATCTCGCTCTCCTAAAGGTCAGCGAGCAATATCGTCAGGGGTGGGGTGGGGGTGTCACGCACAACCGTTACCGCTGGTGAAGCGAGAAAATTGTTCTGCAAACGTCCAGTTACGGTTCTGTCGATGTTTATTTTGACCAAGAAAGGTAGGTGGTAAGCGTTGACTCGTTTTTATTAAAATCTCAAACATCGTTTTGAAAAACGGGGAACGTGATTCGATATGTGTTGAATTTATCTGCATGCTGGTATAAAATGAGACCAATATACACAAACATCGTTGAGTTATGACGATCACTCCATTTCTGAAATGAGCGAAATTCAATGTGAGGAGAAGCTGTATTAAGTAATAAGTTGTTATTTTTCATCTTGTATCACTGAGGGAAGAAAGTTTTCGTTCCGTTGTTTAGAAACGTTCCAAGAAGAATTTTCTCGCTTCACACGCGGTAACGGTTGTACGCGTCTCCCCCAATCTCTCTCTCCCCCCACACACGTGACTATTGCTATTATTTATGAAGTATTGATTATTTTACTCTTAAGGCAATGCTAGGCATGGTCTTATGGAGATTATAAATATAGACACGAAAGCAATGCCACCGTGACCGTTAGCTTCTGTCTAAATGTTCAATTTGAAGATTATCACCTTCGCCTGTTGAATAATTCACTTGTGTCTAACCTTTTTAAATGCATTCTTTCAAAGGCATTCGTCTTATATTTGAAGTTTTGGATTATGGTGTTGCAGAAAAACACACTTCATGTTCTAAGATAGAGTTATATATTTCTTAGCTATATTGTCCAGTCAGCATATGTTTATATTCATATTCTAGTTCCATAACTATTTTAACCAACCGGAAAACTTATTTTATTGTGTGTGTTGTTATTAGATGGCGAGATCACGACAACAAAAACCTGATGCGATGTGATCGTGGTTTTGCGATCTCGCATCGTGTTGTGGTCTTGTGTTTTCATGGTCTCGTCCAAGAGGTCGAAACAACAAACCCTTAAATTAGCTGCATAGCGCTGTGCCCCCTCGCTTTCACCATGTACGTTTAACACAAACACATCGCATTTTACGCCGTGTACTCCTTTTGCTGCATTAGCAGCAATTTTTTACTTGTTTGTTACAGTGTTTACATTTTCTCTGGTCTAAAGGGATACTAATAGGTTTATTCCAACGGCGGACTTCTATTTCAAGCTTATGAAATAGAAGTCGGCCGTTGGAATAAACCTATTAGTTAATATGTAAGTATGAGTTCATTAAATTCGTTTTATTTTCATCACACTTGTTTTAACAGAATAGTTATGACCCCAACACTGAAACCAGTCCATTCCTGTAGCAACTATGGTGTATTTACCCCGCAGATAGAGACCGTTGAGGTTACTGTAGTGGCACGCTCTATACCACCAAGCTCCTTGGTACTTGACAGCACAGTTACCATTTAAAAGGTCATTATCTCTGTCATATGTTGTAAAGGCTCTTCCATTGTGGAAATCTATTAAGGCGTCGCCACAATCTCCGCTGAATCCATTAACTGTAAGTCGGTAGTACGTTGCGGCAGAGTCGACTTTGAAAACCGAGTACTCGGCGTACGCGCTGATAGGCAGAACGTCACCGAATGTTTCCATTTCTATCCTAAGCTTGCTACTTGGTAGGGTTAGGCGATAGATATTCTCTAGACCAATCCAGTATTCGCCGGTTCTGTTTCCAAAGCCATCTACATAATCATTCCAGGGACGGTAAAAGTTCTCTGAGCCGTCCTGACGTCGTTGGATAACAGTCCAGCCGTCATTTTTCATATCGCACCACGTGACTTCTTTATGTTCGCCGGCTGTTCGAATTACATACACTCCGTCCTCTGTGTAGCCATTTTGGTACAGTTCGAGACAATCCTGTTTTTCAGGCCGATGATTGCGTTTTTTGAACTCCGAGAAACTGGAGATCTGGTCAAAAGAAATAACCAGTAATATACAAGTTGTTCTCAAATATAACGGCGGTCAATAAAATGCTGCAGTATCATCGTTACAGTTTCTGTTGGTGATGGGCCGACAATCGGCGACAGTCAGCGATATCGGCACGACGAGCCAAAATCTGCGATCGGCGACGTAGAGCTGGCAGTTTCGATTAACCGAATGTTTTTGGATATTTCGCGAATTTGTAAATTTTTGTTTCTGTTGGTATATTTTTCCCAAAGGAAGTAATTTATTTGATCAAATGTAATCTGCGATCATATGCAATAATGTGCGCTGCAAAAGTCGTCTCCTTCTAAAGTCTGTAATAGTCTAGATTTGGGGCCGCAAAAAAGCCGCAGATTTGACTTTCATTGTTTAAATATGGCCAACGTTTGTCAGGAAAACGAGGAAGACCCCCCCCCCCCCCCCCCCTCCGAGGAAGACCGCAATAAATTTACGGTTATCCGTGAAAATGCAACCCTTCGTACTGCTAGAGTCTATAATTCTACGCGTTACAGCCCAACAATGCCACGACCTTTGTAAAGCTGACGTCATTTTCGAAATCAATATTCCTTCCGGCATGATAATTGCAAATTCAATTTCTGACATATTTTATAGATTTTATTAGATTGAAATTAGTTTCTAATTCTGTGCTGATAGATGTTAACCATGGTTGACTAGAATTCCCGACTGAATGCCAGCGTCTAGGCCATTTCGGTTTCAAATAAAAAACTAAAAAAAAACTAAAATGGCTTTGTTGCTGGCGTTACATTTCAACTGACTGATGAGTGAAGTAAAAAGTAAAATGAAGACTATTCTTTTGTGTGTTTTTCAACAAGACAATACAGAGATAAAAAAAAAAGTTAGCTGGAAAAAGTTGATGATTTTTCTCATTGGAATGGAAGTCTACGACCCGTAAACTTCAGCTGTTCAAGGATGGCAGGTTTGACTGTTCCCAACAGGCTACTGTCTTTTGATAACAGATGATATCAAGGATGGCAGGGTTGACTGTTCCCAACAGGTTACTGTCTTTTGATAACAGATGATGTTAAACTCTGCCTATATAGTCTGAAAAGGCTCAACAGAGCCTTGTCTTTCCTACCACCACATCACCTGTTATAAAAAGACAGTAACCTGTTATTCCTTAAATAATGAAAGATAAACATTAAAAATGATTATATAGACACAGACAACTGTATTGTTATGCTTTTCTAAATGTTTAATGCGCGAAATGTATATAATTTCTTAAATGTACGATAACTGCCATTAGTCTATTAATTAGTTGGTTGAAATTTCCGATTAATCGATGTTGAAAATTCCAGCCGATTGCCCATCACTAGTTTCTATCGATATTTTACCAGATAATATCAAAAGAAATATGAGGAAGTCCCTTTTTCATTTCTACTTTCGTTTTCAGGGTCAACATATGTTGCTGAATTAATTCTTCATCAGACCACCGGCAAGGTATTGTAGAGCGAAACCTGCCTGAGCGGTCACCTGCGAATAGCAACCACCTGTCTTTAACAGCCAGTTTCAATAGGACCTAAACTGACACTTGTTCTAATTATTTACTGTCGTTAACAGCCACCTGTCTATAGCAGCCACTGTTTGTCACTCCCTTGGGTGGCTGTTAAAGACAGGTTTGACTATATACAAGTTTTTCCCCCATCGATATCAGTACAGTTTTTTTTCTTGACATTTCAAACAGCATTTCTTCAGTTTTCACGCAAAACGATATTTACCAATTGTAAGTGCCTTTGCTATGTGAATATAGCATTCGTAATTCAAACTGGGCATTCGTAAGCAAACACAAACTAATGTTGGGGTAAACAAGGGTACTAATATCAGGTTTTTTAAGAAACCCAGCACAACGTTTTGCATAGAAAGCGAAAGCAGAAATAAAATGAGACTTTCTCGAAGTTTTTTTTTTTAATCCAGATTTTATTTTGACGGATAACCAGAAGTCATTGTAATTTGATTTAACTCGGTAAAATGTAATGTTTTTGAGAATAATTGAATTAAAGAATACTTATGAAAACGATTTTTTCTGTCTTGTTTTGTTTTATTGTGGGCTTGATAATAAGAGCACTATAGTATAGAACTGAGCATGCAAGATGTTAATACAGCCAAAAATGTAAATATTTCTACATTTAAATCCTGCTAGCACCAAGCTTTTTTCTCGATTCCTTTTTATTAATTCTAGCCTATAATTTGCCATTTGCACTGTTTGAAACCCTACTACCATTATATTGTCAAAATGTGTAACAAAATCACATTTTAGTTATAAGAAATTGATTTAAAGTTGTAATTTCTTTCTAAATTTAGTAAAAACTAAAATATCACTAAAAATGAAGGAATGTACCTTTTCCCGTGACCTGCCCCAAATAATATCTATAGTAACACTACAATATATTGACTCATGTTTTGCAGGACAGTCTTCTATTATTGTGCTGCTTTTGCAAAACATGTAATAATATATTCTTGGGCGATATTTTAGTTGTTGCAAGTTTCTCGTGGAGATTGAGGTCGGGATATTGAGAACACATTTCATGTGGCATTTGATTTTATCGTGAGCAACTATGGCTTTGTATTTCTCTTTAACTTAGTTTTGTAGTTAAATTTATATTAAAAAGATATTTATATTGAGGATACAACATGAGTGATCATTTTATACTGAAATTATTAAACGAGTCATCTAAATCGATATAAAACGAGGCTTTTGCCGAGTTTTATATCGATTTAGATGACGAGTTTAATAATTTCAGTATAAAATGAACACGAATGATGTATTCTATTTATCACATACCCTGAAAAAACAAGCAAAATCCATGAATTGTTCCTTTCTATCGCCCAGTAGAGCGAAATGAAAACGTGTGTAATTCGGTCGTATCGGATGATACATACGCTAGTCCCAAAGGATTTACCCTACCGTTTACCCATTTGCCAAAATAAGTAAATAAAAAAAATAAAATTAACTGCGCTAGAGTCTAGATATTTAAAGAATCTACCAGTTATAGGCTTCTGAAGTTCTGTTTTATTAAATAAATCGATCTACTGTATGACGTCACTTGTGTAAACTTTCAAAGCGGCATATGACAACATTGAAATTTGCTGGATATAAACTCATAATTTGGATTGAAAATGTGGTTCTGGTATTTTTATTTTGTTTTGGGTATGTTGTAAGATCACACCGACGATGTTCTGAAAACGATGTCAGCGTCTGGGTCATTTTGTTTTCGATTTAAACGAAATGAAAATGGCTTTGTTGCTGTTGTTGAATTTCATCATGGACTTTCCTATTGCTTTATTACAAGTGTCAGAAAGTTATATTTTCCGTGGATGTTATCAATATAAGGGATGCTTAAGTTCCTGATAGAAGTTGATAGCCTGAAGTGATCAGATTTCAAAAGTAAGTCATTTTCATAAATTTGTTTTGATCGCTGATAACGCGGATGAATAGTGATTCGGCTGCGATATATAACTAGTTATATATCGAAAATATATAACGGGTGTTATTACACTCCCACACCGGAAGGTATGTGATAAAATAATTATATATATTGTATAATTAGTATTCAATCTACTTTTATCTAAGCTAGTTCTCACTTATTCTTGAAAGAAAGCGACCTATACGAAGTTTCAGTTTTAAAACTATCAATACCATTCGATTTTAAAGATCAACTTAACAATATAATTATTGTTTCGAAAGAAAAACGGCAAGCTGGATTTTCGGTTCGACATTCTACCATTTTCAATAGCGCTCGAAGCTTAGAATTGCCTAATTTGGATAGGCTCTGAAAGTTCTAATTTTGCGTCGACTAAATCGTACGCTAACTTTTTTTTTGCAATTTGCACGTTTTTTCTGTTTTCTTCAGAGAACTTGGCGTGTTAAGTGTGCTGCTCCCTAAAATCTGCATTATCTGGTTTAAACTCAAAGTATCAAATACATAATATGCCATTTAATCGTACAAAGGCTTAAACCACTGGGTTCTCTTCTTCTCCTCTTTTATAATGTCCGCTTTAAGGGCCTGCCACACTCCTCCCAATTCTATTAATCGATAAAAAGAAAATCTTCAAAATCTCAATAACAGCAAACTGCTGTTAAATGAAACTTTGCACAAGTGTATGTTATTAATGTATCTTTATTTTACAGATGGTAAGACACGTTAGAAAAGTAAAGAACAATAGCGAGATCAAAAAATTCCCTCAACTTCTATTTACATAAATTCATAAAAACTAAAGAACACAAAACATCATTTTAAATGCCCACATGAGTAATATGATACTGACAACAATTTATTGTGCTCTCGTGATTTACATATGTAAACTTTACGAGATATTAGTAAAAGTGTATTTGACCTTCAATTTCCTGGTCGCGTAAACGGATGACAATCACTGATTTCGCTTTTAATAGTTGAAAGTTTTTTACAAAGTACACAACATTTTCTTGTCAGTATCATTGCGCTCACGAGGGAATTTAAAATTATGTTCTGCATCCCTTAGTTTTTGTGAATTTATGTAAATAGAATTCAATGAATTTTTAGGTCTAGCTTTGTTTCTTTACTTTTCTAACGTGTCGTTCTGTATGCAAAATAAAGATACATTAGTAACATTCATTTGTGCAAAGTTTCATTGAACGGCATTTTGCCATTACTGAGATTTGATGATTTTTATTTTATCGATGAATAGAATTGGGAGGAGTGTGGCAATCCCTTAACTGAATCTGTTATGATCATGTACCCCCTTTTTACTTCTTCCATTTTATCTATTAAAACTTCATTTTGTACGTCGTCTGACTTGCGTATTACAAATTTAATTGTATTCCTCAATACTAACCTAGAACAAACAATCACTCACCTTTAGGCCGCTTTCTGTGTAACCATATATCACACCTGTGTTGTTTTCTGAGAAAACCACATTTCCATCTGTATTGTTGTTGCAATGACAACCGATTTCGGTATTTTCTATATAATAGAACGACAAACTATCCAGATTGGAGCAGAACAGTGAGCATCCAAGCAAGGAGGTTGCCTCATGTGATTCAAACACTAGGGAGCTATTGATACCACTGGATATAGAGAATATTTTGTCGTAAGAGTGTAACTTATTCTTTTTCCAATCTTCACAAACTGCCAGCGAATAAATAAGAATAAAAGAAAACACTAAATAAAAGTACGACATCTTGATGCAAGCGTTGTACGGACACCCATTAGTCGAAGTGAAATCTACTTAATGTTGCCGGTAACAACTAAGCATGATTTAATTCTTGATGTGTGCACTTTTAAATTATTTAAATAGCAGCCATGCTGAACTTATTGGTAAAAAAAATTTCAGTGAAGTTGTGCAATAGTGTGCAATAAATGTTAATTGATGCAAGGTAATTGGGTGCGATCATAACCGATCGATTCCGGAGATTGTCAATAAACACCGAGTCTAATCATTCTCTATAGGTCCCAGGAGGAGAACGCGTGGATAAATTGGATTTCAGGAGGGAATCGGGTACTGCAATTGGTAACTCGTCTCGCATTTCTTGCATAACACATTTATCAGATAAAAATTTTGCCTATGCTGATCTCCTAAATTTACTTTATATGATGACCATCTCAAATTCGCCAAAGATTCGGTACCTTCGGAGAACATTAATTACTATTGCACTAGAAAACTGCAAAAAATGGCAAAATCGCCCTTAAAAAGTCAATACTTGGACAATTAAACTAGCAATATATATTTTTCATGAAGTTGTTAATTAACTTGTTCATAAGTTTTCAAGTGAAAATGTATTTCACCATAAATAACTTTACCGATCAACGACTTCTTTCTCTATATTTTGAATACATGTTACGTACATGTATAAGAAAACATGTTTAGGACATATATTTAGAAATTTTTAATAACATTTCATGCAGAAAACTTTTTTAACTTCAATATCATATAAAACAAACATCTGGATTCAAGTTTCGTGGATATTCTACAGATTCGACGAAAAAAAAAATCAAACATTCGTTAAAAATATAAACAAACTTTTAAACCGTTTTGTATGATCAATCATGCCAACCTATGTTAGATTCGTGTTGAAGTGTCGCTGATAGCGTTTATAAACGTTCTCCTTGTGTCTCTTGTTGTGGAACAATTTATTATAAGCTTGAAGGCTTTTCGGAAATTGTTGTTTCGGAAACCATAAATCATCCAATTCAGAGCGGAGTTGAGCAGTCCTGGAATGAGGGTACATCTTCTAATGTACTGCGTTTTTGGATCGTCCCTGAACATGGTAACAATAGCAACACAACAATATGGCAGCCAACATAAAATAAACGTTCCAAACACTACCGCTCCGGTGATCACGTGGTAACGTTCCTTATTGGCAGTCTGGTGTACATTTACATTCCGATGATTGGTCTTCTTTAACGAATATGTGTAAGCTATTTTGATAGCCAGTATATACATCACCGAGCTTATTATAATTCCTGTGATGAATTCACAATTAATAATGAGTTTATAGTCTCTCGAGATGACATTGTCACTGACACAGAACGTATTGTTTTGAATTGGTTGACCGGAAGTATAAAAAGTCAAACTTGCTGTAACAATAACTATTAGCCATCCTATACAAATCGCAACTAATACATGGCTTCGGTTGATGTAAGCTTTCATTTGCAACGGAAAAGCTAAGCTAGCATACCTTTCTATAGAAATAATCAGCAAACTCATACAGGATGATCCAAGACAAAGTATAAAAGCAGAAATCTTTCCGAGGCAAATGAATTTGTTCCGCGGTAGAACGCCTTGTCCGCTATCTATCTCCGCCCCGTCGACCAGAATGTAATAAGGGATCAAAAGTACGCCGACAAGGATGTCTGACACAGCTAAGTTCCCAATCATTAGATATTTGTCCGCAGTTTATGGAATCTATAGATACTCATCAAAACAAGTCCATTTCCAAGAATTATAATGATTGCTAGAATTACATAACCTATGATCCCGTAAATTGAAGCTAAACTGTATTCCATCTTAGCAATCAAACAGTAATTTTAAATAAAAGCTTGGTACAGCTCACCATGATCGCATTATATCTTATGAACCAGTCTCTGAAAAATGACCCTGAGACCGCAATAAAATTTATTGTTTTACATCCCCTCTTTCTAGTAAATATGTTATTATTTATATGTTGAGAATATAACTTGCTTAGTACTCATTAAGACAAATATTTAATTTGTTATTTCATAATTAAAACAATAAAAATAGTTATATCTTTCAAATTAAAATAAGCAAGAGTATCCGATGAAAGTTAGAATAGTAGGGACTAAGCACCCAACAATAATAACAAGAAATATCTTTAAAAAAGATAAACGGCGTAGATTGTATATGAAATGATGCAGTTTGTAGCTGGTATTATTCACTTCATCTTGATTTACGTGTAAATCACATAATTTCATTGTAAATCCTTCGCAATGCTTTGATAGCGGACTCGCAGTTTTTTCGCGTAACATATGTAAACGTAGTTGCCAGATTTGAGATAAGTAAGCACATTGTAAAATCATCAGTCGCGATAAAGAATGAGTTTTATATAAGAAACGTATTGTAAAAGGCATTGGTTGTGTTTATTCTTAAAACATAATGTATCAGATGATATATCAATTGCTGAAAGAATAAAATATATTTAGTCAAAACTTACATAGCGAACTCATTGTTTATATCGCGTAGCATATTATATACAGCTGCTCGATTTAAGAGACGGGTAAACATTTCAATTACTGAAAGAGCTGGGATAAAATTCCATTAACTAAATACCCACAAATATTACAATAATTCAAGCTCGCATATTTTATTACTTAAATTTTCAGCTTTACAGTGAAAGTGTAACATCGTTTTCTTTAAGCCATTTCCACTTACTTTCACTTTGATATAAAAGAATGACTGAATTGTTGTTGAAAAAAAAATCCTAGCCAATGTGATTTACATATTAAACTTTACGAGATATATGTACTGTAGTGTGCCTCATTTCAACATCTTTCAACACAAGAGAATAGAAAAGATCTAAACGTCACAGCAATAATCGTTTCAAACAGTGTATTAACTAATTGTTTAAAAATCCCACTAGATACCTCTTCACCCTGCTCGATGCCTCTCCGGTGGAAATAGCTACCAATCGATATAGTTTATTTAATTTTCCCGCTGCATAATAATATAATACGAGTATTATTTACAACACTTCATTGGTTAATAAATTAGGTCAAAAGTGAGCTTAGACAGCTAACGCCGAAAAATGTGATAATCATAAGGGTCATTTGAGAGAGACAGGCTCGTATCACAACTCCAGATTGTAAAATCACTCCTATTTAGTTGTGTTTACAAGGTTAATGGAAGGATAACATCGTGTATTGTCATTGCTTTTGTTTACTGAAGGTAAACGCGGGCTTTAAATAAATATTTAGAAATGGAAATACGTTGTTGATTGAAAACTCTTTAGTGTAAGCAAATACTATTGTAGGCACTAATGATATTTTCCAAGCACAGGCACTTGTAAAACGTAATGGACAAAAATTAACTGCTAAAGTGATCACCTAAACAAGCAAAATGGCATAATATTTGTTGGTACAATATTAATCATAGTACGGAAGTGAAACAATATTATTTTAATCTGTTATTTATTAAGCACATAGTAAACAAAAACCTAAATTTGAAAAAAAATCTATTCAAATTACATGGTCCTACAAATGGTTCTTTATGTATTTATGTCCCGTGAGCCTTTAATATACTTCTCAAAGTTTGCTAAGCACCAAGGTAAAGATCATTTTAGAACAAATTCATTATCCAGCCAAAATAATATTTTCCATTGACACTTAAATGATAGTATTATTTCTAACAATAGTATTATTTCTTCATGTCCTTGCTAAATAGATCAATAAACTTAATAAAAACAATATTATTTATATTGATGCCACTTAAGTAATGGGCATCATGGGCCTTGCAACTGTCTTTCATGTTTAGAAGTGACAGACATAGCTCATCTTCCTTCTGTCTAAAGGAACACTTACATTTTGGCTGTAAAAGAGTATTTAAAACATGTTATCTCTTACATGACCGAAAACTAGGATAAGTGTTTTATTTAATCCCTTATCTCATTTGAACTCGCACCGTTTGGTGCTTACAGAGTTAAATTTCAAACGGGACACAATGAAATAAAAATGTAAAGAGGAAAATGAAACATGGATTTATAAGATCAATTTCAAATAAAGAAACACAACAATTGACGAAAACAAGAACCTGATGGGTTAGAACGGTCAGTGGCAAAACGATATGTCACTAAGAATTTAAAATATTTGTAATCAAAATGTTTTGACCTGAAATACTCTAATAAAATCAAAATTTTCCTGGCTATGAAAAAGCATATACTTTTTCAGAGATTAAACATAGTTAAGGGCCGTCTAACAAAAAGCGAGCGAATCTTGTAAAATTAATTCTTTGTGTTCAATATTTAGTTTTCACCGACGTTTTCGAGATATTAAGCAGTTCAGTTCCTTTCTTTGAGACTGACAAAGAAGTTAAAATATCAATTTATTTTAAAAAGCAACATATTTTTTTATAAAAAAAATCATATTGTTTGTGAAAAAATATCGAGGAATCGGCTGATCGGACTATTAGAAATTTATTTCAGGCGAAATTATATCAAATGAACTATGCTATTTACATGTTTAAAACGACCTATTAGTATAGAATAAAATTTAGATTCTTATTTCAGAGAAGAAAATGCCCTTTTGCAATTGAAAGGTGAAATGTGTCACCATTCTTTGTATAGTTTGGAATGAAATTTTACTAAGTCATTACATGACATTTGATCTCGGCATGTCGGCAAAGATAAGTTCATTAACTATGCAGTAATGGCAGTGAAAGGTAAAATTCAACATTATTATTTAGTTTGCAAATTGTGATATATAAATCATTAGACACATTTGGCAAAGGCTGTTCAATGATGGTCGACTAATCAAAAGATTGATGGTTACTTAGATATTTGGAAAAGAATCCCGAGATTTAAAAGTAAAATTGACAAAAGCTTTTTAAGACATTTTAGCTGGTTTTTGACGTTTGTGTATTAACAGGTATAGCCATTTATCACTGATTATACTCTCAATTAAGTAACAGTTAAACCAGTTAACTTTAAACATGGAAGAATTTTTATAAATTTAAAAAATATCAGACTCAGCTAAAAATATGAAAATCAGGAATGGCCACATCCTGAAGACATAGCCTCACCACACATCACAAAGTGAAGAGGGAAAAAGCATGGTTTTATAAAATTCACGAGGGTTTACCGCACTGGAGCAGTCAGTGGCTAAACTTGCCTCTGTGGAGTTTAAACCATTTATTAGCGTCCGCCAACCTCACTGGTCTCAACAGATACATGTATGAACTTTACAAGTTCAAGTTGTGAACTCAAACGCACCAACAAACTCTACAATGTTGCAAGCAAAACCACACAATGATATAAAACATAAAAAGGTAAGACAATTGTCAAGCACAAAGGTGGGAAGTCAGTGAAATAACTGACACCTGGCCCCGTGATTATAAAACTTTTTTCATGCTCAACTCAATTCTGTGCTCAAACTTAAAATGTCTAAAACATTAACAGTATTTTAAAAAAAGGAATAACTATGTGTTTAACAGTTGTTATTGAGAGCAATTTCGTCAAATATTCATTTTAAAAATATATATTTTATATAATGAACAGAAACAAAGCAATCAAATTTTCATGCTCAAATTGAGTCGAGCATGAAAAAGTTTTATAATCACGGGGCCAGATCTCCTGGCGTCAAATCAGTAAACCATGATGCTAGAGATTAAAAACAGATCGGCTTCAAGGTTCCTTTACAAGATTTCCCCTTAAACCTTCCTACACACAAAGTTAAGATTTCATCTGTTATGCATTGATTCACGTAAAATTAAAACCTTAAACATTTTTAAAGCCCTAGAAAAGCTAACAAGCTATGAAATATCAAGATGCTTCATGTGGGATATATTCATCTAAAATGAAAATTGTACAATATTTAACTCCAAATCATCTCTTTATCATATTATTCAGTATCTGAGAAACCATTATAAACTGAAAGATTTAGATTTCAAAAGTTTAAATTCCAAACAAAACCATAGAGATTACAACAACTACCAGTCTAATAATTAAAATAGCAATGAAATTCATTTTCGTTTAAATTAAACGTACACCTAAAAAGTATCATTTAAATTGTAAATGTATTTAAAATAACGTAGAGCGAAAAGTTTATAGCTGATGATACAGCTGACTCGGTTATCGAATACTTTTGAACATGTTAATTTTGACAAAGTTTGAAATCGATCCATAAACAAATGATTTGCTGTCTTCAAAGATATACATATAACATGTACTAACTTATCATGTGATTTTAATTAAAGCTAAGAAATGGATGCTTGTGTTGGCATGGATGTATATCATTCACCAAGCACGTAAGTCTAAGTAATATTTGCAATTCAAACCCGTAATTCATATGAACCTCACGGGACAAGTGTGAATTTTGCCAATTTATAACCTGTGTCCAAGGTTATAAAACTGAGTATGGAAACCAGTCTCAAATCTCAAGCATCTGATTGGCTGAAATGGCGACTGGTCGCCATTTCAGCCAATCAGATGCTTGAGATTTGAGACTGGTTTCCATGCTCAGCTTTATAAGCTTGGAGCCTGGTTTCAACCTCAGGTGTCTGCATAAATTTCAGAACATTCACACAAAAACCATTCCTCGCTTCAGCCATTATCTACCGATAATGTTCAGTCTAGTATATCTAAAGCCTTAGCCTTTACACTGCTTGAGGAAATTAACCAAAAGTATTCTTTAGTCTTTTGGGTATTACATTGAAATTTGTTGTACAATGTTAAATATTTAAGTTATTTCTCAAACATTGCTCCTTGGAAAAATTTCTTAAAAGGCAAACTTTACATATTTACCCTGCAATCATTCAAATGAAGTAGCTATAGACATGCATGAAATTTACTCAAATTAGTTGTTGTTTTTTTTTAATTAGCATTACAATATGTCTGATATTATAAATATATATTTTCTTTTTCAACTCTAGCATTTTTTGGACCAGGGCTGTGTTTTGTGAAATTGATCATAACTGAAATAAATGTTTTACTTTTTGTAAGACTAACTTGTTGCATCACAACTGTAACAAAAACTTGTATGTCGAAACTTTGTTTGGCATATTACATATGTTCGTGAAGTTGGCCGCCTAGCAGCCAAGCAGCGTGAAGTTGGCCGCCAAGCAGCCAAGCAGCGTGAAGTTGGCCGCCAAGCAGCCAAGCAGCGTGAAGTTGGCCGCTTAGCAGCCAAGCAGCGTGAAGTTGGCCGCCAAGCAGCCAAGCAGCGTGAAGTTGGCCGCCAAGCAGCCAAGCAGCCAGGCAGCGTGAAGTTGGCCGCCCAACAGCCTAGCAGATACTTTGGCTGCTGTGAAACTTTGGCTGCTGAGCTGCTGTGGCGGCTGGGAAAAGTTGGCTGCTGGGCTGCTGTGGCGGCTGGGAAAAGTTGGCTGCTGGAATACTTTGGCTGCTGAGCTGCTGTGACGGCTGGAAAAAGTTGGCTGCTGGGCTGCTGTGGCGGCTGGGATACTTTGGCTGCTGGGAAAATTTGGCTGCTGGAATAGTTTGGCTGCTGGGCTGTTGTGGCGGCTAGGAAAAGTTGGCTGCTGGGCTGCTGTGGCGGCTGGGATACTTTGGCTGCTGGGAAAAGCTGACTGCTGGATTAGTTTGGCTGCTGAGCTGCTGTAGCGGCTGGGAAAAGTTGGCTGATGGGCTACTGTGGCGGCTGGGATACTTTGGCTGCTGGGAAAAGTTGGCGGCTGGGAAAAGTTGGCTGCTGGGCTGCTGTGGCGGCTGGGATACTTTGGCTGCTGGGAAAAGTTGGCTGCTGGAATACTTTGGCTGCTGAGCTGCTGTGGCGGCTGGGAAAAAAATTGGCTGCTGTTGCGGCTGGGAAAAGTTGGCTGCTGGAATACTTTGGCTGCTGAGCTGCTGTAGCGGCTGGGAAAAGTTGGCTGCTGGGCTGTTGTGGCGGCTGGGATACTTTGGCTGCTGGGAAAAGTTGGCTGCTGGAATAGTTTTGCTGCTGCGCTGCTGTGACGGCTAGGAAAAGTTGGCTGCTGGGCTGCTGTGGCGGCTGGGAAAAGTTGGCTGCTGGAATACCTTTGCTGCTGAGCTGCTGTGACGGCTGGGAAAAGTTGGCTGCTGGGCTGCTGTGGCGGCTGGGATACTTTGGCTGCTGGGAAAAGTTGGCTGCTGGAATGCTTTGGCTGCTGAGCTGCTGTGGCGGCTGGGAAAAGTTGGCGGCTGGGCTGCTGAAGCGGCTGGGAAAAGTTGGCTGCTGGAATACTTTGGCTGCTGAGCTGCTGTGACGGCTGGGAAATGTTGGCTGCTGGGCTGTTGTGGCGGCTGGGATACTTTAGTTGCTTGGAATAGTTGGCTGCTGGAATACTTTGGCTGCTGAGCTGCTGCGGCGGCTGGGAAAAGTTGGATGCTGGGCTGCTGTGGCGGCTGGGATACTTTGGCTGCTGGGAAAAGTTGGCTGCTGGAATAGTTTGGCTGCTGCGCTGCTGTGGCGGCTGAGAGAAGTTGGCTGCTGGGCTACTGTGGCGGCTGGGATACTTATGCTGCTGGGAAAAGTTGGCTGCTGGAATAGTTTGGCTGCTGCGCTGCTGTGGCGGCTGGGAAAAGTTGGCTGCTGGGCTGCTGTGGCGGCTGGGATACTTTGGCTGCTGGGAAAAGTTGGCTGCTGGAATAGTTTGGCTGCTGCGCTGCTGTTGCGGCTAGGAAAAGTTGGCTGCTGGGCTGCTGTGGCGGCTGGGATACTTTGGCTGCTGGGAAAAGTTGGCTGCTGGAATACTTTGACTGCTGAGGTGCTGTGGCGGCTGGGATACTTTAGCGGCTGGGCTGCTGTCGCTTAATTGAAGTTAAATAATGCTTTTAAAAATTTCTCACGTCAGACTTCTATTGGGTAGCCTAGTATCCTAGCAGTCAAGCACCCTAGCAGCCGGAAAGCGAGAAGTTTAAGACTTAACGTAGGTAATGTTATAACGTTATTTTATATTTATCATATCATTAAATTAACGCATTTCTTTCGATATTTCATGTTGTAGTACATATTTTAGAAAATTAAGTTAATTGAAATTTAAAAAATATGAAATACACGTTCAAAAAAAACAACAAGAAATTTGCTGATATGCTATTAAACGAAGTATTACGTCAGTTTCATTCAGAAGGAAGACTTTGATTCGGCAGCCTAACAGCGGAGTAGACTGGCAGCCTAGCAGCCTAGCTGTTTGGCAGCGAAAAGTTTAAAACTTCACGTAGGTGATGTTATAATATATTTGTCAGTCTACCATCCTAGAAGCAGATGGTTCAGACTTAAAATCATCATGCCATCATTCAAAAAAAAGTACTTTACCTGTATTTCATGCTCTTTTATTTTTCAGAAATAAAATGCGAGATTTGAAAAAAAAGAGTACAAGCCATGTTGAAATTCGCGATACAAACAAAAGAACATAGTAAAATGAGCGAAAGCAATTTACGGGCTATAGCGAACGCATATGAAATGTGTCTGTGTGAAGTTGGAAGAGCAACAGATCACTTCCAGGAGAATGTAGAAAAAATAATGGGTGTATTTGATTTGTCGATGTCAGATTAGAACTATTTGAAAAAGAAAAATGTTATAATAGAATCGAAAAAACACCTAAAAGTGAAAGAAAAATATTAAATCAACGATATTTGACTTTAACTCGATTTCATAAAAATGCATTAATTTCACAACTACGAGAAGACAAAAGCGTCAATACAAGTTAGAACAGTAAAGAAAAATAGTTTAACCTTAAAAATCCCTTAAATTTTATTTGCAATCAAACACAAAAAAGAATCATCGCAAAACAAATACAGTTTAAATACCCAAATGATTAAGAAGATACTGACAATAATATGTAAGGTCCTTTTATTTCTCATAAACAAATTTCTTTTCTTTTTAAATTCTTTTCTCGCATTATAACAACTTTGGTCAAACCATATTGCCTTTATATTTACTTGTTTGTTATTGTGAGTATATGTATTATTGGAGTTGTAAATTTTTGTACAACCAAAGACTTTTATCCCGTTTTCATTGATGAGGTTATTAAATAATGTCACCGTATTATTTATGTTTTGATAGCTAACCGTATTTGCGAAGGCGTCCAGCTTAATACTTTTATATAATAACCCCGCCCTAAACGAATTTATGCGAGAGTCATTCCATTTAATTCACTGCTCGGGACTACTTTCGGCATCACGTGGCCTTGTAGGCGTTGGTTTTCTTCCAATAGGAATGGTTAATGCGGAGTGATCTGAAAATGCGTCCAGTTCTTCGACCTTGAAGTATGTCACAAAAAAAGTCGTCGTTAGATAGTTACAAATAATCTACTGTGCCATTTATTAATATTTCTTCATCAAACTTTCAAATTATATTCCCTATGACAATACGCTCTTAAGGTCAAGGTCACATTTGATGGAGTTATGCCCCTTTTTGTACTTGCATTTTTATTCCGACAGCACCAGAGGGCGACACAAGTGTTCAACTGAACACCCATCTAGTCTAACTTAGAGCAAGAAATCTTTCAGTCATCTAATGATGTTGCCGAAAACTTTTGAGCGAACCATAATTTTGATTGTGATGACGATTTTAACGATTAATTAGATTTTCCAGTCACAGTTGAAGAGGTGCAAAAATGTATAAGAAAATTAAAACGTAACAAATGTCATGGTATTGACTGCCTTTTGAATTAATATTTTATAGAATCAGGAGATATTTTATCACCATACATTTGTAACATTTTCAATGCTATTTTAGCCTAGGGTGTTTTCCCAGACAGATGGACAGAGGGGATAATTATACCTGTTTGTAAAAAGGGGTCCGCAGTGTGGTCGAAAATTTCAGAGGAATTGCATTATTAAGTTGTTTTTTCCAAATTATTTACAACACTTCTAAATGATAGAATATCCTCTTTTTGCAATAAATACAATCTTATAAGTGATGCGCAATTTTGATTCTGCAAAGGTGTTTTCACTACTGATGCTATATTTTCCATATCATCTGTCGTACAACATTTTTTAAACAATAATAAACGCTTGTATGTGGCCTTTTTTTATATCTAAAGAAATGTAAAGTTTTGATAGTATTTATAGAAATGCACTCTGGTATAAATTGTTTAATGCTGATGTACGAGGTAGGGTATTAAGAATTGTAAAAAAAACAACATGTATATGAATGCTAAATCATGTGTTAAACATTGTAAGAGTTTCTCTGAATTTTTCGAAAATTCAGTTGGTTTAAGACAAGGAGAAGTTATCTCCCCTTTGCTAGTGTCATTGTTTTTTGAAGGATTTAGAATTATATTTGCAGAACAATGCGAATTCAGGTATTGAAATATATGATATAGTTTCGCATATTCTATAATTTGCCGACGATATGGTAATTTTAGGTAACTCACCTGAGGAACTCCAGACTCGTTTAAATTCTTTAGCAAATTATTGTCAAAATTGGAGTTTGGAGGTTAATAGTTCGAAAACTAAAATGAACTATTTGATGCTTTTGTTGGATCTACACTTAAATATGCATAAGAGGTGTGGGGTTTTCTAAGTTTAAAAATATTGAGCGTATACATTTTAAATTTTGTAAATCCATCTTAAATGTTAGAAAATTTACTACATCTGTTTGGGTATACGGTGAATATATTTATCCAGATACAAAAGAATAATTTCGTATTGGTGTAAATTATTGCGCAGTGAAAATGTTGTTATCGTATCATTATATCGGCGAGCTTTAGAAGATTGTAATTTGGGACACGCAGATTGGGTTTCTTCTGTTAAGAAACTATTAGACGATTAGGTTTTCTAATGTATTTTTGTATCCACAAAGTATTGATATTAATTTCCCTAACATTTTTCATCAACGTGTTGTAGACAATTTCAATCAAGAATGGTATGGGTTGTTACAAGGTAGTTCAGTTTTTGTCAGATTATGTCCATAATAAAAATACTTGTACATATGAAACTTACCTCGACGTGTTGCCTGTTAAACTGAGAAAATACATTACGCAATTTAAAATCGGTGCTCATTCACTTAGAATTCATACAGGCCGAGAAATGAACGATACTGTTTATACTGTGGCAATCAAGACGTAGTAGATGTGTATCATTTTATTTGCATATGTCCGTGTTAATCATCGGTAAGGCAGAAGTTTCTTCATTCTAGATTCTATGTTAGACCATTTGTTTTTAAATTCAATTCATTAATGGGAACGCATGACACGGGCATTTTAAAAAATATTGCAAATTATATAAAAAGTTCTTTAGAAATTAGACCATTACTGTGTAATAATGTGTTAGTCACTCTCCGTATTTATACAACATATATACATTTTCTCTCAAATTTTTCTTGCGTGAAATAGTGTACTTGTAACTCTCAAAACTCTTAGACCACGTTGCAGTTGTAATTGTGTATAATGTTCTAGATTATGTACTCTGTACTTGTCTTGCATAAGATATATTGTCATTGTCATTGCTAATAAACAAGTTATAGTCGAAATTTCGTATTCTTCAATTTTACCATTGCACCATTCTTTAGTCAGCTGATACATAGAGGTATTAGGGTGGTCTTTGTGTCGTAAAAATGATATTATTGCTCGTTATTAATGTTTATACATTTCATTTTTTTCAACAACCATATCTTTGGCAATACTAATAAATACTGTAGAATCTCGAAAATAAGCGCATAATCGAAAATACGCGCTCACTGAAAATAAGCCCATATGTCTTACAGAAAACTAATACCTAAAAATAAGCGCATATCCGTCCCTTGAGTAAAAATCTATCCCAAAAATAAGCGCATACCCAAAGTATTATAGTTTTCAATGTTTGTTTGGTAATATTTATGTTGCTTGAAGTAATATTTTTTGCATACGCAGTGTGTCATAAAATAACTAATGGACGAAACTCCAAATAAAAATCTCCAAACATCTCGGAAATCTTACAGCAAAGAAACAAAGTGATGATCAATTGTTGTAAATTTGTAAATAAACTTACCTTTCCAAACACTCCTCTTCAAAGAGGGTAATAGTGTTTTGATAATGTTTGATGAATGCGTGTCTATAAAAGTGTTTTTTTTCGGCGTTAGCTGTCTAAGCTCACTTTTGACCTAGTTTTTCGACCAATGAAATGTTGTAAATAATACTCGTATTCTCTTATTATGCAGAGGGAAAATGAAATAAACTATTTCGATTGGTAGCTATTCACACCAGAGAGGCATCTAGCAGGGTGGAGAGGTATCTAGTGGGATTTTTATTATTATGCAGCGGAAAAATCAAATAGATTATTTCGATTGGTTATTAGTGGGTGTTGTATTCGAGAAAAAAAAACATATTTACGATTCAAATAACCAGTTAAGTCAATATTGATGGCTTAAATACAATTTTATATGGAATATTTTTGGGTGTCAGCTAAACACTTTCATACAAGTTTACACAGTGTAAAACGAAAGAGATGTGTAGATATTTCTAGTTCTTACTGGTTTCTTTCTAGTTCCTTTGATACTGATTGTTAATTTCAAGTACAAAAACACAGGTTCATTGTAGTGTAATGGATGACACTCTCGCCTCCCAAACGAAGGCCCCGGGTTCAATACTCGGGAGGGACACTTTTTTTTAAAGTTAATTGACGTAAAAGTTGGTAGATTTCGCTCTGTAACAGGCTGTTTGTATTTATTTTTATTAAATTTCAAGGACATTTATTCATCTTGAGTTCTAACTCTACAAGATGTATTTTATTGAAACTGAATAAATGTAGATCAAGACTTAATGTAAGACATTGCTTCTTTAACCGACTTGTTATCACTGTATGAAATTGTTGCAACAGCTTGAACATTTTTTTTGAAAGACACTTTCAATGAATTTATGAGTTGTCATGATTCGGTCGCTTAATCTCTAGGTCATACTAAGAAGGCAGGGAGGGTTCGTCAACAGCTATACCAAGTAAAATAAAATAACTAAACTGTGTCTGCTTCGCCTCTCTGTATTTCTTTCTTTCTTATATACGTGTATATATAAATATTTTCCATCAACGCCGTTTATCTTTTTTAAAGATATTTCTTGTTTCGGCGTTAGCTGTCTAAGCTCACTTTTGACCTTGTTTTTCGACCAATGAAATGTTGTAAATAATACTCGTATTCTCTTATTATGCAGAGGGAAAATGAAATAAACTATTCCGATTGGTAGCTATTTACACCAGAGAGGCATCTAGCAGGCTGGAGAGGTATCTAGTGGGATTTTATTATTATGCAGCGGAAAAATCAAATATATTAGTTAGATTGGTTGTTAGTGGGTGTTGTATTGGAGGAAAAACATATTTACGATTTAAGTAACCAGTTAAGTCAATATTGATGGCTTAAATATATATTATATGGAATATTCTTGGGTGTCACTTGCATACAATACACAGTGTAAAACGAAAAAGAAGTGTAGATATTCCTAGTTCTTACTGGTTCCTTTCTAGTTCCTTTGATACTGATTGTTAATTTCAAGTCTATAAGGCAAGTTAATTGTAGTGTAGTGGCTGACACTCTCGCCTCTCCAGCGGAGGCCCCGGGTTCAATACTCAGGACGGACACTTTTTTTAAACTTAATATACGTAAAAGTTGGTAGATTTCCCTCTTGTAACAGGCTGTTATTATTTATATTTATTAAATTTCAAGGACATTTATTCATCTTGAATTCTCACTCTACACGAGGTATTTTATTGAAACTGAATATTTTCCTTCTTTAATCGACTTGTTATCACTGTATGAAATTGTTGCAACAGCTTCAACATTTTTTGTTGAAAGACACTTTCAATAAATTTATTAGTTGTCATGATTCGGTCGCTTAATCTCTAAGTCATACTAAGAAGGCAGGGAGGGTTCGTCAACAGCTATAACAAATAAAATAACTAAACTGTGTCTGCTTTGCCTTTCTGTATTTCTTTCTTTCTCATATACATGTATATATAAATCTTTTCCATCAACGCCGTTTATCTTTTTTAAAGATATGTCTTGTTCAAAAATCAGCGTATATTCCGTCAATCTAAGCTATAAGCGCATATCAAATATTAGCGCATATTCAGCGGCATATAAAAGCGCAGCGTATAGGCTTATTTTTGTGATTCTACAGTATATAAGAATAAAGGCTTCAAAAGACCGCTGGAAATAAATTCAGACTTACACTGAACGCGAAACAAATTTTAACAATGAGGAAGTAAGCGCATGATGAAAGTTTTCCCAGCCGCTACAGCAGCCCAGCAGCCAACTTTTCCCAGCAGCCAAAGTATCCCAGCCGCCTCAGCAGCACAGCAGCCAACTTTTCCCAGCCGCCACAGCAGCTCAGCAGCCAATGTAATCCAGCAGCCAACTTTTCCCAGCCGCCACAGCAGCCCAGCAGCCAACTATTCCCAGCCGTCACAGCAGCTCAGCAGCCAAAGTATTCCAGCAGCCAACTTTTCCCAGCCGCCACAGCAGCCCAGCAGCCAACTTTTCCCAGCCGCCACAGCAGCTCAGCAGCCAAAGTATTCCAGCAGCCAACTTTTCCCAGGAGCCAAAGTATCCCAGCCGGCACAGCAGCCCAGCAGCCAATTTTTCCCAGCCGCCAACTTTTCCCAGCAGCCAAAGTATATCATCCGCAACAGCAGCCCAGCAGCCAACTTTTCCCAGCAGCCAAAGTATCCCAGCCGCTACAGCAGGGCAGCATCCAAACTATTCCAGCAGCCAACTTTTCCCAGCAGCCAAAGTATCCCAGCCGCCACAGCAGCCCAGCAGCCAACTTTTCCCAGCCGTCACAGCAGCTCAGCAGCCAAAGCATTCCAGCAGCCAAATTTTCCCAGCAGCCAAAGTATCACAGCCGCCACAACAGCCCAGCAGCCAACTTTTCCCAGCCGCCACAGCAGCTCTGCAGCCAATGTAATCCAGCAGCCAACTTTTCCCAGCCGCCACAGCAGCCCAGCAGCCAACTTTTTCCAGCCACCACAGCAGCTCAGCAGCCAAACTATTCCAGCAGCCAACTTTTCCCAGCAGCCAAAGTATCCCGACCGCCACAGCAGCCAAGCAGCCAACTTTTCCCAGCCGTCACAGCAGCTCAGCAGCCAAAGTATTCCAGCAGCCAACTTTTCCCAGCCGCCACAGCAGCCCAGCAGCCAACTTTTCCCAGCCGCCACAGCAGCCCAGCAGCCAACTTTTCCCAGCCGCCACAGAAGCTCAGCAGCCAAAGTATTCCAGCAGCCAACTTTTCCCAGCAGCCAAAGTATCCCAGCCGCCACAGCAGCCCAGCAGCCAACTTTTCCCAGCCGCTAACTTTTCCCAGCAGCCAAAGTATCCCAGCCGCCACAGCAGCCCAGCAGCCAACTTTTCCCAGCCGCCACAGCAGCGCAGCAGCCAACTTTTCCCAGCAGCCAAAGTATCCCAGCCGCCACAGCAGCCCAGCAGCCAACTTTTCCCAGCCGTCACAGCAGCTCAGCAGCCAAAGTATTCCAGCAGCCAACTTTTCCCAGGAGCCAAATTATCACAGCCGCCACAACAGCCCAGCAGCCATCTTTTCCCAGCCGTCACAGCACCTCAGCAGCCAAAGTATTCCAGCAGCCAACTTTTCCCAGCCGCCACAGCAGCCCAGCAGCCAACTTTTCCCAGCCGCCACAGCAGCTCAGCAGCCAAAGTATTCCAGCAGCCAACTTTTCCCAGCAGCCAAAGTATCCCAGCCGCCACAGCAGCCCAGCAGCCAACTTTTCTCAGCCGCCACAGCAGCGCAGCAGCCAAACTACTCCAGCAGCCAACTTTTCCCAGCAGCCAAATTATCCCAGCCGCCACAGCAGCCCAGCAGCCAACTTTTCCCAGCCGTCACAGCAGCTCAGCAGCCAAAGTATTCCAGCAGCCAACTTTTCCCAGCCGCCACAGCAGCCCAGCAGCCAACTTTTCCCAGCCGCCACAGCAGCTCAGCAGCTAAAGTATTCCAGCAGCCACCTTTTCCCAGCAGCCAAAGTATCCAAGCCGCCACAGCAGCCCAGCAGCGAACTTTTTTCCAGCCGCCACAGCAGCTCAGCAGCCAAAGTTTCACAGCAGCCAAAGTATCTGCTAGGCTGTTGGGCGGCCAACTTCACGCTGCCTGGCTGCTTGGCTGCTTGGCGGCCAACTTCACGCTGCTTGGCTGCTTGGCGGCCAACTTCACGCTGCTTGGCTGCTTGGCTGCTAGGCGGCCAACTTCACGAACATTATTACATTTAGTTTTAAGTCGGCGTAAAACATTTGCATTTTTATGATTTGCCAAAGTGTGTGTTAGATGATCGCACGTGATATGTATACTTAATGAGGTAATGAGATCTTTATTTAGGCGACAATGAAGGACAAGGCTTATGAGGCAGGTAAGGCATCAGATTAAGTTTGAAACTCCTCTTTCTCCTTGAAACTCCTCCGATGGCGTAAACGAAATCTTTTCAGTGGTTATAACACAACAAAAAGGTTAAGAAATGTATGTTCCGTAAATAAAGAAGTATATTACTCAATTCTCTATCTCCACAGACTTAAGTTAACATGTGTGATACAATATGATTTGTTTTATAAACTGACTTTCTTATTTGTTTTTAGATGCCTTCGTGATGGATGGTCTGGCAAATACGACAGGTGGTATCATCCAATTAATTTCGTCTTAATGTTTTGATGAATGAATGAAAAACGAGTGCTATTGAAAAGCAGGCCGATGCATGACTTTAGCATGTACAGATGAACGTATAAAAATTTTGAAATCGCAGTCAGCTTATCTTCTAATTTTTGAATTCATAACTTTATTTTTGTAACATATTACGATAAAAAAAAGAGAAATGTAATATAATGATCAAATTTTACAGAAGTAAGTCTTAATCTGAACCAGTTCTCGTTGGATGACCAAAGCGGGTTATTGAGGTTAATATTAAAATGAATTAAGGAACTGTCTAACCCATAATCATTAAAAAAATTAATTTGTAATGTTCATTCACTGATCATACTTAATCGAAAAGTTTTTATTGACATTAGATGAAAATGTCATGTCATTTTATACCAATAATAATCATTTCGAAGGATTGACATTTCAACGAGCAAAACACATGAAAGCCAGCGAAACTGATTTACGATTTCTATCCTTGAAACTTACTGGAAATTTTGATGTTACTATCAAATAACTTTACATCTAGTTAATAGCATTCAACTGCTTAATAATATGAAAATAAATTTATAATTAGAAGCTGTAAATAGCATTCGTAAATTTGATTTGTCCCCATGGCCATTTTGTATGATAACCAGCATATCATTACATGACCATTAGAAAAAATTCTCTGCTTTATCTTAGCCTAGTTGTGTGAAAGTTTATCTCAACTCAAGATAAACATAAAATCCTTGTGTGAAATCTTAACACCAATAAACAGTACAATTTTGATCCACCCCAAACGATTGAATGCATATGGCGGTGAACATGGAACATTCAATGCCGTATTTTTATATTAATACAACTCCATGTTCAGCGGCGTATTGTCCCCAGATAAAAGAATGGGTTTGCCCTAAACGAGAAAACAATGGGCGGAACTAAACAGAATAGAATTTTGACAGGGGATCTGAGAATGTAAATCCTGCATATCACAGACAACGCCAAAGGCAAAATTTTAAAAGCAGGAAGTGTATTCTATCTAAAATCCAAAGATTTGTATTTGTTTTTGTCGGGGTTTTTTTTTGGGGGGGGGGCATCATTACTTTGCTGTTGTCTGGAAAATGCGGATTAGTATTTCTGTTTGCTTGAAATATATGCTAGTTTAGTTAATAACATTTGCGAATATTTACCATTACCATTACAAATAATTTGCAGGGACCAATGCGGTTCCTGCCACAATTATTATGGCTACCCAGTCAACATTAAGGCAAAGTTTACCACCAGGTACATATACTATTTTTTCACGTTCTTAAGTTACGTTGAAAAGCTGAAATAAATCTTATTCCATCGTTTTTATTTAACTGTATTTCCCGGTTGTCACTGAAATAGACAACACCGGTTTCACTGAATATGCATACTTGATAATGAAAAACAAATTGATTAATATTTTAAGAAGGCTGTTATAGCAGTGCTTAAATACTACACTACTCAAAAGTTCTAAACCGCCACTTTTTGTCCGTAATTTTTTATTAGAAAGACATTGAATTCACTCTTTATTTATAATCATATGCCAAAAACAGCAGCTTTAATCTTGTAATAATTGACCTTGGAACAGTTTGGCGAGAGTTATCCTTAATTTTGCTAAAAATGCATTTCTTGCATAAAAAGGTCAAGCAAACAGAAATTTGCTCTAAGTTCCTTGTTTTATTTTAATAGGACCCCTAGTTAGTAGGAAAAACAGAAAACATGATTAATCAACAGCACATTTGTTTAAATAAACCCCTTTCAAAGTATCCAATTTTAAAATTACCTCCCTTTTAATTAAAGACTTTTCAAATTTTTACCCTGCACTGTAAGTAAATGGTATTGGATTTGTTTAAGAAAACAATCAATATAAATTTTAAAGACAAGAGGTAATTGATTTCTAGACAAAACAGTTATTTCCACAACCTCTCTTGACGTAGGGAAGAAACGAAACTAGCATACATTGTAAACATATACATGTAGTGGCGGTTTAGAACTTTTGAGTAGTGTATTATAGCATAGAAATTATTCTAACAGAAACATTTTCATTTCCCTTCCAAAACATTTATTCAAAACATAACGCATTTTTATGTGTTTCCTACCAAGGTCTCGTATACAACGTCATATATTATTCGTAATAACAGTTTTGAATACCAATTTCAGGAGAAAACTTGGTCCCAACCACTATGAGTAACGTTGTTCGATCGACATCGCCACCAGCAGGTAGGAAATCGGAAGTTTTGACTTGAAGTGTCCAAAATGCTTCGAATGTATCCAAATCTGTTTGGATATACGTCAAGCTAAAATACTGATGAAGAAAATACCGGACATAATGGAAAAATCCTTGCTACAGCCGAAGCATTTTCGTAAAAAGCAAAATATTTTCCGAAAACTCTTCGTTTGCAACTGGTCGGTTTAGTAAAAATAAAAATGTTGTTTTCTTAACTGATTCCAAATGACGATACGGTACCATTAAGTTTACTTAGAGCTAACTTATTAAATTCTGTGAGTATTACCTGTTACAGACTGGATATAACATTCAAAGAAATTCTAAAATAATCAGACGGTTATTACAAAAATGGGAAACATTCCTAAAAAGGACAAAAGTTATTGAAAAAAGTCATTATCTAACTAAGATTTTTTAAAGAATTATTTGGTGTTAGTAGTTCTGCTCATTTTTTCTTCTTGAATTCATTCTACAGTGTTCTTATCCACTCGTAATTATTAAATGACGTCCTTAGTGAGTCGAAAATGGTTAGAAACTATGAATTTGCTAAAACTTTTTTTCAGCAAAGAAACAAGAACCTGTTCGAAGATTTATGTTCGAGAAGTGTGATTTAAATTCTTTAAAGAAATGATAGTTTTTTTATTCACTGGTGAATTTTTATATCTGTTCGAAACACTCACAAAACTTTAACTCAGAAAAACGATTCAAAATTAAAAACGACTAAAACCTTGACACCGATATCGACCTTTTGGTAACTTTTTTTAAACTTTAGTTTGCGAAGATACAATAGAAACATGTTACCAGTATGGACGTACAGCTTGTACCCAAAAAGTATATGAAGCCTGGGCAAGAGCACACTGTGCGCTATATTGCGGATTTTGTACTCCTGTGGGTAGGTACATGTATCTTCTGTCTTACAAATTTCATGTACACATATTTTATTACAGTTTTTTTAAGAATTGCGATTATGAAAAGTTTAAGACATTCATACTATCTCAACTGAGCATTATGAAGTATGGTATAAAAATTGTGTATTAGATGATTATTTTGAGTAGATATATTCAAACAAATTAGCTGTCAAATTTTAAATGTAGCAGAGGTAATGTATTGCTTAAGCTAGAAATAGAAAATAAATTGTTAAGCACACCACTCAGTGTTTCTATAGTTAAAGAAAAATAAAAGTCATTTTAATGAGTGAAGAGATCCATAGGGCTGCAATCTTGAAATATGATTGTAAAGGAAGCAAGTACAAATCTTTAAGAATTAACAATAAATAATTGATGTATTTTATAGTAAGTTTGTGTGGTTTATGTGGTTTATTGCAGATCCTCATAATTTGCTGTGCGAGAATAAACTACACAACTGCGCAGAGTTCGACTCGGGAAACCTTTGCACACTGGAAGAGTATTACTCGTGGGCATACGAAAACTGTAAAGGATACTGTAAATTCGATATATGTAATGGTAAGTTAAATTATTTTTTTCATTATCTCTGTGAATATAGAATGGGATTATTCTACCAATGTGAAAAATGACCTATTATTTTTGAAACGCCGCCATTACAAGTGAAATCATCCATATACCAGTATGTTGCTGGCATATTTTCTGATATACATAGACGAACCATATACATGTATAAAGTCGGATTTAAAATTTCGTAGATTTTTTGGACCAGTCGATCAATGATTATAAAAACCCTGTCATGTATTTGACGACTCAGCTATAAACGCAAACTTACCGATACTAAATGACTTTTACATCTTTTGTGTATATATGTACAGAGCTATTACTTGTTAAACATTTATGTATTTTACGGACCTTTTTCAAATATTTTTTTTTTATCTCATTCAGTTATTCACGTTTGTTGTCATAAATGTATGATTATTAAAAGTTAGACAGCGTTTTCTATTTAGTGATTCCAAAATTCGTTTGAACTATAGGTCGACCAAGCTAAATTGGCGATGTTTACAATTATTTATAGAATGTAAACACGGGTTTTGGCAAATGTACGCGTTAAATGTATTATTTTGCCTTATTATATCACATCGCCCTGATAGCTTAGTGGTTAACTCGTCTGGCTGCCATAGGCCTAACTTGTTTTTCGACACGGGTTCGATTCACACTGACACACGGCTTTTCAGGAAATATTTAAGATTTATATTTTTTTTAAGTTTTACTACAGTCATTTCAAAGTATTATATGTATTTTGCTTCAGTTAATTTTATCGCGGAAATAATTATTGTGTAAAAAATATTTTTAAAGGAGTAAACAAAAAAACATATTTCGAACCTACAACCTATAACAGCGTTTCTACCATTGCATTCTAAAGTGTTTAAAAGACTGCGTCTTAGACCACTCGGCTAATGGGATAAGTATTGGGAGATTTACGCTTTGTATTAAACAACGATTAAAATATTATTTCATTGTTTTCATGTAACGTCAATGTAAACACGCCAATGTAAATATTGCCAAATTACCGTTGTCTGATAAATGCACAATGTGTTTTGCGTGCTTTCGTTTCGTCAGATGGTTCGTGTAAATCATTTCCAAGATAACACCACATACTCAAAAGCCTAGAATTTTAGTAACGCATATTTTCCGACACGTTCTCTTATTCGGCAAATATTTTTGGTATACTACATTTCGCTTTACAAATTTATTAATTTGTTGTTGTTGTTTTTTTAATAATTGGCTTCAAACCATCAAGCACAAGGACAGCTTGCAGTGATACAATGTGGCATTCGTATCCGTGTAAGACGCCAGGCGACGTCCTACAACGTTGCGCCAGATTCCCGATTAATTGCGAGCATAGCTAGCCTTATTGACTCAATGTCTTATATTTACATTATAGACAGCTGGTGTGAAGACAGCAAGGACGCCAACTGTCCACTTCTAGAATTAGCCGTCAACATTTGTGCAGACACCGTAAAGGCTAAAGCAATATGTAAAAGGCACTGTCATCTCTGCAATGTCAGTATGTAAACAACAGATTGAAATAAGCTTAACACTTAACCTTTTATCATGCAGAAAATGTTTCGATAGCCATGGCATGAAACTATGATTGTAATATCAGGTTTCTGACATAGTAAATCGTTTAAGCACAATCTACGTTGGCAGTCAGACAATATAATTATCAAAATGACGGATGTATTTATTGGATTAAAATGTTTTTGTTTTCATTTTTTTAAAATCGTTTGTTTTAAGGTCTTCGAAAAATAAGACAGGGCCTTTCGTTCTTATGGCAATATCTACCTTTTCTCGTATCAGTTATCAAAAGACTACAGGAACTGTTTGGTTTTGTGTAGCCAATTAAATTAATTGAATCAGTATTTGTTTTTTACCTTGTATTTTTTATTTATTTGTATTACTATTTATATTATGATGTCAGAAATATGAGGATCCATACTTCAACTGACCAACATGACATTGTACACGTCGGCATTCAATTTTTCGATATTTTCTATGAACAAACATTTACCTTAACGATGATGTAATTGAGCGATCAAGCGAACCCTTGGAAATATTTAGTTAAACATTATTTTTAAGGTTATAATGCGTATTTTTCACACTTAGCCGATGGAAAATGGTGTTCTTGGAACTCTTGGTCAAGTTGTGACGTAACTTGCGAGAACGGTACTCAAGTTCGAAGACGACAGTGTGCATGTCCTACTCCTAAAAACGGCGGTGATGGCTGTGTTGGTAGCAATGAAGATACCAAATCTTGCTCTCTAGAACACTGTCCAGGTATCCTTTATAGAATTTTACTCCCTTTAACAAAAAACAATATTTTGCAAATGGTTTAAAGTTTGCGATGTGCACACAGAACTATATTTAACCGATAAAATTGTTATCGTGCAATGAACAATGGTATTTGATAAACTGATAATCATGGTTGTAGAGGAACACAATTGCTCATGTTAAAAAAAACTATTTTCACAAAACTATTCATGATTTAAAAAACATCGTTTTTCTTCACAAAACAATAAACAACGGCTATCGTAATAAAGCGAACTAAAATTGGATTCTTTATGAGATTATTTAAATACTTATTATTTTTAGCAAGACGATTTTTTTGTAACTTTTATTCTGCATAAAACTCTTGACAATAATACTTACATGTTAGTTGACACTTTTGTTTAAAATATTAATTATAAAATACGGCAACTCTTGTTTACTTTCTCTTTATTTTTTATATCATACCGATAAAGAAAAAACACACGTTTAAAAAGCAGAGATTTTGTGTCATCTATTTTAACATCTACGTTAACGCATTAAAATTTTTGCATGGAAAATGAAATATCTTTTGTGGCCAAAATACTCTATTGTACTGTACACAAGCGAACACCGACAGATCAGACGTAAAGCTATATAGTAAACTAAAATCAAATGTTTTACAATAAAATCGAATGTGATAAGTCTTGTGAAAGACATAGAATGTAGAGATGTGTGACATTAAAAACTAAAAAAAAGAATAGTAATGGCTGAAAGATTTTGAAATAAAAGAGCTAAACAGACCTGTGTACACGGATACAAAAATGTAAAATCTAACGTTTTTACTTTATTTTTGCATTTACAACTGAAAATTAAAGAAAATACAAATAAACGTCATATTTGAAAGTAAAAATAACAATAAAAATAGCAGAAACTTTAAATCTCACAATCTATTGAGGTTTTTTCTATAATTATGGGCCTAGGCACATCACAAGACTCGGCATCACTTACCCACATTACAGTGGGAATTTTTGTTTAGAGTTAGTTCCATTTAGACAATATCGATTGATAATCATCACATAGCACACAATGCTATCGGACTGATGTCGTTAAACTGTGGCATACAACCTGAGATCCACATATGATGTCTTCATTTACACCCATAGACCTTTAACAGAGTTTTCTTTCATACACACACCGAGAAAACTCTAACAGCAATGCAAACATATAAATAAAAATTACAGCCATAATAGATACTAACAAACAATAAAAATCATGTTTTCAGGATGAGAGATAGGCCTAGGAAGAAAATGTTTAAATAGAAACAGGCAAAAATTAAAACGTCATCCAACAACCAATCAAAGGCCTGTATGATTGGTTACAACATTTGTTTATTAACTGATGGCGACTGAGTAAGAGTCTAGGGACATGTCTGGTCCGTAATTGTCATGGTCCGTAATGTCCCTAATTCAGAGAGGCTACCAGTCTAAGCGTCTAGATGATCAAGACCAAGGGAACTCCGGTTTTTGCCTAGTTGCTTTTGAAACAACGTCTTCGATTAACTGCTGTTTAATAATCCAATGATTTTTTAAATTAAAGGATTTTAAAAGGGTTTTCCCGCACTGATTTCCTTCATCCATGAAAGAATCAATAGGGAAAGCGAGAGCTAAGAACTTCCATTCAAACATCTTAACTTGGTTTTCTTCGCTGTTTTCATAGTAAGTTCCGTGGGCGAATCGGAAAAACAAAAAAGATACATCAATATGTTAGAACACCATTACTTGAATCCACGATCTTCAAAGGACGTAACTGATAACAACACTGATGGAATGTTCGGGGAGATGTTTTACAGCCGCCGCACGGCACACAAAGAACGCTACTGTGATATTTAAAAATAGATGAAAAAGAGAACTTTGAAAGCCACAGAACACAACAAATATGAAAATATAGCAGGCTCGGTTTAAAAGTAACATTAAACACTTGTTATCCGAAAGGATTCACAAACATAAATGTTATTTATAGAATATTAGAAAAGTATTTTTGTTCTTACTTTGTTTGCTTATTTTTAAATTAATCCAAACGTTTTATGTATCCATTTTAGTGCATGGTGGGTGGAGTCATTGGTCAGAATGGGGAGTGTGTAGTGTTTCTTGTGGCATAGGGCTTCGGCGTCGAAACCGAGAATGTAACAACCCTTCCCCATCAAGATTCGAGGACAACTGCGTTGGCGAAAATGTTCTTTACGATATATGCAGCCAAGGATTATGTTTAGGTAAAGGAAAGTTTATGAGTGATGATATCAACATTATTGCCATTATTCCCTCAGTCGGTTCTATGTCGGCGTTCAAAACTGCTATAAAATTTTGGTATTTCTCCGATATTTGTCACTATTACGTTATTGTTTAAGATTTATAGCACAAGGATAAGCGTAGATATTTCGATTTATAATGTTTAAAAGGATAGTTTTGTTTATTACTTATCAAACTTAAACAACAAAATAATGATTAAACTGGCATAAATCATCATAAACCATTTTTCTCTTAAATATTTTGAAAAAAAAACAACAACATAACTATGGAACTAATTGTCAACACTGAAATTCTATCCAAGTGTCATATGTTGGTTTATTATATGATGTAAGCCACTAAAACTTTGTGTTACTTACGCAATCGTAGTAAGTTAATCGTTCAAAATCAATTGTACTTGAAACAAAAACACTCCTCTTCTTTAACTGGACCGCTGTATTTTTTCGATATTGCTGTTTATTCATTGACGCAATGAATATCATTATTATGAACAGTGAAATTAGAAAATATCATTTCATATACCCTCGACGGACCTTGCATCGCGGTATTAATATTAAAAGTAAAAATACATGTAGAAAACCAGGGAAATTCAAAACTACTTACGTGACAGTTGAAGGTTATTTACTCCTCCATGTTATCCAATTTACCAAAGTATATTCCATTTACTTTTTCATTTTAAGTTTTTAAACTATCTAGCGCAACACACATTGGGCAGCCATCTTGAAAGTAGTTCCTAGGATCGCGGGCTATTACGTCACTTCACAAAATCAATTTCTCCTTAGGCCAAGACCAATATTTATTAATGGGTGTTCGTGTCCAATAACAAGGAAAATGTTTTAAACTTTATTCTTTGAAATTTTGAAAATACAATACCATTTTTAAACAGTTAAGTGGCTCATCACTCCTCTTCAAATTGTTCAAATAGAGGGAACTTCCCAATAACAACAGTCTCTGGGTCCACCTTTCCCAGCACTGTCCCTAAGTGTATTTTCAGGGACCATAAATATCTTAGAGGCCCTGAGGACTGGAATTCCTTCTTTTTAAATTTTTTGCAGGCATTGATGAGAGCCGTAACACATCTTCTTCCCTCCTGACCGGTCTGGAATATTGCTAAAATCGAAAAAAATCACCTAAGGTATATGGTACAGGAAACTATCAAAAAATAATTTGGCCTAATAATTTCGTCTATGATATCACGTGACTTTTATTCATAAAATGTCAACAAAGCATACGGAGTAAGAAAGCAGGGTTTGCAATAACTTTATATGGGTCAATTGTGTAGTTTCTATGGAGATTAAAAAAGGATTAGTAAAATTACACAAATTCATGTAAATCAAAATGTAATTTGTAATATTTACCTATTTATAGCGCATTTTGATAAGTTTGACAGCAGATACACTAGAGTAGTTTTCGTAGTAAGCGTGACGTCATAATTCACTAGGTGGCGATAAAATCTCACGAGACTACAGTATAAACAAATATGCCCGCGATGCAAGGTTCCACGCGATTTTAGGGACCTAGACGATAATAACAATTCAAATAATCTAAAAAAAATAATGATTTGACCGCTTGCTTAAGATTTCAGATATTCCTGTGTATTGATTCTACAGAGCATGATTCTTTTGTATAGGTTCAACTTCAAAAATGAACATTTTTGTAAGAAAAATGCCTTAACATAAATATATCGATAACCCGAAAGCCATGCAAATACGACGGCAGCGCCAAGCCAACCAGGCAAGAGACAGACACCGTACATACCAGATCCGGATCCTCCCAAACACACTAATTTAAGTTTACCATTTACTGCCACACACAATGACTGGCATTCCACATGGTTTGAAATTAGCATATTAATATCAAGGGAGGTAATCGAAACTAATAACTATACTGAAGTGAAGACCGAGGACCCGCTACACAGCAGGTAACATTGAGTTAAATGTGGATAACCTCAAAGCCATACAAATGCGGCAGCAGCGCCAAGCCGTAAAACAAACAAGTAAATACCAATCATATCCCAAAAAGCATAGTTTAAGTATACCATATACCGTCGCCCAGACTGATTGACATTAGGCGCGATTTCAAATAAGCATATTATCATCACATTGTATTGCCTCTACTGGACAGCGAACCCGTACCGTAAAGAAAGTTAAAGGTTAATTACAGAATTTAAAAAATCTCAGGGCGGGACGTTTGTGTGACAGCAGAACATAATTAATAAGTGACCTAGTTTTAGTCTGTAATATCATACCACAACTATACTTCGAGTGTAAAATAATAATTGGATAACAACAGTGCCTCTGATGCATTTAAACAATGGGATCTTTAGGTTTCACTAAATTACCTATTTTTGCACTCCTGTTGATCCGGTTTCGAAAACGACCGAGACACTATCAACACAAACATTATAGCAATAGTAATCAGATATAACTTCTGTTCTACAATGTGGTAATAGTGTGCTTAATTTATTTGACCTAGTGACCTAGTTTTTAGACTCGGAAATATGAATCAATTACGAAAGGTATCAGCAACTATCGAGACAAAAATTCTGAGCATGTGAAAACGGTAGCAAAAAGTTTACCTAAATAATCAATTAAAGACCTATTAACATAGACCAGCAGGAAATCAAATAAAAAAAAACAAAAGAGACGACAGATGGAAAAACGATACAAGTTAAATCTATACAAGGTACCGCCTTAAAAACGGTCTATGCATACAAGTGTGGGTTACACAGATTTGACGCGCGCGAATATTGTCTTTCTTATCCAAAATATTAACGACAAACAATACTCTCATGAGTCTTCTTTACAATTAATAAAACAAATTTTCAAAATAATTGACACTCGTATATCCTTCTATAAAAACATTGCTTTAAGTTTGTTCGGCGTATGGTCCAGATAAATAAATTGGGTTTGCCCTGAACAATTGGCGGAACTAAATAGAACAGATCTGAGAATATAAATCCTACATATCAAAGGCAACGAGAGGCTATAATTATTTTAACAATGGTCTTCTGTAAAATTCCTTTTTATGTCCATCCATCTTTACATCTTCATATTCTACCGTTCAAGTTTGAAAGAAATCCACCAGAATATGAATGAAGATTTTGTGACACCAGATTTCAAAATACCAACAAAACAAATGATCAATAGCCTTTAAAACCAGACCAAAGAAAATAATTTTTTAAACAGTTTTCCTAATATCATTCCTGATAATCCGTGAAAGAAATCTGCAACACATTGAGTTAGGTGTTTAAAACATTTAAAAAATTAATGGAACTAACAAATTACCGTAACTGGTAATAAAATGGCCGGTAACAGAAAAATCTCTTTCTTGTGACCATTTATTTGTCTTGTCTGATCATCTTCAAAGTTTGAAACAAAACTACCGTATAGTAAATGTGAATTTGTTGCCATAAAATTTGATTTTAATGAGGTAAAAGGTACATAACTCAGGTAAATAAAATGCAGGAATAAACTTTTCTAGGCATTAACATATTCTAACCTATCAACTGTGCAAGTTTGAAAGAAATCCTGCAACTTGTATAAATACGAAATATAAATACGAGTTCTAATTTAAAAATGGCCGTAACTCTGATGAAAAATTAGCAGAAAAAAAATCTTTTCTTTACCGCCGATCTAAACATCCTGCCTGTTTATCTTTACAAGTTTAAAATTAATCCGCCAAATATTATTGATGATCTCATGCCGCAAACATTTATATAAGGCTAATATTAGAGATGACAACGAATATCAAAATTGACATTCGAATATTCGGAAGTGCATAATCGATTGATTGTGTCTGCCTTTTATCGTATAACTCAGTCAACCAGTACTTTCAGTTTTATATAAACATTCTCATTTCAGAACGTTTTCATCAGGTCAAACTTAATTTCTGGTGTAACCTCTACGCTATTAATGTCCATGTACTGTCCTCTTAATCACATTTATCCTTATTTTTATCGTACTAACATAAGAGGTCAGTCTACTTTAACGACTAAACACTGAATGTAAAATTGGAAACACTCTGTAGACCATCCTACATTTATTTTTTTAATTTATGAATATCTTACATGTATTTTAATCGTTTTTCTGTTGTGTTTAGATGGAAACTGGACAAACTGGGGCGGTTGGGGACGATGCAGTGTCACATGCGGTCCGGGGTTGAAACAAAGAGAAAGGAACTGCACACAACACAGTTATTTCCTTCCTTCCTGTAAAGGAGAAATGACTGAGACTGCCATTTGTGACCAGACTCCATGCAATGGTACTTCGTTATGGTAGCTGATTATTGTCATTTCGTGTGCTCATGCCGCAGAGGCGAGAAAGGTCGAAGTGTCGAAACACGAAATATCGAAATAATGCGTATATGTACGTCGAAAATGTCGTTCGCATTTCGACTTTCGCGGCTAATAAGTAACGAAACAGGAAAGCGAAATAACGAAATTCCTTGAGCGGACAGGCAAACTTTTGTATAAATCACTTTTCAAGTTGCAGGTATAAAAACTTATTTTTTGTCGACCTCCTGTTGTCCTGGCATGTTGTACTCGCCTAGAAAGTCGACCTTCCGTTACTTCGGCCCGCCGACACTAACACGCGATAGATGTGCAATTTCGTCATTTTGTGTATTTGCCTCCCGGAAAATATGCGCATACGATTCTAAAGATACACATCCTAATAAAATTATATTCATTGACAATTAAAAGTATATATTTTCTTGAATTGTCTTTTACCAAAACAAATCAAAATAGGGTATACCGAATCAGCCACCATAATTTTATTGGTGAAAGTTTAATAAAAACAATCTTGATTAAAATTTCAGAATACTTTTATAGTAATTGAAAATATTTAATGTTTTACGTCGCCAGCGATAATTGTGGTAGACTGGTAGGGATGCTATTGTTAGGCGTTTACGACGTTGTCAAAAATCACACAGTCCGAACTGAACAACCATAAAACGTCTTCACTACTTCAAAGACAAATACTCAACCCTTATATACCGGCACTCCGTTTTTACCTTTTCTTATCACATAATGACATAACTAACTAATGTCATAACTAAATAATAACTGTTTTGGATATAGCTGATAGACCGATAAGAATACGTGTATCTTAAAGCGAACACGCTTTTCATTTTGGACAGGACTCGAAGTTATGCAAATTTAAAAATAACAAGAATAGAATAAGAAGAATGGAAAGATATTATAACTCTGCATGTAAGTGGAATCATTATACAATAGGATACATAATTTTTACTTCTTATTATGGAATTACAATTAAAATGCCCTTGGAAATTTCGTCGAGGTGGTGGTATAACCATGTTGCAATATTTACCGTCTAAAACTGCTCCTGTCTAATAGCAACGTAATCGTATTATTGTACAATTGCAAAGTGTTGCTCAAAATTACTTGAATCCTTATTTTTAAAAGAAGACGTGGTTTTTCATTATCAGATAAAATAATTGCTACTGTCGATTTTGTGAATTTTGTTTTACCCATACCTTGATTACCGTTCAGCGGTTTCCAAAAGCATATATGGAATTTAACATTTATTTCACAAAATATTTTAAGGTGGTATCATTTGTCACAATATTCTGTTAAAGTAGGGAGGAGTGTGGTGACCTATTTTCATAAAATTCATGTTATTTAATAATTATAAATCTTCTTATTACTTCAGATATCAATTATAGGGCATATAAATGTTACAGGTCAATCAGGAATTATTAAAAATTAGAAATATGAAACAATTTCTCTCACTGAGTGTAGCCTTATTGCCGGGAGTACAAACTTCCAAATTATCCACCATAGTATTAAACTACAGTCACAGGAAGGTTGTCTATATCAAGGGTAACAATGTCTTAGAATTTAGTTCGATAAACTTTACTAGAACAATAGTTATAAACAATGCAAACATGAATGTCAAATTTTCCTTTTGTAGTCACTGGGAGAAACATATTTTGCTATTGTTCTAGTACAGTTTATTGAACTAAATTCTAAGACATTGTTAACCTTGATATAGACAACCTTCCTGTGACTGTAGTTTAATACTATGGAGGTAATTTGGAAGTTTGGACTCCCGGCAATAAGGCTACACTCATTGAGAGAAATTGTTTCATATTTCTAATTTTTTATAATTCCTGATTGACCTGTAACATTTATATGCCCTATAATTGATATCTGAATTAATAAGAAGATTTATAATTATTAAATAACATGAATTTTATGAAAATAGGTCACAACACTCCCCCCTACTTTAACATTATATTATGACAAATGATATCGCCTTAAATGATTTGTCAAATTATTCGGTCGATAGCGTAATCGGAATCGCATGACTAGGCGCTGTCACCATACGGTACGGTTCGCTCCCCAGTTAAGGCAATATCATTATGGATTACTTAGGTTAAACGCTATTGGTAATGATGAAAATAGTTCCTGACGAAAGAACTTTGAAAGAACATCAACCATGGAACATGGCTCTCAGCTTCTATCGAAACTCGACGTATGGTTTTGTGGAAGATGAATTAAAAAAACTATATTTTCAAATCAATCTATTGGTTGCTAAATAAACCAGGATCGGAATAAGATCTAACATTTAAGTTGGAATTTTGGACTTACTTCTTAATTCATTGAGTGATGGTCAATCATACTTGATTAAAGAATTTCCTTCTGTCGAAAGGTTTTGTTTCTATGGCAACCAAAAGATCAACATAGAGATAAAGGGAAAATAGAAACAAATCTTTACCAGGGCCCCATCCCATAACGAAAGACTTGATTACTAATTTCTAAGATCTTAGACTAACGAAAGATCTTAAAGATCTGATTACTAATTTCTAAGATCTTAGACTAAGGTTCTAAAATCTAACAGCTAAGTTCTATTTGTTGCTCTCTAACATCTTATTCAAAACGGCCCCAATAGACTTCCGTAAATTTTGTTTCAAGTAAGAAGAATATCACGGGTGGGGGGAATCGCGCACAACCGTCACCGCTGGTGACTCGGAAAGGTAGGTGGTAAGCTTTGACGCGTTTTTATTAAAATACCGAGCAATTCTTTAAAAACAGGGAAGTTTTCGTTCCGTTGTTTATTCCCTGTGACCGGTTTAAATCTGTAAACTGTTTTAAGGAAAAAAACTTGCCAAACTTTTACGGTAGCGGTTTCGCTAATGGTGTGAAGGTTGTGAAAGAGAACACTTACGAGTGGTAATCAATGATATCATTAAAGTTGTTATTTTTATCTGTATGTCATTATTTCATAAGAATAACCTCATATTATCATGGCATTACAATATTTATAAATTATACATATATACATATAAGTATATTGGCTATATATTCTTTCATTATTTTACTTAGGTCGGGATTGGATATAACTGTATTTTTGGGTATTTGGCCTAGGTTTAACGAAAAAGAAAGCTTTTGTTTTGTTTTTTTAAACGGGAAGCTTTTGTTTTCAAACGGCATGTTTGCAAAAAAGCAGAGTATACTACTCAAAATTTGCTAAGCACCACGAATAATTTTTGTACTTCTGGTGTATGCCAGTTATTATTCGTACTTTTATTTTTTTTTATTTTTATTCACCAGATTAATGACTGATCAAACAATAAAAAGCAAATATTTTAACAACTTTAACGGTTTTACCGGTTTTATTTTGAATTTGAATTGCATATTGAGGATTCGAAACAAACAATTTTTTGCCAAAACAAAAACAACTATCGATTTCTGCATCCAATAAATGTCATAATATGACGTTCGCATTTGACATAAATTCATTCATAAACATTCAGTCTTTCAATTGAAAGTAAAGATTGAGTATTTTTTGAATGTCGGGTACATGAATATAGCGTAAATTTAAAAAAGAGAAATTACATACTGTCATCATGTTTAAATCAAAGGTGCATTAAAGGCACAAGCGTTATTTATTTGTTTATGAAGTTTTAAATTGTCTAAAATTGCTTACTTAAGTTTATTTTGAATACAAATTGTGACGAATGTATAATGCAAAGTTTTGAGTATCCAGAGTCTTGAACTGTACTTGGTTTTACCATTTTGTTCAATAATTAATGCTTTTAAAGCGCTTAAAAGAAAAGTTTCTATAAAGTAAACATCGAGATTGTTTTGGCAGCTATTGATGCGAAAGAGCATGTTTTCAAATTTAAACATTGCGGTTAAAATAGTCAATTCCTGTAACGATATAGTGTATATTGGAGTCTAACGTGTGTTTTGAGTATGGTATTAAAATTTGTAATGTTTCTAGTTAGTAAATTAACTGGACGTGGACACTATCATTCTTACTTTCGTTTAAATTTCAATTTGAACATTGATTAGCGTATTATCATGAAACTAATTGATATCTAAGCGTATTTAAGTCTAATAAAATTTATATATAATATGTGTCCATTATGTGGAAGTTTATTTATTGTCTGCATTAGAAATCACCATTTGTTTTTGAAATGCGTTGAAAAAACTATCTTTAGATAAGTAATAACTTTGTCAAAAATTTGTAAAATGTTTATGTTTTCGGGATTTAAGTGCTTAACATTCCACTTTTTCCGAAAAGATATTTTTTCTGCTCTTCATGTATCCGTTGTGATTGGAAGAAACTATAAAGTCAGTTCTACACATCTTGTGTTTCGGTTTTCCCATTTTCATTTAGCGTGTATTGTTTTGAACAAAAATATCATACTTGAGTTTCAGTTATTATTCCTAAATGCTAAAGACATATGTCCACACTTACAGTAAATACAAATCATGGTACCATAAACTAGCAATTCGGTATTTTATTTATAATTATAATTACTGTTTCAGTCGTACATGGTGGATGGTCAGTCTGGACTTCATGGTCGTCATGTTTATCAAACTGTTTAAGACATCGGACAAGGACTTGTACGAACCCGTCACCATCTAATTTAGGGCATATGTGTCTAGGCAACACAGAAGACAAAGAAAACTGTAATCTTGCTGATTGTGCAATAGGTACGTATGCATGCGTGTTTTATCAATCAATTATAGAGCGTAGCATAGTTGAAGTCCAAACAAAAGTAGTTCCAATAAGTCAGTCAAACCGACTTGTTATTAGAATGTTAAAATTCCAAAGTGTTATTTTTTATTTTGATTCAGATATTCATCTATAAATTTTTAAAAGTTCAAAAGCGATAGTAGTGAACCTCATCTCTATAGACAGTAACGTACCCGGTGACCCCTTCTATATTCTATATAAACCGCCATCTTGGATCGGGAGGGAATTTTCGGGTTCATTCGGGCGTGACGTATCGATTATAGACGAAGTATCCCCGAGACGAGTCATAGCATTAGACAAGTTCGGACACGTTCGGCCTAACCCTAAGAGAGAACAATAGAGCCCTGTCTCCCTGTGGTTATTAACAATAGAACGTCTAATATGACAGATGTATATCAAATCCATCTATTGTGTAATATGCGGGTCTATCAGATAAGCATTCTCTCTTTATATAAACCGCAATCTCGAATCGAGAGAGAAATTTTCGGGTTCGTTCGGGCCTGGTGTATCGATTACAGAGCAGATTTTATTATCTCGATAGCATTAATTTAATACGTTTAAAATTAATATAATTCCATTTAAACAGGTTTTGATATGTTTCAGCATATTGGAAGGTTTGTCACAAGAACCTGAATGTATATTATACAAAACATTTTTACAGATTATTTTAATTCAGCGACAGGTATGTTGATCAAAGACAGGTAAACAGTTCGTGTAAGGTTTAACACTCGGTTGATGTTAACCTCATGTTAAATGGGCCATGACAGACTTACTGTATATTGCAAGCGCGGGTAGTTTAAATAAAATGATCGACAACAGATATTTGTTTGTGTTTTTTTTTACATTTATTTACAATGTATACAAGGTACAAGAATAAGTACAAGTCAACATAATATATATTGAAGATCATCGCACAACTATTAAAAATGGTTTCTCTTTATATTTTCTTGTAAAAGTATTTATAACAAAACAACATTTCTCTAGTCTACTTTAATATTTACTGTAAACATTTAAAAATAAAAGGAATATTTACATCATTCATGTTTATCTCAATGAAAATTGAAAATAATTTTTAGTATCATTTCACGAATTTATTTATTTTCTTACGCTGTAATATTCGTGTAAGCATAGGATATTCAAAAAGTGTTAAAATACTACGAAGAAAATGACATATTATACATATTTACGTATACAACTCTTGATACATCTCTCTAAACGTACTAATAACCATAAGGATAAGAGACATAATCTGATCTTATCACCCTTTTGTCAAAAACGAGTTTGTACGTTTTTCTTTCACAAACAGTTAGCAACTTTGCACTGTTTCTATCTCGTGTTATTTTGTGTGCATTTTGAACTGAGACTGCAGCATCGCGATGCTTTGTAACAAACGTTTTCAGTAAGTCAAAATTTATAGTGCGCATGTTTTTAAAGTTGAGAGTGATCCCTCTAACTTTGCAGTAAGTTCTAATGCCATTTTTGTCAGATTCATCCAACTGGTAGCCATAGTTTTTCGGACCACCTGCTACAAAGATTCGTATCCGATTATTCGGCACTTCATCAGTCAGGTCGCCCAGAAAATCACCCAATGGCGGTTTCCTTTCTCCCTGTTGAGTCGTGAAAACCACAGAATCTGTGTCGGCGTAGAGGGCTCTCGGACCTAATTCTTCTAAATAAGAATACAGTTTCAAGCGTGCCTGACTTGTGGTATATGCTGCAATGACAGTGTTTGTTTTAGGATTGGTCTCAATAAAATCATCTTTGTACTTCCATCTCATTTCTACGAACTCTTCGGACACAAAATTGATTGCTGTAACATCAATGCTGTCGCTTGTCAGTTTTTCTTAATATATCTTCGGGTCATCTACCATATCGATCTGGCTCATATTTGATCGCTGTCCAAACTTTCCCCAGAAGGAATTTAACATGAACTTGGCCAAAGCTCGCATTCCTGTATTTTTCTTGATTTTGTAATAGTCAAGTCGAATTCCTTCTTTCTGGAAATACAGATCAATATATGTATGTTTGTCCTCTTCTGTGTTTACCCAATCAGGCCAACCGCTTGCCTTTTGCTTAATTTTTAGGAATGTGTTGACATAGTCGGTAAACAGACCACCTGTTCGTGTCTTTGGATCGTATCTTGAAATGCAGTCGAAATGCCAAACCTCATACACCTTTAAGACAACGTATCCCATTTGGACAGCTTTTTTCACCTCGTCTGTCACCCATGTACCGACAAAAGCTCGTTCTTCGTTTTCATGACTGCATGTTTCTTGCTGGTGACTGTCGGCACAGGTTTTGCAAAGATGAAATAAAAGCTTCCCATTGGTTTTGCAGGGTAAGTCAGGATGAAAGAGTCCCCTAGGTGGTAGAACCTTACATTTTATTAACCCTTCGTATGCGTCTTATTCATCAAGGGAAACAGGGACGTAACATCGTAATAATTGATATCTTCACTTTCGGAAGCTTCCTTGTACAAAGTGAAAGCCTCTGTGCGACCTCCGTAAAAAGCATCCCTCGGCTCTAAAGGTGTTACTAGCTCGATGCTATCAATAAAAGATTTCATGGTATTATCCTCATTACATTGTTGATCGAATTCCGACTCCCAGATTGACCTATAGGTGTAACCTTTACTTTCAAGATATTTGCGTTTGTCCAGTGTTTTGTCATAGAGTTCTCCCATAGTAAACTTGTTTACAGGATTTATCGTATCACGTGCGTATATCCGAGGATTGCCGTGCCAGAAATCGCCGTGGAATTCGAGAACTACTTTTTCTCCTTCGGTTTCATAGTACCCGTCTACAAGATACGGGCCGATATATTTTTCACCTCCATTTCTTGCATGTTGAATGTTTCTGCTCTCTGTGTGTGCTACATATTTAATCCACTGAAGAGCTTTCACTGACTGCTTGTGTTCCGGTCGGTACCCATGATGTGGAATCAAAGCAATGGTATCCGCCTGGAGAAAATTGGTACGAAATACCAAATTACATGCTGAAGCTATAGTGATGCACTGCTCAAAGGGGTCGATACCAGTCACATCCATAAAGTCTCCCCGAAACTTCAAGCAACAACGTCTCAGAATGTCTACATCTGACCTGCAGTAGTCCAAAAGCTGTGTTTGAAAATCAAATTCGGTATTTTTGTTTTCTTCATACCACTGTAAAAATCTTTGTCTGTCATCCGATTTCATACTGTCCGGATTGTAGTACGATATATCAGGTAACGATTTCAACACGCAGGACTGGTTAGCTTTTCGGTTGTATAAATGCGGGAAATAACCTTTCTTTAACTCTTCAAATCCGAACATCGATGGCAATTTGGCTAAAGCCATAGGTAAAAAGTTGATAGAGTCTATCATCTTTATCTTGCATGACGGGACGGTCAACCTCATTATCTTTGCACCATTCGGTACGACCGTAGGCACTATACCATGACTGTACAAGTAATGAAGTATAGGGTATGAGTCGTAACCTTGGAAATTATGACACAAAACTGTACTGTTGTAGTTGTCTTCGGAAAACAACCATTTACAGAAACTCTCTAAGCTATCCTCGCCTTTAAAGACATATTCACGTTGAAGACAAAGCTCACAGACTTCCTTGTAATTGCATACTGTGCATACCTTATGAGCTACGCAGAGATTGTGTTTATGTTCATATGCACCGCAGGTTGACTTTAAACAATTTTTACATTTTCCGTATATGTCGGGTTTGTAGCCATTTTCACATTGAATTAAATCTTCTTGAGTGCATTCAAAGTCAAAGAAGATGAACATTTTTGCATTTTCAGATTCGTCAATGATCTCCTCTTCTATAGACATGCCTTGACTTTCACTCTTCTCTACAGGGGTCATGTAACATTTATGGTCGTCAGGAAAAAAGTCTTTGCAAATCTCGCAATATTTGTCACCGTATGCATGCTCTTTTTTACTCATTTTCTTATTCACCGTCTTTCCACAGTCCTGACATCTGTAGAAGGCATTACAGGTAGAGTTTGCCTTATGTGTAGTTTTCTTGTGAAGGTCAAAGCACTCTGAACCTTTGAAAAAACGATGGCATACGTCACACTGGATCCAGTCATCATCTGAGAGGTCATGGACCTTACGACATGCAAGGCATGCGTTATTGCATTTGTGGTCTTCGTGGTGATCGTAACCTTTCTGACATTTGGTGCAGTAATAATTTCTGGATAGAAAAGCAGACATGCTGGTAATGACGTCGTAGTGGTTGTCATGATGATACAAGAATATTTTTCTTTTCTGCCTCTGGTCCACTGTAGATGATCGCATTGAAATGGTCTTGCGACACCATATGGATTTGATAATCAGGCAATACGTCTTGAAAATTTTTAATATCCTGGATCCCGCATTTCCCAATAGCCACGCCAGCTTTCGCATGAAGTTCGTTCGCCAATTTGCCCTGAGGTTCATATCCTTGTCGTTTGTTGTTCCATTTTTGGGTGCTTGTCGATTCTGGCAATGGATGTCACTATAGCTTTGGCACAGCATAAGTCGTCTTTGTTTGTTATTTGAATAATACATCTTTTGTCGAACAAAAACTTCTCCGTATTTACATATCTACAACGTTTCTTTGATCCTCCCTTAGGCATATCTACGTGAGTTACTTAGAATGTCAGAGACTCGTCAATAATAAATTCTTCATTAGACTGTAGCACTCTTTCAAGTTCTGCCATGAACCGATCAGCTGTTAACTCCGACACTTTGCCAAATGGAATATGTATTGGATAATCCAAAGACGGACTTTGAATCGTCATCATAACTAGGTCATCCCATTTCGCATTTTTGATCAGCCTTCCGAATACGGCATCAAATATGTTCTTCAAAGCAGACATCACGTCATCTTTTACCTCTATGTCTTGGAAGGTGACTTTGAAGACGGAGGCTGACGTTCGATATTTAGGCATACGTTGTTCCCTGATTTTAGTGATGGTAAAATAACGTGTCACATCGTCATTCTCTTTAAGACGTTTTATTGCTCCAGTCTCCAAGTTGGAACTCGACTTTCGTTTGTTTCCTTGTCCTCTCTGATCGTAGTGCCGATGAAAATGATCGTCTAAAGCTTCTCTTCGCGTAAAGACTCGCAGGCACTCGGGGCAATGATGGTTATTTTCATTGCCGTGCTTCTTGATATGACATTCAAGGTTATCCTTTCTTTAAAGGATTTTTTGCAGCTTGGACAATTAAATTTTGGCCAATGATTGCTAGCTCTTCTGTGTTGCATAAATAAACTCAGTTTAGAGAAATTTGCCTCGCATTGATCACACTGATACGCCATCTCTTATGCATATAAAATGGAAAATTAGACTTTAATATTTATCATCAGTATATAAAGCACAATAATACATATTAAATACAATGTGGTAGTACCAAAGAGAATTTATGACTGATACATAAGTAAGCGGTACTATGTAATAAAGAATAAAATGGTCAACAGAAAGTACAGTGTAATTTAGTAGTGGGAAGATTAAATGTGTCCATAATAAATCAACTCTCTAGTGTTAAACAAAGCATACAAATTTAAATCATTCAACTTAAACTTTTAAACCTTTCATTTAAGTGTGTCGTTTGCTCTTTTGTTAAATTGATAGTCCGCACACTTCGGCTGTCAACGATTAAATGAAATTTGACCACTGAAGTATTGGTTTACGCATGTGTATTAAAGCGTGGCAAGTTTAAATGTTATTTTACCTGTTTAATGATTTGTTCGTCAGCTTGTAGATTACAAAGCGATGTGAACTGGCCGGTTGTCTCTGTGATACTGAAACAATATTAATAAAACAAAGTCTGTGAAGTTAGCTGTGGGATCATCATTCGACATTCGACATTCAATGTCCCGCAGTGCATAAGACATTCAGCACGACATTCGATTTCATGCATATTTTTTAATGTCCCGCGGGGCATTCGACATTCAGCACGACATTCGATTTCATGCATGTTTTTGAATGTCATTGAGTACATTCGACATTCAGCACGACATTCGATATCATGCATGTTTTCAAATGTCCCGCAGTGCATTCGACATTCAGCACGACATTCGATTTCATGCATGTATTTGAATGTCCCGCAGTGCATTCGACATTCAGCACGACATTCGATTTCATGCATGTTTTTGAATGTCCCACAGTGCATTCGACCTTCAGCACGACATTCAATTTTAAGCATGTTTTTGAATGTCCCGCAGTGTATTCGACATTCAGCACGACATTCGATTTCATGCATGTTTTTGAATGTCCCGCAGTGCATTCGACATTCGGCGCGACATTCGTTTTCATGCATGTTTTTGAATGTCCCTCAGTGCATTCGACATTCTGCACGACATTCAATTTTATGCATGTTTTTGAATGTCCCGCAGTGCATTCGACATTCAGCACGGCATTCGATTTCATGCATGTATTTGAATGTCCCGCAGTGCATTCGACAGTCAGCACGACATACGTTTTCATGCACGTTTTTGAATGTCCCGAAGTGCATTCGACATTCAGCACGATACTCAATTTTATGCATGTTTCTGAATGTCCCGCAGTGCATTCGACATTCAGCGCGACATTCGATTTCATGCATGTTTTTGAATGTCCCGCAGTGCATTCGACATCCAGCACGACATTCGGTTTCATGCATGTTTTTGAATGTCCAGCAGTGCATTCGACATTCAGCACGACATTCAATTTTATGCATGTTTTTGAATGTCCCGCAGTGCATTCGACATTCAGCACGACATTAGATTTCATGCATGTTTTTCAATGTCCCGCAGTGCATTCGACATTCAGCGTGACATTCGATTTCATGCATGTTTTTGAATGCCCCGCAGTGCATTCGACATCCAGCACGACATTCGGTTTCATGCATGTTTTTGAATGTCCAGCAGTGCATTCGACATTTAGCACGACATTCTATTTCATGCATGTTTTTGGATGTCCCGCAGTGCATTCGACATTCAGCACGACATTCGATTTCATGCATATATTTGAATGTCCGGCAGTGCATTCGACATTCAGCACGACATACGTTTTCATGCATGTTTTTGAATGTCCCGCAGTGCATTCGACATTCAGCACGACATTCAATTTTATGCATGTATTTAAATGTCCCGCAGTGCATTCGACATTCAGCATGACATTAGATTTCATGCATGTTCTTGAATGTCCCGCAGTGCATTCGACATTCAGCACGACATACGTTTTCATGCATGTTTTTGAATGTCCCGCAGTGCATTCGACATATAGCACGACATTCAATTTTATGCATCTTTTTCAATGTCCCGCAGTGCATTCGAAATTCAGCAAGACATTCGATTTCATGCAGATATTTGAATGTCCCGCAGTGCATTCGACATTCAACACGACATTCAATTTTATGCATGTTTTTGAATGTCCCACAGTGCATTCGACATTTAGCACGACATTCAATTTTATGCATGTTTTTTAATGCCCCGAAGTGCATTCGACATTCAGCACGACATTCAAGTTCATGCATGTTTTTGAATGTCCAGCAGTGCATTCGACTTTCAGCACAGCATCCGATTTCATGCATGTTTTGAATGTCCCGCAGTGCATTGGACATTCAGCACGACATTCGATTTCATTCATGTTTTTGAATGTCCCACAGTGCATTCGACATTCAGCACGACATTCGATTAAATGCATGTTTTGAATGTCCCGCAGTGCATTCGACATTCAGCACGACATTTGATTTCATGCATGTTTTTGAATGTCCCGCAGTGCATTCGACATTCAGCGCGACATTCGATTTCATGCATGTTTTTGAATGTCCCGCAGTGCATTCGACATTCAGCACCACATTTGATTTCATGCATGTTTTTCAATGTCACGCAGTGCATTCGACATTCAGCAAGACATTCGATTTCATGCATGTTTTTGAATATCCCGCAGTGCATGCGACATTCAGCACGTTATTCAAGTTCATGCATGACTTTGAATGTCCCGCAATGCATTCGACATTCAGCACGACATTCGTTTTCATGCATGTTTTGGAATGTCCCGCAGTACATTCGACATTCAGCACGACATTCAATATTATGCATGTTTTTGAATGTCCAGCAGTGCATTCGACTTTCAGCACAGCATCCGATTTCATGCATGTTTTGAATGTCCCGCAGTGCATTGGACATTCAGCACGACATTCGATTTCATTCATGTTTTTGAATGTCCCGCAGTGCATTGGACATTCAGCACGACATTCGATTAAATGCATGTTTTGAATGTCCCGCAGTGCATTCGACATTCAGCACGACATTTGATTTCATGCATGTTTTTGAATGTCCCGCAGTGCATTCGACATTCAGCGCGACATTCGATTTCATGCATGTTTTTGAATGTCCCGCAGTGCATTCGACATTCAGCACCACATTTGATTTCATGCATGTTTTTCAATGTCACGCAGTGCATTCGACATTCAGCAAGACATCCGATTTCATGCATGTTTTTGAATATCCCGCAGTGCATGCGACATTCAGCACGTTATTCAAGTTCATGCATGACTTTGAATGTCCCGCAGTGCATTCGACATTCAGCACGACGTTCGATTTCATGCATGTTTTTGAATGTCCCGCAGAGCATTCGACATTCAGCACGTCATTGAAGTTCATGCATGACTTTGAATACCCCGCAGTGCGTTCGACATTGAGCAGGACATTCGATTTAAACACCTTCCGGTTACACTTGAGCTTTTCCAGTGGCTCAAACTGGTACCCGCTCGGCTAATAATTCCCAAATTTCGCTAAGAGAAAAATTATAAAGTCTGGTCAGTAATGAGATCAACATTCAGCTCGGCATTCAAAAAGGTTGGTCCTTCAATATTTAGCTGTGGGTTGGACATTCAGATGTGCATTCACCAATGTACAGCTGTGACATCGACATTCAGCTCTGCATTCAAGAGACGGTTATCCGCTTTATGTTTTATGTGTTCTATGGGTATTAATATCTGCATTTGAACATTGAGAGCTGTGAAATAGACGTTGGGCATTAAATATGCAGTTCGACGTTCGATATTTAAAACCAATTCGACATTCGACGATAAAGCAAGTTCAAGTGGTCCGGAATAAACTGTGATGTGATGATCCGGAACTTCCATTTTTTATGTTGTAAAGAATTTGACGTAATTTCTTCATTTACTTACTCTGATGTGTTTAGTAACTAATTTAAACCTTTACTCCAAATGCAAGTTTTATAACCATTTTGATGGAATATGGTGCAGTTGCTTAAGAAGGACCAATTTTACTTTGAAAATTGTTGGCTATTTTTTAGTTATCCGGACTAATGTTTTTGACTCGGGAAGTTATGTTCAGGCGATAGCCGGAAGTGATCCGGAATAAACCATGTTGTGGTGATTCGGAACTACCCATTTTTAGGTTTTTATTGAAATAAATACAATTTCTTCATTGACTCACGTCTTATTCTGAAGCTACTGTTTTTTACCTTTATTTCGAACGCAATTGACTGTTCCTTTGACCATATTGAATGATTATGGTTCAGTTGCTAAAGTATGACCAATTTTCCCTTGCAAAAACTTGGTTATCTTTTAGTGACCGGAAATTATTCGGATTTACTTTTTTGACTAGGAAAGTAATGTTCAGGCGAAGGCCGGAAGTGATCCGGAATAGACCATGTAAGGGTTATTCGGAACTACCCACTTTTTTGTTGAATTAAACGAAATTTCTTCATTTACCCAAGTGACTGTTTCTTTGACTAAATTGAAGAATTATGGAACAGTTGCTAAAGTAGGACCAATTTTACCTTGCAAACTATTGATTAACTTTTTATGACAAAAAAAAAATCAAGCAAATTTTTTGTTGGGTTCGGAAAGTTATGTTCAGGCGATAGCCGGAAGTGATCCGGTATATATCCGGTATATATAATGTCCCGGTGAAATCTTAAATAATAAAATTGTATACAAGTTTAAAACGTATATTATGTCTGTAATTTTACGTTGTAAGTTTGCATTGCTGTGTTTTCTCGGCGTGTGTATGAAAGAAAGCTCTGTTAAAGGTCTATGGGTGTAAATGGAGACATCATATGTGGATCTCAGGTTGTATGCCACAGTTTAACAAAAACATAAACAGTTTAGCATTGTTTTAGATGTTATGATTTTCAATCAATATTGTCTCTATTGAACTATAAACGAAGAATTTCCTCTGTAATGTGGGAATGATGCCGAGTCTCCTGATGTGCCTGGGCCCATAATAAATCTAGAAGGAACCGCAATAGATTATGAGATTGAACTTTTCTGTTATTTTTATTATTTTTAATTTCAAACAGGATTTGTATTTGTATTTTCTTTAGTTTTTTAGTTTAAAATGCAAAAGTAAAGTAAAACTGCTAGTTTTTAAATTTTGTATCCGTCCAAACAGGTCTATTTAAACTGTTTGATTTCAAAATGTTTCGGCCATTGCCATTCTCCAGTTTAATGTCACACAAGTCTACATTTTCTTTCACAAGACATATCACATTAGATTTTATTGTAAAACATTCGATTTTAGTTTACTTTATAACTTTCTGATCTGTCGGTGTTCGCTTGTGTACAATACAACAAAAAGTATTTTGACCACAAAAATTATTTCATTTTCCATGCAAATATTTAAATGCGTTAACATATAGTTAAATGCGTTAACATATACTCTCATCCACTTCAATTCAATATGCTAAGCAAATTGTCTACTAGCATTTTTAAAAGCTATCCTTGTTCAATCTGAATTGAAATCCCGTCTTCATTGTTTGAGGAACAAAGCAAAGATGGTGTGGGTTTAATATTGGTCACTATGTTTAATCTGTTTTGATTGGCCGACATATTAACAGAAGTTTTTTATAATTAGAACCAACGCACCAAACGAAATATTTAGGTGATGCAGACAGTTGAACCCCGACATAAATCATTTTATAAAACATACAATCCATATGGTTAAATTTCACTGGAATTTCTTTCGCGCATGTTTTCTAGTGCGAATTACGCGAAAATTAAACCCACATGCAATATAATGATACAACAGTATCTCTCGAGGTTTGTTAAATCATCGTGCGAGTTTACTAGCCACTGAAATAGCAGGTTGTTTCAAACATTATGTTCTATTCATTTTTAGTTCCTAAATTACCATAAGTCATTGTAATTGCTGCAATATTGTACAATGTAGATAAAGGGTGATAAACTTGCAGAAACGACACTTTATTTTGTATGTTTTAAAGGGGGTGGGGTGGGGTGCTAAAAACGGACATGGTGCAATAACAAAGTCAGTGACCGCCAAATTTAATTCGCTTATTCGATTGGAATTGCTTTTCTCAATTATTTAAAAGTAAACACATCAAAAATTGAATTCGGAAAATTTTCACCATTTTGAAAACGTCGACAAAAAAAGGCGAAACTCGGCGTTATGTTTATCATCCCCTGTAAATCATCCCCTTTAAAATGACCCGTTTATATTAAAACAACAACACAAAAACATAGCTTTTGAGTCCGTAAATTCAACCTGGGCCGTTCACAAACAAAATCATACAAATTGAAATTAATGTACAAAAACAAGATATTTAACAAAGTAACCCATTTGCGAAGGTTACTAATATTCATTCGATGAAAAACAAAGGTAGTTTCTTGTTCCAATACATTTTGGTAGTTCCAGATCACCCTATTGGATTCCTTTTTCTATTGCCAGAACATTACTTTCTATGTCCAAATTAGTCAGAATAACTTCCTGTCACTAAAAGTAAACCTTAAAATCGGTCATACTTAATCAACGGTATCATATTTCTTTATAAAATTTTCGCTACTGATTGACATAGAAAATAGTGCTTGCAAAAATATAATCATTCAGGTGTTAATAGTGATGCGTTTTCATTGCGTTTCGTATTCTTAAACACGGTTTATCCCACCCGGTATAAAATAGACGAGTATATGAGAAAATCGTGTAATTAAAATGTGTTTGGAGAGTTCTGTTTCATCCCAACATCGTTTATTCCGGATCACTTCCGCCTGAACAAAACAAAAACAATCCCGAAAAACGATAACTAAAGATTTTCAAGGTGAAATTAGTCCTACCTTCGCAATGTTACCATCTTCCTCCAAAATGGTCAATGGAACAGTCACGTGCATTCGGAATAAAGGTACACATTAGTTACTAAACGACCAATGTGATTAAATGAAGGAAATTTGCTTTATTTTTTTTGTCATAAAAGTTTGCAAGGTAAAATTGGTCCTACTCGAGCAACTGTTCCATAATTCTTCAATTTAGTCAAAGAAACAGTCTCCATAATTCTTCAATTTAGTCAAAGAAACAGTCACTCGCATTCGGAATATAGGTACAAATTAGGTACTAATGAATTAAGTTTGGGTAAATGAAGAAATTTCGTTTAATTCAACTAAAAAAAATGGGTAGTTCCGAATAACCCTTACATGGTCTATTCCGGATCACTTCCGCCCTTTGCCTGAACATTACTTTTCTAGTCAAAAAAAGTAAGTCTGAATAATTTCCGGTCACTTAAAGATAACCAAGTATTTGCAAGGGAATATTGGTCATACTTTAGAAACTGTACCATAATCATTCAATATGGTCAAAGGAAGAGTCACTTGCATTCGAAATAAAGGTAAAAATAAGTAACTAGAATAAGACGCGAGTCAATGAAGAAATTGCGTTTATTTCAATAAAAAAACTAAAAATGGGTAGTTCCGAATCACCCTAACATGGTCTATTCCGGATCACTTTCGGCTATCGCCTGAACATAACTTCCCGAGTCAAAAAAATTAGTCCGGATAATTTCCGGTCACTAAAAGTTAACCAACATTTTTCAAAGTAAAATTGGTCCTTCTTAAGCAACTGCACCATATTCCATCACAATAGTTAGAAAAAACAGTCACTTCAATCACGTCAAATTCTTTACAACATAAAAAATGGCAGTTCCGGATCATCCCATCATAGTTTATTCCGGACCACTTGAACTTGCTTTATCGTCGAATGTCGAATTGGTTTTAAATATCGAACGTCGAAATGCATATTTAATGCCCAACGTCTATTTCACAGCTCTCAATATTCAAATGCAGATATGAATACCCATAGAACACATAAAACATAAAGGGGATAACCGTCTCTTAAATGCAGAGCTGATGTCACAGCTGTACATTGGTGAATGCACATCTGAATGTCCAACCCACAGCTAAACATTGAAGGACCAACCTTTTTGAATGCCGAGCTAAATGTTGATCTCATTGCTGAACAGACTTTATAATTTTTCTCTTAGCGAAATTTGGGAATTATTAGCCGAGCGGGTACCAATTTCAGCCACTGGAAAAGCTCAAGTGTAACCGGAAGGTGTTTAAATCGAATGTCCTGCTCAATGTCGAACGCACTGCGGGACATTCAAAGTCATGCATGAACTTCAATAACGTGCTGAATGTCGAATGAACTGCGGGGCATTCAAAAACATGCATGAATTCGAATGCCGTGCTGAATGTTGAATGCACTGCGGGACATTCAAAGTCATGCATGAACTTGAATAACGTGCTGAATGTCGAATGCACTGCGGGACATTAAAAAACATGCATGAAATCGAATGTCGTGCTGAATGTCGAATGCACTGCGGGACATTGAAAAGCATGCATGAAATCGAATGTCGCGCTGAATGTCGAATGCACTGCGGGACATTTAACAACAGGCATGAAATCAAATGTCGTGCTGAATGTTGAATGCACTGCGGGACATTCAAAGTCATGCATGTACTTGAATAATGTGCTGAATGTCGAATGCACTGCGGGACATTCAAAAACATGCATGAGATCGAATGTCGTGCTGAATGTCGAATGTACTGCTGGTCATTCAAAAACATGCATGAAATCGAATGTCGTGCTGAATGTCGAATACACTGCGGGACATTCAAAAACATGCATGGAATCGAATGTCGTGCTGAATGTCGAATGCACTGCGGGACATTAAAAACATGCATGGAATCGAATGTCGTGCTGAATGTCGAATGCACTGCGGGACATTCAACAACATGCATGAAAACGAATTTCGTGCTGAATGTCGAATGCGCTGCGGGACATTCAAATACATGCATAAAATCGAATGTCGTGCCGAATGTCGAATGCACTGCGGGACATTCAGAATCATGCATGAAATCGAATGTCGTGCTAAATGTCGAATGCACTGCGGTACATTCAAAAACATGCATAAAATTGAATGTCGTGCTGAATGTCGAATGCACTGCGGGACATTCAAAAACATGCATGAACATAAGTGTTGTGCTGAATGTCGAATGCACTGCGGGACATTCAAAAACATGCATAAAATTGAATGTCGTGCTGAATGTCGAATGCACTGCGGGACATTCAAAAACATGCATGAAATCGAATGTCTTGCTGAATGTCGAATGCACTGCGGGACATTCAAAAACATGCATAAAAACGAATGTCTTGCTGAATGTCGAATGCACTGCGGGACATTCAAAAACATGCATAAAAACGAATGTCGTGCTGAATGTCGAATGCACTGCGGGACATTCAAAAACATGCATGAAATCGACTGTCGTGCTGAATGTCGAATGCACTGCGGGACATTCAAAGTCATGAGTGAACTCGAATAACGTGCTGAACGTCGAATGCACTGCGGGACATGCACAGCCATGCATGAACTTAAATGTTGTGCTGAATGTCGAATGCACCGCGGGACATTCAAATACATGCATGAAATCGAATATCGTGCTGAATGTCGAATGCACTGCGGGACATTCAAATACATGCATGAAATCTAATGTCGTGCTGAATGTCGAATGCACTGCGGGACATTCAAATACATACATGAAATTAAATGTCGTGCTGAATGTCGAATGCACTGCGGGACATTCAAAAACATGCATGAATTTGAATGTCGAATGCACTGCGGGACTTTAAAATACATGCATGAAAACGAATGTCGTGCTGAATGTCGAATGCACTGCCGGACATTCAAAAACGTGCATGAAAACTAATGTCTTGCTGAATGTCGAATGCACTGCGGGACATTCAAATACTTGCATAATATCGAATGTCGTGCTGAATGTCGAATGCACTGCGGGACATTCAAAAACATGCATGAGATCGAATGTCGTGCTAAATGCCGAATGCACTGCGGGACATTCAAAGTCAAGCATGAAATTGAATGTCGTGCTGAATGTCGAATGCACTGCGGGACATTCAAAAACATGCATGAATTTGAATGTTGTGCTGAATGTAGAATGCACTGCGGAACATTCAAAAACATGAATAAAATTGAATGACGTGCTGAATGTCGAATGCACTGCGGGACATTCAAATACATGCATAAAATTGAATGTCGTGCTGAATGTCGAATGCACTGCGGGACATTCAAAAACATGCATAAAAACGAATATCGTGCTGAATGTCGAATGCACTGCGGGACATTTAAATACATGCATGAAATCGAATGTCTTGCTCAATGTCGAATGCACTGCGGGACATCCAAATACATGCATGAATTTGAATGTCAAATGCACTGCGTGACATTCAAAGTCATGCATGAAACCTAATGTCGTGCTGAATGTCGAATGCACTGCGGGACATTCAAATACTTGCATAATATCGAATGTCGTGCTGAATGTCGAATGCACTGCGGGACATTCAAAAACATGCATGAATTTGAATGTCGAATGCACTGCGGGACATTCCAATTCATGCATGAAAACGAATGTCGTGCTGAATGTCGAATGCACTGCGGGACATTCAAAGTCATGAGTGAACTCGAATAACGTGCTGAATGTCGAATGCTCTGCGGGACATTCAAAGTCATGCATGAACTTAAATGTCGTGCTTAATGTCGAATGCACCGCGGGACATTCAATTACATGCATGAAATGGAATATCGTGCTGAATGTCGAATGCACTGCGGGACATTCTAATACATGCATGAAATCTAATGTCGTGCTGAATGTCGAATGCACTTCGGGACATTCAAATACATACTTGAAATCGAATGTCGTGCTGAATGTCAAATGCACTGCGGGACATTCAAAAACATGCTTGATTTTGAATGTCGAATGCACTGCGGGACATTCAAATACATGCATGATATCGAATGTCGTGCTGAATGTCGAATGCACTGCGGGACATTCAAAAAAATGCATGAAAACGAATGTCGTGCTGAATGTCGAATGCACTGCGGGACATTCAAAAACATGCATGAACTTAAATGTTGTGCTGGATTTAGAATGCCTTACGGGACATTCAAAAACATGCATAAAATTGAATGTCGTGCTGAATGTCGAATGCACTACCGGACATTAAAAAACATGCATGAAAACGAATGTCCTGCTGAATGTCGAATGCACTGCGGGATATTCAAATACATGCATGAAATCGAATGTCCTGCTGAATGTCGAATGCACTGCGGGACATTCAAAAACATGCAAAAAATTGAATGTTGTGCTGAATGTCGAATGCACTGCGGGACATTCAAAAACATGCCTGAAATCGAATGTTGTGCCGAATGTCGAATTCACTGCGGGACATTGAAAAATATGCGTGAAATATAATGTCGTGCCGAATGTCGAATGCACTGCGGGACATTCAAAAACATGCACAAAATTGAATGTCGTGCTGAATGTCGAATGCACTGCGGGACATCCAAAAACATGCATGAAAACGAATGTCGTGCTGAATGTCGAATGCACTGCGGGACATTCAAATACATGCATAAACTTGAATGTCGTGCTGAATGTCAAATGCACTGCGGGACATTTAAATACATGCATGAAAACGAATGTCGTTCTGAATGTCGAATGCACTGCGGGACATTCAAATACATGCATAAAATGGAATGTCGTGCTGAATGTCGAATGCACTGCGGGACATTCAAAAACATGCATAAAAACGAATGTCGTGCTGAATGTCGAATGCACTACGGTACATTTAAATACAGGCATGAAATCCAATGTCGTGCTCAATGTCGAATGCCTTGCGGGACATCCAAAAACATGCATGACTTTGAATGTCGAATGCACTGCGGGACATTCAAAGTCATGCATGAAATCTTACGTCGTGCTGAATGTCGAATGCACTGCGGGACATTCAAATACATACATAAAATCAAATGTCGTGCTGAATGTCGAATGCACTGCGGGACATTCAAAAACATGCATGAATTTGAATGTCGAATGCACTGCGGGACATTCCAATTCATGCATGAAAACGAATGTCGTGCCGAATGTCGAATGCACTGCGGGACATTCAAAGTCATGAGTGAACTCGAATAACGTGCTGAATGTCGAATGCACTGCGGGACATTCAAAGTCATGCATGAACTTAAATGTCGTGCTTAATGTCGAATGCACCGCGGGACATTCAAATACATGCATGAAATCGAATATCGTGCTGAATGTCGAATGCACTGTGGGACATTCAAATACATGCATGAAATCTAATGTCGTGCTGAATGTCGAATGCACTTCGGGACATTCAAATACATACTTGAAATCGAATGTCGTGCTGAATGTCATATGCACTGCGGGACATTCAAAAACATGCATGATATCGAATGTCGTGCTGAATGTCGAATGCACTGCGGGACATTCAAAAACATGCATGAAAACGAATGTCGTGCTGAATGTCGAATGCACTGCGGGACATTCAAAGTCATGCATGAACTTGAATGTCGTGCTGAATGTCGAATGCACTGCGGGACATTCAAAAACATGCATAAAATTGAATGTCGTGCTGAATGTCGAATGCACTGCCGGACATTAAAAAAAAACATGCATGAAAACGAATGTCGTGCTGAATGTCGAATGCACTGCGGGACATTCAAATACATGCATGAAATCGAATGTCGTGCTGAATGTCGAATGCACTGCGGGACATTCAAAAACATGCCTGAAATCGAATGTCGTGCCGAATGTCGAATTCACTGCGGGACATTGAAAAATATGCGTGAAATATAATGTCGTGCCGAATGTCGAATGCACTGCGGGACATTCAAAAACATGCACAAAATTGAATGTCGTGCTGAATGTCGAATGCACTGCGGGACATCCAAAAACATGCATGAAAACGAATGTCGTGCTGAATGTCGAATGCACTGCGGGACATTCAAATACATGCATAAACTTGAATGTCGTGCTGAATGTCAAATGCACTGCGGGACATTTAAATACATGCATGAAAACGAATGTCGTTCTGAATGTCGAATGCACTGCGGGACATTCAAATACATGCATAAAATGGAATGTCGTGCTGAATGTCGAATGCACTGCGGGACATTCAAATACATGCATGATATCGAATATCGTGCTGAATGTCGAATGCACTGCGGGACATTCAAATACATTCATGAAATTAAATGTCGTGCTGAATGTCGAATGCACTGCGGGACATTCAAAATTATGCATGAACTTGAATGTTGTGCTGAATGTAGAATGCACAGCGGAACATTCAAAAACATGAATAAAATTGAATGACGTGCTGAATGTCGAATGCACTGCGGGACATTCAAAAACATGCATGAGATCGAATGTCGTACTAAATGTCGAATGCACTGCGGGACATTCAAAGTCACGCTTGAAATTGAATGTCGTGCTGAATGTCGAATGCACTTCGGGACATTCAAAAACATGCATGAACTTGAATGTTGTGCTGAATGTAGAATGCACAGCGGAACATTCAAAAACATGAATAAAATTGAATGACGTGCTGAATGTCGAATGCACTGCGGGACATTCAAATACATGCATAAAATTGAATGTCATGCTGAATGTCGAATGCACTGCGGGACATTCAAATACATGCATAAAATGGAATGTCGTGCTGAATGTCGAATGCACTGCGGGACATTCAAAAACATGCATGAGATCGAATGTCGTACTAAATGTCGATTGCACTGCGGGACATTCACATACATTCATGAAATTGAATGTCGTGCTGAATGTCTAATGCTCTGCGGGACATTGAATGTCGAATGTCGAATGTTGATCCCACTGTCCACTTCACAGACTTGATAAAACATATGTCTTTAAAGTTTAAGGCAAAGCTTACGATAAACGAGTTATGGCGTAAAATCAAGAAGGCAAATGTTTAAACTTTGTTGTAGATGTTTATGTTTGGTAGCTGAATAAACCTTAGGAATAGGGGAAAGCGTTCGCGTGGTTTTCATCAGTAATGTAAAACTGGAGAATAATTTTATGATACACGATTATCCTAAGAATTTATATAGGGAAAATTGTTGTTTCATTAGTCGGGAAAACCTGTCAGTAGTTTAATAAAAGAATTAAGATGTAAAATAAAACCAGTATGTACCATCATATACACTGTCTATTTTGTATGTCAGAAATTTGAAATTAGTAGTTTAATTAGTAGTTTATAAGTTGAGGGCATTAAAAGCCAGGCGAGACTAAGGAAATTTCCGGCGAGACTAAGAAACAACTTACATGATATAAAATAATAATTCCTGAATAATAAATTCTATGATCCTTTTTCACAAAGAATTGAAGCCAAATGAAATAACGCGGCAAGAAAGGTCAATATATTAAAGTATGAGAAGGATTCTGATTGGCTGATCCCACTGAATGTACCTTTAAACTTATATAATAGCTATAAGAATTGACAGGTTGTCATTGACTGTCCAGCCGCCAAGGAGACATCATGTATTCGACACAGTGTTCCGAGTGCAGCCATGAGTTTTCAAGGCGGGATGCAATGTGCGACATTTTCAACAGAAACACGGTGGAAGGAAGCAAAGAAATTCAAAAGTAAAAGCACCACAGAGAGTGCCACCACCACCACCGCCGCCCCGACCACCACCACCACCACCACCACCGCCGCCACCACCACCACCACCGCCGCCGCCACAAGAAGAAAGTTTTAGAAAGATGGTGTATCTACATCCTTTTACCATGATGATTTCCGGTCCTACTGGTATTATTTTCCTTTTCATCCTATTTTTACATTTTAAACTGATTTCTATTCTTATTTAATGCATTTTAAACTTTGTGAAAATGAGCAGTTTTTAATTGAATTCTAAAACATATTTTCTCTTTTTTTATATACATATAAATATCTGTTTTATGTTTCAGCTTGTGGAAAGACAACATTTGTAAAAACTTTGCTGCAAAATCATAGAAGTACCATTCAGCCCGACATACAGAGAATAGTATGGCTATACAAGCGATGGCAACCATTGTACAGTGTGGTTCAGAATTCAGTAGTGCCGACAGTGGAATTTATACAAGGCATTCCAAATAACTTAGATGACGATGATTATTTTGATCCAAGAATCAACAATTTACTGATTTTAGACGATTTATACACGGCAGCTGGAAAAGATAAACGTATTACAGACCTATTTACAGAAGGTTCCCACCACCGATCATTATCCGTGATTTCAATCAATCAGAATTTGTTTGGAAACAAAGACCCTACACAGAGGAGTTGTCATTATTTAGTCTTGTTTAATAACCCCGTAGACAGACAAGCAGTGATGATACTAGCTCGACAGATGTACCCGGGCAACACGGAGAAATTCCAGAAAGCGTTCGTAAAAGCTACAAAGAATCCTTATGGATACTTGCTCGTGGACCTGAAGCCCTTTACGTCAGAAAATGACAGATTGAAATATGACATAGATCGGCCAGAGAAAAATGAAGGCACTACAATTTTGACCAATCAGGTGCAAGACCGTCCAGAAGACTCTATAAAAGACCAAAACTCTGGAAGTACGGGTCATTCGTCTATCGGAGTTCAAACTGTTCACATCGACGAAAACTTAGGGCAGGAAATTACGATGGCAGAAAAAGCGCAAGCTTGTGACGACTGTGGGTTATTATTTGATTCCACACACGATGTTCAGAGACACGTAAAACGCGGTTGGTGTCCAGAAAACGGCGAACCTCCGGCTAAAAAGGCGAAAAAGGAAGAAATTGATGATGTCATAGAAGAGGAGGTTGAAGACAATGAGGGCTATCAGCATTTGTGGCATCTTTCTCAAAGCTGTGGCAAAGACAGGTTCAACAAGTTGTACGATCAATACATGGACAATGGAGAAAACGAAGATGACGCAACAGAAATGGCCGAGGAACGTTCACACCCGTACAAAGAGAAAAATTTCTTTGAGAGATACCAATCATTACTGGAGATGTATTGGTTTCCCCTGATGACCAATACTACCCATCGTGGTATAGTTGAGGAAATAAAAGACTTGCGCAGAAAAGGAGTCAGTTTAACATCGGCAGTGAAAAGAGTCTTGAAGAAAAACAAAAATGCATTTGAGAACTTATTTGAGATAGAAGAATCAGATAGCGAAAGCGACGAAGACGCAAATGAAGAGGACTCTGAATAAAAGCCGTTGGTCATGCAATAACTTCTCATTTGATGTTTGAACATTAAACAATAAAGACATGGCGCCCTGGGAGGACTATTTAAAGAAAATATATTTTGATCCATCACACCCTGCAAGTTTTGCGGGACCACAGAAATTGTACAAAATAGTAAAAGAAGAAGGTCAATATGACATCGGTATGCATAGAATCAGGAAATTCTTGCATAATCAAGAAGCATACAGTCTTCATCAACCAGTCAGAAGACGTTTCAAAAGAAACCACGTCGTAAGCGCTGGAAAGGACGATCTTTGGATGGCTGACTTGATCGATATGGTGAAATTTGCTGATTGGAATGATGGCAACAAGTACATCTTACTGGTGATTGACACTTTCTCCAAATACGTATGGCTGCGTCCTTTAAAATACAAGACGGGAGAAGATGTAGCAAGAGCATTCAAGGACATCTTCATTAAATCAGATAGATCGCCAGCAAAGTTGATAACCGACATAGGTAGTTATTATTTTCTTTTGCATAATTAACTGCACCTATATTATGTAAATAAATACAACATATATTTAATTAAAATTCGTTTTACTACAGTACTTGTGAATTCTTTCATTTTATGTTTCGAACCCTTTACTAGTAACTTTTATAAGTCATATTATTAGTCAATTTTCTTTTCAATATATTTTCAGGTCAAGAATTTCGGGCAAGAAAGTTACAGTCTTTAATGCAGGAAAACGACGTCAAATACTTTCCGACACAGAACGAAACCAAGGCATCAACATCAGAGAGGGCTATCTTAACTATTAAGCATAAACTATACCGTTACTTTTCGCAAAAGGAGGATTATGCCTATCTTCCTATTTTACAGGATATAGCCAACAGTTACAACCAAACTTATCATAGAACCATCGGCATGAGGCCCTCGGATGTAAAAGACACCAATGAAATGGAAGTGCGATTATCCACGTACTATGCACAAAACCCCAAAACCGACAATGGGAGCATTAAACTCAGACTATTTAAATTCAAAATAGGCGATTATGTACGGATCAGTCATCTGCGAAACGCTTTCACTCGAGCGTACGACGAGACTTATTCGGGCGAGGTGTTTAAAGTACAAAAACGATATCACAGAGGAATATTACCGATCTACAAACTCCGGGACTTACAAGACGAAGATATCACAGGAACATTTTATCAGAGCGAACTACAGAAAGTAGACATTGATCCTGACCAGACGTGGAAAGTGGACAAAGTGTTAAAAACCAGAGGAAAAGGAGAAAACAAACAGTACTTTCTTCAGTGGAAATACTATCCTAAAACGTTCAACAGTTGGATTAACGCTAGTGACTTTCAGTAATGTGTGCATAGAGGTGTTTTAACCTTCAATGAACATGGACATACGGATTAAAAACGTTAATTTAACCCATTTTCAAGGAATTTATTTCATTGTTTTCTTCATATAAATCGATGTAAATATTTGATAATTAATAGTATATACTTATGTGAAATGCTGTACATACATGTAAATAAAGTATATATAAAACGATAAACTCTCGTCATGACTTGTTTAAAAAATACATTTATGATTAAACTACCTGTTTGAGAATGCATTCCTCAACGCTAATACGGATTTATAAATACATTATTTATCTCCTTTATAACTCCATTACTTTCTACAATTTTCAATAAAGGACAATAAACAAAACTGTCCATTTCCCGTTGAATCTCTTAAGAGCTTTAAAAAACAGTATAACTACCTGTATTACCTTCGACTTTCGTCTGCTGTCATTAAAATCTAGGTATACTCCACTTGCTGAACAATGTTAAAATGAACCGCTTCCGTTAATGTCTATCATTTAAAAAATAAATAGATTATTTTGATTGATATGTAAGCGTGTCCAAACATGTTACAGTTGGTGGGTTATCTACCGGAACAACTTATTCAATGGGATAATAGTTTATTATGTTTAATCTCAATGGTCAAACAAATAGACTGAGTTATATTACAATAAAAAAAATACAAAGGGCTTTTATCACTATGGTCGTTTATATTGAGGTAGAGAGAAAGCGTATCTGATAGACCCGCATATTACACAATAGATGGTAATTTGATATGCATCTGTCATCTGAGACGTTCTATTGTTAATAACCATAGGGAGACTGGGCTCTATTGTTCTCTTTTAGGGTTAGACCGAACGTGTCCGAACTTGTCTGATGCTATGATTCGTCTCGGGGGTGCGGCGCCTTTAATCGATACGTCACGCCCGAATTAACCCCAAAATTCCCTCCCGATCCAAGATGGCGGTTTATATAGAATATAGAAGGGGTCACCGGGTGCGTTACTGTCTATAGAGATGAGGTTCACTACTAGCGATATCGGAAAACGCAGAAAACACATATTCCCACACAGAAATAAAGCAGACAGAAAAGGAAAGTAAATGTTAATAAAATCACAGAGGAAAAAGAAAGGGCACCACAAATATTTATCAAAAACAAGAGCCTGAGGTAAAAAAAATTAAAACTTGATGTTTCAGTCAGACCCAAGATTCAACCAAACAAATATTTGCCTAGCCATATTCATGTACATGCTGTCTTGGCTAATTAACTTCAACACACCCTCCTACTCGAAATGTTGCACAAAATAGCAAGCAAACACATTAGACTAATTGTAACATTGTTGAAAAAGTACTATCTTTGCTATTTCTAAACCCGGTTGAAATGTGTATTTTGTATATAGAGAATAACGTGTCTTGCGATACAGGTGTTATAAGTTGAGGCTGATATAGGGAGCAGAGGGTCGAGGCTCTGTGATTGTGTGCGTATCGGTTTATTAAAAGATCCATTGGTAAAAGTAGTTATGTAAAAAACTATAAAAAGTGAAATATGAATATAAGGAATAACCAAACACAGAAAACGCAATATCCCTTAATCAGCCAAAACAAATAGAGGAAAAAGAGAAAAAGAAAGTATGAGTTTATAAAATGATTAGTTTCAAAAAGACACCATAATAATTAAATAAGCAGAGAAAATGAAACGGTAAGTGGCAAAACAATTTATCACTTGAATGTCAAACCAGGTTCTAGGATGCGCAAACCTAACACTTCCCCCAACATGTTCTCATACGAAAAAAACAAGTACAAGTTTTCTTGTTGAATAAGCTGCAACAAATTCATCATTCGTCAATATTGCGTGCAAAAGCACACAAAAATATAAATAAAGAAGCAAATAGCATTGTAAAGCAAAAAGGTGGGTACTCGGTTATACACCGAGACCAGAGATTTAACTTTATTTGCAAACGTCAATTTCATTGATGCGTGTGTCAAGATAGCCATAAGATAACCCGTGAATAATTCCTTCCAGACCTTCAGTAGCAAAGACGTTGTACGAGGAACATCGCCGTCGCAAAACAGAAAATTGACTATACTAAAAATAACATAATGTCTTTTATCATATATTTTAGTATGACGTAACTATTTTCAACTGAAAGATTAAGATCAAGAAAGTTTGCTCTTTTTCTGAAGTGTTCACTTTATTAAGTTGTAGTTCATTAGGATAAATTGTTTTAACTTATTTGGAAAAAATGGTTATTTTCTGTATTCAATAAATCATCAATGTGTCTCGATGTGTTGTTGAAGACTGTAATAACGTCATCTTGATATTTGGTAGAAAGAGATGAAGTCTATAACAGTATAAAACAGATCAGCAACAAGGGTTGCACAGTCTGTACCCAATGGGATTCCTATTACTTGTTTATCAATAGAGGTACCCAATCTAACATAAATGTTAACCAGTAGGAAAGTTAGACACTCTATTAGACAAGTCCATAAAGTATTATTATCATAACGAGGGTTCAAAGGTAAAAGGTGATAACTTCGATTTTGGCCGAAAATGACCTTCAGTGGTTTTCCAAACGTACTTTATTTCCTTTGCATCTGGCAAATTTTTTCGGCGTTAGCTGTCTAAGCTCACTTTTGACCTAGTTTTTCGACCAATGAAATATTGTAAATGAAACTTATTATGGAGCGGGAAAATCAAATGGATTATTTTGATTGGTTATTAGTGGGTCTCGTTAATGATTACCGTAACGATTTTTATATTGTGTGTTAGTATTTACATGGCACTTATATGTTCGGGCATTTTCGTTTTTAAAAGCGATAATTGTATTGGAGAAAAAGATATTTACGGTATAAATAACCAGATAAGTCAATTGATGACTTAAATACGATTTTATATGGAATATTCATGGGTGTCAGGTAAACACTCGAGTACAATACACAGTGTAAAACGACAGAGAAGTGCAGATATTTCTGGTTCTTACTGGTTCCTTTCTAGTTCCTTTGATACTGATTGTTAATTTCAATAGCACACATTCAAATCGCCTTGGTGTAGTGGTTATCACACTCGCCTCTCAAGCGGATGCCCCGGGTTCAATACTCGGGAGGGACACTTATTTTTAAGTTAGTTTACGTAAAAGTTGGTAGATTTCGCTCTTGTAACAAGTTGTTATTATTTTCATTTATTGTATTTAAATAACATTTTTTCGTCATTAGTGTTAACTCTACAAGAGGTATTTTATTGAAACTGAATAAATGTACAGTTAACGTTAGACATTCTTCTTTAATCGACGTATTATCACCAGACGAAATTTTTGCACGCTCTTTATTTCTTTCTTTCTTATATTTAAAAATCTTTTCCATCAACGCCGTTTATCTTTTTTAAAGATATTTCTTGTTTTAAATTAAACTTCATTCCTTATATGGGCAAAATGAAAGAAGTATTTCGTGAAAACTTCTTTTCAACAAGTTTTTTAGATGTACATTACAAATTTTATAAGAATATGTAAGAATATTTACCGGAAAAGGGTAATAAATGATTTTATTACCTTTTACCAGTGACAGAATATTACATTGCTAACTCTTTTACCCTTGAAATTGTACCAGCTATTTATTTATCAAACAGCTTAATCCGTGATAATCTCTGGTACTAAATAAATAATAAAACTTTTATTCTGTGATATAACTTAAAAGTTGTATAAGTTTTGGATATTGTTCAATCACCCAAATGATATATTTCCTGCTTTTTAATTTTTGCCTTTGGCGTTGTCTTTGATATGCAGAATTTATATTCTCAGACCTCGTGTCAAAATTCCATTCTGTTTAGTTCCGTTGATTGTTTTCTCATTAAGGCCAAATCCATTCTTTTATCTTGGGATAATACTCCGCTGAATATAGAATGGTATTAATCTAAAAAACGTATTGAAGGTTCCATGTTCGCCGCTATATGCCATCGTTTGGGATGGATCAAATTTGTACAGTTTATTTGTGTAATTATTGAGTTGCGCTCAACTAGGGGCTAGATTTCATGGGCAGTAATTTGCATTTCCATTTCTGTCCATGAATAGACTCAAACCGAGTCTGCAATGCAATATTTTCATATTTGTCGTGTTCAGTGGCTTTCAAAGTTCCCTTTTCATCTATTTTATCACTTACGAATGTTGTTTGTTGTCAACAGTTTAAAAAATGTTTCTGCTATTCTTAATATGTCCCTTTTGAGATAAAATGGGAACGTTGTTTTAATCAAGTTCATGCAGTCATACAAAAACTTTTAAAATTATTGCACTGGGTCATTGTTTTTTTTTCTTTGTTATCTTAAATATTGCATTTGTTGTTGTTTTCTGTATAATTATAACACTCCAATAAGAACAATCGAAAATCATACGTCTTTATAATTACAATATAAAAAAAAATTGAATACATTTTTTGCTGCACAAAAGAAACGATTTAATACCTGAATCCCTGACCATTTTATCTGCAATAACAACCTGGAAATAACTTTAGCTTCTTAGAAATAGAAAACTACAAGGATAAAGTTCCCTAATCAGAATGGATATAAAGACTCGCAAATCTGCAAGGTGCTATGTGCAGTTATTATTTTTTACCTTCCAAAAATAAGGTCAAGTCAGGATTTAAGTATACTTATAACTTTTTACATCTGTAACAATTAGTGTATAATTTCCAGACAAACACTAATTCATGTTTGCAAATCATACCCTGCAAAAAACATTTTCAAGATATGATCCAACGTAGTCACACAATAACATCAAAATTTGTATTTATATATTTTCGAGAAAAAAAAATGTGTTATACAAAAAAATTACACTTTTACGTTTTTTTCAAAATGCCGAAAATATAAGTTATCACCTTTAACCTTTGAATATTCCATAAGAACCATTGTAAAAATGTTCAATGTTTATTGCATTAATAAAATTAAACTGAAAAAAAGATTTTAGATAAGTCCATAAATTAAAATTATCATAAGAAGCATCTGTAAATATGCTCATTCATTTATAAAAGTAAACTGAAAATGATTTGTGATTAATCAGAAATCGTACACAACAAAATAATATTTTTATTTATTACGTTATATGTGTATTTCGGTTAAGTCAAAAGAGAAATATTTAAATAGTTTGAGTAATATTTTTGAGTGCCAACTTTTGATGCGTCAGGGAGAGTGATTATCCCCCGTTTATTTTCTTTATTCTTAAACGTTATTGAAGAAATGTTCATAAAATCAGGTTTCTTGATTTTGACATGTTAATACATTTTTCTCGTTCTTTACCCTGGTGATTTAGTGATTTTTGCTAACAATAAAGAATTGCAAAACAAAATAGATCAGCTGTATGAATATTGTATTCGGTAAAAGCTGTGTGTAAAACCAAAGTAATGATATTCAAAAAAAAGTTGGCAAATAATATGTCTTCTCACTTTTGTAATAATAATATACTTTAGAAATAGTCAGTATTATATTTGTATACTTAGGAGTTGTCTTCACTACAGGTTATTTCACGATTACCCTAAACACATAAGCTGGTCAAGCCTTAAAGGCCATTTTGATTAATAAATATTTGCAGAAATATACTTATATCTATGTTAACAAAGATCGAATCTATTTTAAAAAAACTTGTAATGTCCATTTAAAATTATCGCAGTGAAGCATGGAGCTTTCTCCCTGGAAAATCATTAGATAGAGTGCGCATGCATTTTTTAACGTTTGCTAGGTGTAAAATGTATAAACAAAATGATTTTATGTATGGGGAACTGGAACTTGTTCTTTCTTTAAAGAAAAAACTAAGATTCTTTATTATTGTCAAATACTGGGTAAAAAAATGCACTTATGAAAACAAATAAATAAGAAAATATTTTAAAAGATTAATATGACAGGATCTTTTACTAAATCTACATAGGAAAAAAATTCATATAGATAGTAAATGTCTCATCTTTCCGACAAAAATACTTGTTTAGGGTCATTTTATTCGAAGTATATGAATATATATTTGTATGTGTGTAACAACTCGAAATTTGGTATACATTGTAAAACTTTTTACTTGAAGTGTGCATGTCCGCCATATATATATATATATATATATATATATATATATATATATATATATATATATGTTATTTGCTTGTATTGCTACATGGGCCTCAGACCTATTGGATCTAATGAAATTAACTTGTAAACTTTATGAAATGGTCACAAAGTTCAACATCACTGAAAGATAATTCATCCTGGCTTTTGAAAGATAATTCATCCTGGCTTTTAACATTTTCTCAATGAAAACGCCCTAAACAGAACGAACATTTTTCAGTGAATAATATTGTGGCTATTATTTATTTATTTTCGTTGAAGAAAGGTTGTGAAATAAACGTTCACTTGGTGGGTGTTCAATCTAAGACATTCTAAGATTTATATATATTCGCAAAACTTTGAAAGTTTGTTTCAACTAACTGATTAAGTTTGTTTATTTACACTAGATCTCCGTATTCGCCTTGCCGGGGGAACTAGTTCTCACAATGGCAGAGTGGAAGTTTCATCCGATGGTAGTCATTGGGGAACAGTTTGTGACGATAGCTTCGATAACAACGCTGCAAAAGTTGTCTGTAGGATGCTAGGATATAGTGTGTAAGAAATTCAGCAATGGTTACATTTGCACGTTCCGTTAATTAATAGGCTAAACGAGTTGTCTTCTATAAGTAATGTAAATGCAGTTGTGTGGTAGAATATGTACCAAAATATAAGTGTTTTAAACTACCAGTACAGCGCCAGATTTCAAGCTGATGCCGTAAAAATTGAGGTCACCAATCGTCCAGATGGTTGATGTAAGGTAAAGCTATTGACAAATCCTGGACAAACCTTTTATTTAGCAAAGAAGCCTTTAAACAAATTCAATAATAAAGCATTCATGCTCACAGCAATGATGAAGGTTGCTTCTACTGCTGTACTAGACGCAAGTGATATGCATGAACCTGTAACCCGTTTCTTTGTCTCCATGCTTAATAAATCCCATTAATCTGGGCTGAAGGTTATAAAAAAAAACCAGTCGCCATTTCAGCCAATCAGATGCTTGAGATTTGAGACTGGTTTCCATGCTCAGTTTTATAACCTTGGGCACAGATCTATTCTAGGGATAAAAAATCGAACAAAAACAACAAAGCAATATTCCAGATGGTATTACATATAAGGTATGTCGTTCAAATGATTGGCTGGCCAGTCTCCATTTCAGCCAATCAGATGCTTGAGATTTGAGGCTGGTTTCCATGCTCAGTTTTATAACCTTGGGCACAGATCTATTCTAGGGGTAAAAAATCGAAAAAAAAGCAATATTGCAGATGGTATTACATATAAGGTATGTCGTTCAAATGATAAAGGGGAAGCTATTAAATTTTACGCTATATTTTTTGTCAAAGCAGTATTTATCTAAATGAGATCGAGGCATTACCACCTTAAATGCCTTTACATCTGATTTTTATCTTTTTGACTTTGATGTGTTTGAAACCTAAATATCAAGAAATCATGTTGTTCATCAAACTCGCGTCTGACCAGTATATGCAGCTCTACTAAGCAAATTGAATTGCGTATACGAGAAATTTTGAGCTTAACATTGTACTTTCGCCTTGTGGAATTGTGGTAATTCTCCATATAGGTTTTAGATATCTTAAGTTTTTCTAGTTCATTTTTCTACGTGTTACACAGTTGAGTTTTGTCGATACTGCGCAAAGTTTTCGGCTCATTCTTCAAGACGTTTAAACAGATATACATGAATTTGAGATATAATTATGCCTTAAACTCATTTAGATCGATGAGTGCTAGATGTCACAATATTAAATACAAATTAAATTTAATAGTACCTACCTTTTTTAAATTTTGCACTTTGCGTTGTCAGTGATTTCAAATCCCCTGTCAAAGTTCTATTCTGTTTTGTTCCCCATTGTTTTCACGTTAAAGGCAAACCCAATATTAATCTGAAAATACCTCATTCAAGGTTCCATGTTTACCGCCATATGCATACCATCTTTTGGGATGGTCATAATTGTACTGTTTATTGGTGTAAATATTGAGTTGCGCTCAACCGGGGCAAGGCGGCGTGGGCAGTAATGATAATTATGTACAAGTACTATGTTAATAGTACTTCTTTTATGTCAGAGACATTTCCCATAAGGTGGTTTATGGTTCACCATAAAGTCATATCGCAAAATTATTTATTTTTCTCTAAATATTTTCAAGTTGACGAAAGGTTTAAAATTCAGTTTTAATTCCTTAGCGTTACAACAGAAGCAAACATAAAATCAAGTTGCTTTCGAAAATACTTATATTTGTTATGATTTGAACATAACATAATGGTGTTATGAATCAGTTTTTCAGTTGTTTATATTAATTTAAATTAAAACGTAAATCCTTATTTGATAATAACGAACAAATTTGAGATACAGAGTCACACAGCGTTTCCTTTTGAGTAGGACAGACGATATTTAAAAAGTATCGAAAAGCGTGTGCTGCCAATTGGCATTGACACATAGAATATTCAAATAGTTATGTACCTGACATGTCCGGTAGTAATTTTTTGACGATATACATTAATGTAAAGCCAATACATTGTTATGCCCATTTAAAGCAGATGAATAGTCCTGTTTTGTAGATATCGCTGATCCCACGACTTGCCTTATTTTCTAATACTTAGGATTCGGCATAACACGCGAAAGATATTATTATGTGCCTCTTCGAAAAAGCGGGGGTAAATTGCTATGCCCATGTCGGTCGAACGTTCCGTAGACCACATCTTGTCCGATCAACATCTAGAGCTCGCTTTGACAAAGAGTTTTCATATATTTTATGTTGAGGTTGGTCATGATGAATAGATAAACCCTATTGGTTTTGAGGTCAGTAGGTCAAAGGTCAATTTCACAGCGGCCTTGAATACAAAAAGTTTGTCCAACTAATAACTAGACAACGCGTTAACATACAGTCTTCATATATGGTACGGAGGTTGTTCATGACCTGTAGAATACCTAATTATTTTCAGGTCAATAAGTAAAAGGTGAAGGTCGCAGTGACCTTCAAAATAAAAACATTGTCCGATCGATGACTAGAAAATGCTTTCACCTATAGTCCTCAAATTTGGTTGGCAGGTTTGCCATCATCTGTAAAAGAACCCTTTTGATTTTTAAGGTCAGTAGATCAAAGGTCAATGTCATAGTGACATTCAACACGAAAACCCAGTCCGATCAATAACTAGACAATGCTTTTACCTATGGCCCTTAAATTTGGTTGACAGGTTTGCAATCGCCAGAAGAAGACCCTTAATTGATTTCAGGTCAGTAGGTCAAATGTCAAGGTCTCGGAGACCTTTAACACAAAAACCTTGTCCGACCAATAACTTCACAATGCTTTAACACATGGTCCTCAAAATTGGTAGCGAGGTTTATCATCACCAGTAGATGACCCCTTTTGATGTTCAGGTCAGTAGATGAAAGGTCAAGGTCACAGGTGCCTTCCACGCAAAAACTTTGTACGATCTATAACCAGACAGTGCTTTCACCTTTGGTCCTCAAATTTAGTATGGAGGTTTGTTATCACTTGTATAAGACCCATATTGAGTGTGAGGTCAGAAGGTCAAAGGTTAAGATGACAGTGACATTCAACACAAAAACCTTGTCCGATAATTACTAAAAATGCTTTCACCTATGGTCCTCAAATACGGAAAGTTTGTCCTCACCAGTAGGTCAAAGGTCGAGTAGACCTTCATTACAAAAATTGTTTCTCACCAATAACTTTATTTACCGATCAATAACAATAACTATCCATTTCGCATTAAGGGGAATACATGTTTTACAAACATCTCTAGTATAAAACGAAGAAACGCAAAATAAAATTAACATTGCAAATGCCCACATGAGTAAAATGACACTGACAACAATATATAAGGTCCTTTAAATGAACTTACAATTTTGAAGAGAGAAATCAACATTTTTATTTTTATCGTTCATTTTAGAGACCAGGAAATGAAAGGTCAAACAATCCTTCACAAAGAGGGCTATCTTTCTCATATTGTATTCATTTTTAGAAAAAATGTCCATAGATATGGTTGTCAGTAACTCATTACCCATGAAGGCATTTAAACTGACGCTTAGTGTTGTTTCGTTTTCGTGTTTGGTTGCCAAAAGAATTTTAAGGATTTTTAGGTCCAACTTTTTTTTTCTAACTGTTCTCACTTTTCTTGACATATGCAAAATAAACATAAATTAATATTATTGATTTGTGCAAAGTTTTATTGAATTGTCCTTTGCCGTTAGAGAGACTTAATACTCTTTTTATCAATGACGTTGTTATAAAAACATAGGCATAGCACCTTATGATAAATCAGCTCCAAAAGCGTTCTTCTGGAATAGATAGTGGGTTACCAGAAGGAGTCACCAACATCTATCCATCTAAATAGTCACCAATCTTGTGATTTGAATATATTAAGTACTTTTGTCGATTTTTTCTGTGGAGAAAATGGAGACTACTTATTTGACCGCATGACTATATCATCATAATTAAAGAAAACCTGCATATCTTTCGACCTGTAGTATTGTAGCTATCAGCTATGTATTGTTCTTTGCTTGTTTGATAGAATTTCTGGTTTGAACGGCTTCAGTCTTATACTATTTTGAGGAATTCGTTTGTTCCGACATCAATACCCATAATGAAAGCAAGATTGCCGATTTCTTTTAAGGAAGTTTGGAAATTTATGTATTCAACTTTTGCAGATACAATATTTGTGATTTTAACGACTCAAATAATGCGAAAATCAGATACACGCGAAACAAAAGGATAGAAACATGTAGTTTAAGTTCAACTTCATGTTCTGTGGGCATATCAATACAATCAATAATAATAGTCTCATTCCTGCAATGGTGTTTTTGCTAGTTTTATTCAGGTGCTCAATTCTCCGCAGATTGATCTATTGACTACCTTTTTCATAGGGAGTGTCATAAAATGTTGTCGACACATGTAAACCTGACGACTGCAGACAAGAACCTGATTGGTTTTAACCCCACGTGGAAAGTGTTTCATTGTTTTGTGTCTTATTATAAATTATTCTCGATATATATGTTGTCATGAACTTTTTAGAGAGTGTTACAAAGTGATGCTTTTCCTTATACTTGCTTTGACCTTTTTAAAATCGAAATATGTATCTTAAGGTCTTAGACCCATCATTAGCATATTAAAACCAAACAGTAACCATAATTATGTTTTGTGATTATCTGCCCTTGTTGACATGGTTGTCTTGAGTTATCACCCTTGGAAACACAAAAATGTTAATTTCTCCATTTTTCTACGGTAAATATCTGATTTCTTATTAAAATAGTACACAAACTCTGTTTAAGTTTTCTACCAAGAGACTTTCTTGAAAAAATAAATATTTTTAAAGTAATAGCAAAAAAACGATATTTTCCATAGGCTTTAATGTAAATGTTAACACATATTATCTCCCGTTAAATAAAAATGTCTTGAAAAATTTCTCGGTGAATCATCTTATATTTTGTATGTCTTTAACACTTTAAAGTTACATTGATTTCCTAACATCCAGTGTCAAGATATGAAATATGTCAATGATGGTCCTAAATCCTTAATCATAAGACTCTAGCAATGTGGTTACTTAATACGAAGGTATATTTCAACTTATTCTATGATTCTAAAATTATTAGTTAATTTACACGATATCTTTTTACGAAGTTATTTTTTATTTGCAAGATAACAATGAAGTATATCGTCCTTAGATCCGGAGCCACCGTAACCACAGTTTCTAGTGGGGGAGGATCGATTTACTTAGATGATGTAAGATGTAACGGCGACGAAACCAGTTTAGTATACTGCAGCCATAGGAAGTGGGCCACGAACGATTGTGGACACGGTGAAGATGTCGGTGTTTTTTGTCACTGAAACGGTATCATTTCAAAAAAGTAAATGCATTGCTTCCATATGCAAAAGATTAATCTTTGTTAATTTATAATTAACCCGCTGTCCTTATCTGGCTTTTTATTAACCAACATTAAATGGCTTCAGACTTTCAATTAAAGATTAAATATAAACATAAGGTACAGCTTATCACTTCACTATAATGTGATATGAACGTCAATAATTCGAATTGCTACATATAAGCAATGCTGTTGAGATAATTTGCAGAGTAAAATAAAACTTGCATTTTGCAACAATGTAAGTTTGTATTTCCGTTTTTCTAATCTAACACCTTATTCACAAGTGTTATACTGTTAATCTCCACCTGAAAGGGTTGGTAATATTGCCTTTATTTAGACCTCGAGGAAAGATAACTGAAGGATTCTCTGGCGTCCATAACCGCCGCCTACTGTTGATTGTCTACTGAATTTGTGACATGCGCAGGGAAATTGGTTTAACTGTGATACACATACAAAAAAAACTTTTACTCACTTATTATCGCGAGTAAAACAATTATTCACTAATTCCATTGAAACTACGCTAAAACTAAGAAAAACACAAGACTCATATAGGAAATAGGCTTTTAGTATTTGACAGCATTTCAATCTAGCTAAACAAAGAAGGATAATAAACCGTGATCTCCAGGAAATATAAAACAATTCATTATTTGCGTTCGAATTAAACACGTAAAAATATATTTTAACAAAGCACTTGTATAATTTTATGATCGCATAACAAAATATACTTCTCTTCAAAACCGATTCATGTGAGCCTCTGCTATCGACACAAAATAAGCCACTGACCAATGATCTTTTGTCTGAAAACGAGTCTACAAACAACCAAACGGATTATTATACAACCATTATACAGTTAAATAAACCTTTACTAAATGCCTAGATTAAATGCCTCAAAGAAAATCATTCCAGTACCCAAGCTCAAGTTAACAACTGTTCCAACGCTGCTCTAGTAAGAAACCAAATGTACCAGACACTGAAATGTATTCTCGTCTAACTGACCAAAGTTTTACAATAAACGGATATTTAATAACACTAACCATGAAACATTTAAAAAAATTACCCGCTCTAATTCCAGGTAATAACTAATCAACAGACGAAGAATAATTATAAATACATTTACATTTTGTTCGTTGGTTTAAAAGAATGAATGCTTATGTAAACGTAGAACTATTTAAAAATACTTCCATTTATATTTGTTTTGGTCTCGTTTGTCAGTCAAGTGCTTAATTCACGGTGCCTATCCATATCGGCTGTTTCTTTGCAAAATTCGCTATATCGGCTGTTTCTTTGCATCGGGAACGGCTATTCTTTGCTAGTAACAATGAATGGAGAGCATATGTCGAAGATTACAGACGCAAATGTTACAGATATAAGGTATATTGTACAAAAAAGGTTGTGCACGGAACATAAGAATGTCTATACTATGCATTTTAGTGTTTACTTTTTAAATATCGGCGATTGTGGCCGAAATCTCGATGAAACTAGTTGACGATACACAGACGTGGAGCACAGATCCAGCTTTTCCGCAGTCTATAACGAGTGTTTGCTTTGATCTCTAACGTATCAAGCGATATATTATGTTCATTTCTTCAATATTCTTCCAAAACATACTTACAAATAGGTTGAAATATTAATAGATTTATCCAAAACCCTTTACTTTCGGTCTAATTGGGGCACCGGCGGCCTCTCTGCTCACCAGTTTTTGATGCACAGGCTGACTCTCTGCAGTTCAGGCAGGCTCTTTACTTTTTAATTTTTGACACAAAAGTTTCATTAATTTGACATTGTGTACGACTTTCAATCTTTAGTGCTCATTTTGATTAGTTTAACTAAGATATCAGTTCGTTTATTGTGCATAAATGTAGAATTAAAGTTAATTAAATAGTGTGCTGCATATAAGGTTTAAGGCCAGTTATTCTAAATGGGTTTTCTTCTGAAATTTCTTTTGACCTGTGTCGATTTCTATCGTTTTGTGAGTTTAAAATTTAAGCTACTTTTTTGTTGTATTTTTTCTCTTTAGGTCACAGATACAGTATAGATTATCAAAATTTGTAAGTTTTTTATTACATGTACTTACAGGGTTGACATATATCTATTTTTTCTTATGACCAGAAGCTTTAAACATGTGTGATTTTTTTAATTGCGACGACACGATCTATTCTGCCTCATGATCCAGTTGCTCTGCTTGAGCGAGAGCTTTCAAACGGACATAATTAAGAAATACGTTTGTATGGTCATGGTGTAATGATGCAATCTAGAAAGGGACTTTGGTCGATTAACGGCCATCTTAGTGTTATTTCTAGTATTTGATACCAATAAAGATATATTTAATGTACCAAGGCTTGCTTTTTAAACAAATAAGATCTGTTCGAGTCTCAAATCGGTATTGGTTACAGAGTTATGGTCCCTGAAAAAGCATTATTTGCATCGTTTAAAAGAAAAGTTAAATAAATATGGCTGTTTAAAGAGCTATTATGTACAAGTTTGCGATAACCCTCATGTCTGATTTGCTTGTTTGCAGTTTTGCTACAACTGGATTCGCTTACAGATTTTAATATGGCCAGTGCGGCATTTTTCGGAACGGGTCGCGTACATATTTGCCAGCCCTTATCTAAAAATCAAAAGATTTAGGTAACCGCGCACAGCTCTTTTTGAGTATCAATAAATAGTATTAATATATTTCTCAGGTTGAATAATTATATTCATTTATTGCTGTGGGCGCCGCCCGGAGGTTGGAAGCCCGCTCGCCTGCCCGCCATGGGTGTTCGCATAATACGACCTATTTTCGACGGGCGTATAAAACTGATTTTAAAGAAAACTGTTCAGATAATATTATGTAAGGCTATGAAACCAAATGATCATTTTATAGAAAAGGTTCAATGAAACGGACTACTAGGGAGAAATATTAATGGACGGACGGATGGACGTTCAGGTGGATAAAAGGACGAATGAACGGAGAGAGGGAGGAAGGGATGAGAGAAAGAACAGACCGACGGACGATCAGTTGATGGAAAATGGTCGATGAACGAACGGACGAATGAATGAACCGGCGAATAAACCAATACATGGGCAAATGGAGTTCTGTGCTAATACTGCATATAGAATGTACATAGGCTATACATATCAAATAAGAGTTTTAACCTCGTTAAAGTTTTGTAAAGCTTTATTAGTGTTAAAAATATCTATTAGCATTTTCATAAACATTTAGCAATGTATGCATTAACCTTACATGAAAAGGATACTAACACAGTTAAGATAAACCTTAAGGTCTCTCGTTCAACTTCGAAGTCCCTTGCTCATGTAACATTTACATTCTAATAAGCGATTGCAGTGAAAAAAATTCTAAATTATCCATAATACAGTGAGTAAACAGGTGCCTATTAAATGATTATCATTGAGTCTACCTGTGCGCAATGCAGAGAGTTACTCTGTGCATCAAAAACTGGTGAGCAGAGAGGCCGCCGGTGCCCCAATTAAACCGAAAGTAAAGGGTTTTGGATAAATCTATTAATATTTCAACCTATTTGTAAGTATTTTTGGAAGAATATTGAAGAAATGAATATAATATATCACTTGATACGTTAGATATCAAAGAAAACACTCGTTATAGACTGCGGAAAAGCTGGATCTGTGCTCCACTTTTGTGTATCGTCAACTAGTTTCATCGAGATTTCGGCCACAATCGCCGATATTTAAAAAGTAAACACTAAAATGCATAGTTTAGACATTCTAATGTTCCGTGCACAACCTTTTTTGTACAATATACCTTATATCTGTAACATTTGCGTCTGTAATCTTCGACATATGCTCTCCATCCATTGGTTTTAACAAAGATTAGCCGTTCCCGAAGCAAAGAAACAGCCGATAATGATAGGCACCGTGTAATTGGTATTATTCATGAATGCATAAAATTCACCGTTTTAAAAAGCAACATAACCGTGGTGTCGTGTCGATACCGGTGCGTCCGTATAAAAACTGGAAAGCCCGCACACAGGAAACTTAGCCATGACCTCGAGGTATGTGTCAACAACTAAATGTAAGCATCGTTTCAATTCTAATCCGTTCTAAAAAGCCAAGCCAGCATGGCCAGCATTATTATAATTTATAGCATTAAATTAAAGTAATCGAGGCACAATGACAATCCTTCCAACCACGTGCTCTTAATGTAACCGAGACACAATGACAATACTGGTCCGACATTTCCAACAACAAGCTCTTAATGCCACCGAGACACAATCACAATACTGGTCCGACCCTTCCAACCACAAGCTCTTAATGCCACCGAGACAATGACGATACTGGTCTGGCCCTTTAAACCACTAGCTCAAAATGCAACCGCGAGACAATGACAGTACTGGTCCGTCCCTTCCAACCACAAGCTCTTAAAGCCACCGAGTCACAATGACAATACTGATCCGTCCCATCCACCCACAAGCTCTTAATGCAACCGAGACATAATGAAAATACTGATCCGTCCCATCCACCCACAAGCTCTTAGTGCAACCGAGACATAATGAAAATACTGGTCTCACCCTTCCAACCACAAGCTCTTTATGCCACCGAAGATCAATGACAATATATTGGTCCGACCCATTCAACACAAGCTCTTTATGCCACCGAGACACATTGACAATACTTGTCTCGCACTTCCAAACTACAAACTCTTAATGCCACCGAGGCACAATGACTGTACTGCTCCTTCCCTTCCAACCACTAGCTCTTAACACCACCGAGGCGCAATGACAATATAGGTCCGTCCCTTCCAGCCACAAGCTCTCAATGCCACCGAGGCACAAAGACAATACTGGTCTGTTCCTTCCAACAACAACCTCTTAATGCCACCGAGGCAAAATACCAATACTGGTCCGTCCTTGCAAGCGACGACCCCTTAATGGTAACAAGGCAAGATCACACATAGGGTCCGTCCTTACAAGCCACGACCACTCAATGCCACCGAGGCATACTAACAACACAGGTCCGTCCTTGTAAGCTACGACCCCTTAATGGTAACAAGGCAAGATCACACATGGGGTCCGTCCTTACAAGCTACGACCACTCAATGCCACCGAGGCATACTGACAACACTGGTCCGTCCTTGCAAGCCACTACCACTTAATGCTACCGAGGCACGATCACAAAGTGGTCCGTCGTTGCAAGCCACGACCCCTTAAAGCCCAGGAGGCACGCTGACTATATTTATTACAATCACAAAATCAATAAAATTAATGTTTTTCCTTTAACCGTTCATGCAATAAGCGAAACAATTACATTCCTACACTATGACAACTGCATGCTGCTATCTTTAAATTGCTAATTTTAAGACGTTATTATAATAATAAACGGGCAAATACATCGCACTTTCCTATGTACTCGAAAAACGACAATGAAAAAGTTTATAATTTACAGAAAACGACAGACCAAGTAAGGAGCAATTTTAGAAAAACATAGAAATATACTAGTACTAAAGCACAATACATACTTTATAAACATCAAACCTCCGCTTGTTAACCAAATATGCGGCCATCATCAGTCTATCAGGACGATTTAAGTTGCTTCTCAGCCACAATAGGCACAGAGCACAACGTTATTGATCGTTTATCTAAAGCTGAAATAATATTATTGTATAAGTTTATAGAAAAAAGAATCACATGCCAACAGAAACAAAAATGCATATCCCCTGTACACACGATCGTGTGCTACAAGTTGTATTTCGTTTACACAAATTACACGATTTTCTTTTAATCTCTAAAATCCGAACTATAACACATTACTATCTATAGAAAAGTTCAAATTACGGCTTTTTTGTTTTTAAATATATTCATCGAAAACAAATATCAACAACAACATATATAAATTAAAACACGAATGAATTTTCAGCAAAATGAATTAAAATAACAAAATCTTGTCACCAGAATGCTACAAAGTGTTTATCTGATATGCCTTCAGCCACATTTAATTTTAGACACATAGGTTTATACTTATCATAACCAGCTCCATTTGAGTTCAGTCGTGTTCGCTTTATACGATGGAAACGTTAAAAACACAAACGACCTTCAAAGGCATGTCCAACATTTGACCTCTGTCTCCCTCTGACCCCTTCGAGTAGATTTGAGATTGCGCCTCAGGGTCACAGAATACATATAAATAGAATTAAGAATATATTCATTCGGCCTTGTATTACTGCTGTCTTCCACGCGATGAATCTTTCTGTTAGCTATCTAACGAAAAGATTTTAATTTTATTTTGTGATTTTAGTTCATCATCAAAACATACAGTGTGTAAGCTTTCCTCAGAATTACAGCATTTCATCGCCCAGAACGGTGTCTAAAATTACAGCATTCCGAAGCGCTCAAAATATAATTAATTATACAAGCTTTCCACGTGCAACTGTACTTATAACAGTACATCTAGCTATCATACACAAGACGTGTTTCTGCAAGACCCCTCTGCTTGTAAAATCACATACATGTAAAAACGCTTTAACATTAATTTTTTCATCGCAACTCGTTACAAATTATCAAGTAACCATTAAGCTGATTCCGACTGCTGTTTCTTAATAAATGTTACATTCTCCAAATAATAAAGTGTAACTCGTAAAATATAACAGTCAGGCCTCAATTGCAGCACTTGCTTTCCCTAATCCCACACTTCCGTTAACGTTCAACCAAAATAAAACGTTTTCACAATTAAGATAATAATTATTACAAATCAACTGAATAATAAACGTGTATCCAAATCGCTTTACCTTTTGTTGAATTCAGTTCGCAATCACTCCGTATCCTTTTCAAGTCTCATAATTGCCATAAAAGACCGTTCGGTTGGTTCCATACTTAAATGTTATGCCTGTCCATTAACTGTCTTTAAAAATTAGCAATCTAATAATTTTAACCTAATAAGCAACCATAATATACTCGCTGTCAAATACTAGCCTCGAGTGATTCAAAATAACGAAAAATCAGAATATAAGACACATTTGCACGAAAACTACATGCGAAACGTCAAAAAACACGGGAAAACCAAAAACCTTGCAAATTCTACATAGACTGGCTACATATTCCATATAGACTGTCACAAAGCGTAACAATGTCAAACGTGAATAATTTTATACATTTTAACTTATCTATTTCAATAGCTTTGTGGACTATATTAGTATTATGAAGGGTATTATACATTGAATGTCAGATAAAGTGACATTTTCAATTTTTTCATGTCGCAGTCATTTCCCTGAGTGACATTAGCAAGAAATGTTGGTTCAACTCGTATTTTGATACGGTTTAAATATAGCAAACATCATACGAACACTAGAATTGCATTATAATTATTCATATCGTCATAATTGACATCAGAATAGCCGAAAATTCCTAGAAATAGTCTGTCGCAAAGGGGTCTATATGAATATTAACGTAAACCTTAAGCTTAATAGGAAACAAAACACAGATGTTAGGCCATTTTTTAACGGTAATGGTTTAGTTTATTCGAAGTAACTTAAAATTATACAATTCTCAGATAAACTGACTAACCTAGATTTATGAAATGATTGTCGCATATATACCGGTCAAGAACGTTAAATGCTTTTAAACTTACTTTAACAAACGTAGACGTCATCAACAAACATTAAACTTTGGCTTACTAAGTCTTAAAATATAATTATGTGGAATGAAACAAACTAAAATGCAATTGTCGAATCCTCAAATCTAAGATTAATTGAGAGATAATAAAATTACAGGTGGGACGTTAGAATTTGTCAGGTACGTTAAATAGTATACTTACTTGCTCGTCCGTAGTTTTGAAATTATATTTCCGTATAATTTTTCTTCGTTTTTCATGCAGTCTTATCTTTTTATTGAAGTAAAACATGCATTTGTGGCAGTTTATATATTGATTGCATAGCAGAAAATTAAAAAATGACTGTCAAGTACGTTAAAGTCAGGTACGTGTACATGAAACACGATTCTTTAAATAAAAAAGTTATTTCCCCTACTTTGTCATTTTCTTGGCACTATCTAACGTATGCACACATATTTTGCCCTTATACATCGGTTACAGCAGAATTATTTGAGCACAAACACAACCGATTAGTATCATGTCAGGTACGTTAACTGTTTCACAAATCGAGGTTAAATTCATTACTTTCAATAATATAGCTAGAAATATATTATGTTTATTACAAACCAATTGTATATACGACTTTGTTACTTTTAAATTGTTTGAAACAGTTCAAGTTTTGAATAGTTGTAATTGTTTGTCAGGTACGTTAAAAACATGCACATTTTAAGGTACATTTTAAAACTAAAATAATGCAGTGTGTTCGCACAAACTATTTCCTTTCCTATGAATAAGGACTGGAGTGTATAAATTACAAGGAAATGTCATATAAAATTGGCTTTGTTTTTATTTCAACTGACTTTGCAAAGTTCGGGTATTTTGTTTTTGTTTTGATTACGTAGGGGTTTTATTTTACATATATATCTTAAAATATTTTATTAAACACTTCCCAATAAAAAGATACTGTCCACAGTATCTTGGTCATACATTGGTACATCTAAAAACGTATTAATTGTTGGATTCAAATGAATATCATTGAAATTAAGGTGATGTATAAAAGATATAACGTACCTGACTTTTAAAAATGGGTGATTCATTAATAAGCTGAAATTCATGGAATAAGTATATCAAGAAATGACCCCATTGTCATTTTACGTAAGGTGGAATGTTTATAATTGGTTTTATAAAGATATTAATGTAGAATTGTAATGTTTATTTTTTCACAACTTACAATGTGCGAATGCTGCGTTAATGACATTCAGTGTATATTAGTCACGGTTGGATAACTAGCTAACTAAAATGATGTACGCTCACATCGAGAATTAAACTGCAGGAGAGGTTGGAATATTTAAAATAACATGGCATGAATGTTTACCGCATTGAAAAAAACGCGATGATGCTGAAGTTAACACCAGTTAATGAAGATCAAAGTCATATTTAAAGGGTTAGGGTAGGGTCTGTCAAATGTAAGATCCGTCAGAAGATTTTGTATCTGGCACAATTGTTAAAGCCTCTCTCACACAGAACACGGTTGGGCACACGGTTCCAATACGGTATACTCGGTTATACATGGGTTGACTGGTACGAGTATTGAGCTCCAGTCGTACCTGGGAATGAGTTAGTACGATTTGGACTCGAATGTAGCACGAGTTTGTACGAACAAAGCACAGATATACTCGGTCAAGCAAGGTTTGTGACGGTTTAAAACACGATTTGCAAACGATTTTCATACGATTGTTGTACAGTTCCAAGTACGGTGTAGAACTGTCTGTTTCGGCTTTTGTTCGATACGATTTATATACGATATTGACACGGTTGAGCACACTTGTGGAGTGGACTTCATGTGCGGTTGTATATACGGTCTCGTACGGTCTCACGCGGTCTCTCACGGTCTTGTACGATCGCTTATACGATCATACATGGACATGTCACCCGTTTCAGTTTTTTTAAAGTTTTAAAAATCATACACGGCTTTCACGGATACACTCGAATGAACCGAGTGAAACTCGGATAAGGCCACGGTTGGTTCGGTTGTATGTACGGTTTACAAGGGTGGCCAACCGTATAAGCCGTGTGTTCTGTGTTAGACAGGCTTTAGATGATGTACAGTTTCCTAAACACTGTTTTTTGTGTTTAAGGGTACATTTTTTTTATGTTGGCTCAATTTCTAACAACGCCTTTTCAGATTTTAACAACCATGCAAGCATATCTATCCCGTTTTAAAATGTTTCGACATTAACGCAGGGTTGGCTTATTGACCGGTCAATTGAGTATTGACCGTGCCGGTGGTCAATACTGGTCAATAGTGGTCATTACTGGTCAATAGTGGTCATTTCTGGTCAATACTGGTCAATTCAATTTTATTCACAACCAAACTGTCCAAAATGTTCTTAGAATCTTTTGAAATCCTTTAGGCCCTTACAATACTGTAAGGGCCTAAGTGGTAATTCATGTATGGTTTATTTTTGGATAAGCCTTAAATGAACACAACTTCTTAATTGGTATGTTCCTATGTTCAATAAGCAAAATAAATGTATTTTTCGACGGTTAAGCAAAGCGAATTAGGTGGAAAATATTAATTTCCTTTGACTGGGTAAGATCTTTTGAATGTATCAATCCAAAAGGTGTTGTTTTCATTGGTTTAATGCACGAGTTCTCATGTGTATTGTTGGAAATTATATGGTCATTCAGCTTCGGGCATTCAATGCTTACTGACACATTTTCTTAAGTACGTGGAAACTTTATGGTATATATAAACAGCATGACATAATTATATGCATTTATGATAAGTAACAGACTGAAATCAATAAATATAGTATGCTAAAAGTTTCAAGTTATATAATGTTTGTTATGTTTTATGTAATTTATGTAATGGATTCATTACAGAACATTCTGTAAGCTTTGCCCAAGTGCTCAGTACAATATATACATTATATGAAACAGTATGACTTGGTTGTTTACTTGCAAAGATCTGTGAGGTCAAAGGAAGTGCAATCACCCCTCAGTCTCCTGACCATCAATTGTCAAACACAAGTGTTAACAGGCAGGTGTATAACACCTACTTTATGGTTATTGGATAATCCTTAAATAAACTCATAGGCATCTTAATTGACATGTTCCCAAGGTCAATAAACAATAGAAGTGTGACACAACACCCCTCCATCTCCAGACCATCCATCATCATACACAAGTAAGTTGGCAAGAGTGTAACACCTACTGGTAGTGCAAATTGCCTTTGCTTTAAATAAAAAGAAAAATTCAAGTTACTAAATCATTCTTTGCTGAAAGTTGATAAAACACTAACATTAAAAGAATTCTTACTTTGTCTAAAAACTCACCTGAATAAAGCCAAAAGACCCTGTTTGGGGATTTTATGATCTCAATTACTGAGGGAAATAAGACAATTTCTAAGTGCAAAGCATGTTCAAGTAAAGTTAGTTCTAAAGTAACTTAAGTAGAAATATAAATAAAAGTTAAATGGTTTGTTTTCTTCCTTTCTTTTATGAAAATTTTGATAAAAAAGTTCAATTGACCAGTATTGACCACTATTAACCATTTGGGGAGTATTGACCGGGACGGTTTTAACCGGTTAAAACCGCCGGTTTAAACCAGGGGCGGTCGATTGGTGCCAACCCTGCATTAACGCCAGCTCATGTAGGTTCAAAGTCGATTTCATATTTAAGGCCCCTAAGTCACCTTCTCTGATGTCTTAATCCCCAAATCCTATCTTAGAATAAACTTTGGAGCAAACTTGTCATTGATGTTATCACGCACAGATTTCTGGGTAATAAGGCGTGTTTCACTAAATGGTGTAATACAGAACGATACTATGAAAATTAGCTTTAAAAAAAGCAACGGAACGTCTAAATTATTATTGTTCACATAGAACCCATATAATCCGGTGAAATATACAACATAACACGAGCTGTCACTAAACATTGGCATATGCCCCCGAAATGCAGCTATGCAATCAAATTGGTATACAATGTAATAAAAAGTATGCCTGTGGAAGAGATGAAGCATACTGCAGGTAATGTGAAAGATGTAAAGGATCATTTGTTTAAAGATTATAAGTAAATATCGCAAGTAATAACCAAGTTATAGTAAAATATTACTATTTTAAGGAAAATTCTCAGATAATTCCTGGAAATATGATAATTATAATAGTTATGAACTTTACCACCTATGATGATAAGGAATAATGTGAGTGATGATAAGGAACGCATATTTGAAGTTTGATGTACATCCATCACTAAATATAAAAGTAAATCAAACCAAATTAGTAAGAGAACATAACTCTGCTAAAAGTGATCCAAGCAAAAAATCCTGAAGATATGCACAACTAGACTAGTTGACAAACATTCCTGTGAAATTTCTATGAAATGCTCCAAAGGGTTTTGGAGATGGAGTGTGGAGAATGTTTTAATAAAGATGTTAATTAAAACTGACGAAGGGCCCATAACTTTACCAAAATATTCCAAGCGGAAACTTGGTGACAAGCATTCCTGTGAAGTTTAAACGAAATCCGCCAATAGGTTTTCGAGATGAATGTGATAAGTTTTTATATAAAAGTTATAGTATTAAAATGACTAAGGGCCCTTACCCTTAACTCTGGCAAAAATAGTTCGAGCGGAAGCTCCTGGTGATATGCACAACAAGGCTAGGTGACAAACATTCCTGTGAAGTTTCATTGAAATCCCGCGAGCATTTTTGGAGATTAAGTATAGACAAGAGTTTAATATATTAGTAATACAGTAAAGACTAAGGGCCCATATCTCGGCCAAAAATATCCAAGCGCAGACTCCTGACGATACACAATTAGGCTTGGTGACAAACACTCCTGTGATGTAACAATGAAATCCCCCAAGCGGTATTGGAGATACAGCTTGGACAAGATTTTTTATATTGAAGTGAAAGTAAATGAAGATGCCATTTGGTTTATGCCATGCACGAACATAGTAAAAAATGACAAAGGGCCCCTAACTCGGCCAAACAAAATCTGAGCGGAAATTCCTGACAAGATGCTGTAACGTGTCGCGTCAGGTGTACTTGGTTATGGGAATAATAACAAATGGGGATTCTCAATTTGGACGGAGTACAAAACAACTTCAACGATGATTGGTAAATGTACAAGACTATACAATATGTACACTATGACACGTTGTTCGAAAATGTGGGATCACCTCAGATAACTTGCTAGAGGGCCTTAAGCGATTTGTGTTGAAAGGTGTAATGAGCTTGGAACTTTGTGAATAAATGGTGAACAACTATAAGGCACGTTGTGATTGAAGTGGAACACTTGGGTCAAAAGGAACTTCAGTACGCGTAATTGCCAGCCGATTGTCCTTAGACCAAGTGGACTGTGCTATCGGTTATGTAAATGTGTGCAGTGACACTGGCTACCTCATCCGCACTAGTATGTACGGGCTTCTGTTTCTGGTGAAACAGGAATTGTCAGTATTTTGCAATACGACAAGGTGGACGCTTGGTCCTGAATAAGATAGTATCTAATGACACTTTACGAGAGGGCGATTCACCCTATTCGGTACGGTAGCTATATGACAACTGGTAAGGCGACTTTGGCGCTTACAGTTGAGCAAAGTGCACAGTGTATGAACTGTGTCTTGATAACCGATGGAGCTATTTGAAATTGACAGGGTCACTTTGGAGTGACAGTGTTTGGGTGCCTTTGTTGTTCACGACATTCGTTCGCCCTTGGTAATACTTGTTCAATGAACGGATCATTTGTGAGACTGTTATACACAGTGATTTACAATAAAACGAAATGAAGTTTAAGACTTATGTTTGGTTTGCCATATGCCAAGTGCACACTGACAAATGTCAGCCAAAGGCATTGCCAATGGTCTGCCAAAGGTCGTGCCAGAGGTCTGCTTTGGTCTTGCCAAAGGTCTGCCTGTGGTTCTTGCCAATGGTCTGCCACTGGTCCCGCCAATGGTGACACCGTCACCGTACACTTGGCAGTGTAGTAGGCTATTTTTGGAAACGCTCTGATGAAGAGCTGGCGAACGAATGCAAATTTTCTTCTCTGTTGCTCTATTTATTATAGTATTGATTGGGTCCCGGCTTTTGATGCCAGGTACCAGAATGTAATTTCAGTTGAAAAGGTGAATTGTTATTTTCGCATAAAATGAAAATACAAACAACGTGTCAAAACAAAGAAACAAATAATTGCATAAAACATAGATTTGATAATTAATTATAACAAAATAGACAAGGTGTGGGTTTTAATGCAGAATATTGAGTATTTGATGATTTTATGAATTCTGCGGTGTGGTCTAAAAGCTACGAAATGCCCGGATGTTGAAGATGTCAAAATGCATTGAATTACATAGAGATTGATGAATTGTGAAGCTGTTTGACGAATTTGCAAATGGTTCTGAATGTGAATAATTATTTCTTGATGATGATTAACCATCCCAACTAGGATCTATATTGAACAAGGTAATCTAAACGACTTTTAGTACTGCTCGGCCGTTACATAACCCACGCCTCCGATTACTTTGCGTCCCGCAAAGAAAAAAAAAAACAAAATAATTTATGATTCACTATTTATCAAACTAAAAAAATATGTCTTTATACATATTTACAAATGACGATGACAATGATCATTTATCTCACATCCTATTTTGGACGTGCTCTGCAACAGGTTAAGATGTGACCAGTCTTTTTACGACAGGTGAATTGCAAGTTTGAAGTGTCTGATCATTTCCAGGCGTTTTTATAGCCTGTATCTCTTCTTGCAATGTTAACACTGTGTTCTGTTAATCATGATTTTGTTTATTATTTCAGATGAATGATTGAGCACTGCTGCCTCTTGATAGACTAATTGTCATCACCTTACTGTGACAATGATTCTTTGGCTTTTTGCGATGTTCAATAAGATGAACTCAATACAATTAAATATGATTTTTGGGTTTCAAAATGTTCCTTTAAAGCAGAAACAAGTGCACAACAATGATTTGACCTAGTTGCCAGGTTACTTAAAACATACTGGGCTTGGCCTCGCAGGAATACTGCGAGATGTAGACCCTTGTCCTTTCTGTCCAATTGTTAATAATGGCAAGTTTGTCGAAATGAGCTTTAATGTAATCAGACAAGTGGCATGTACCACTGTACCTTGGAAAAAGATTGACATTTAGCTTTATTAATTTTGATATGCACAACTCCAGCTCATACAATGTTTAATTTATGTCATCTATTTTAAGAACTTGATTAACTTTGATATAGCCCTTAAAGAGAGGATAACAAAAGGTTGCTTAAGATGGCAATCCCACCGCTGCCACCAAATTTGTAACGTGTCGCGTCAGGTGTACTTGGTTATGGGAATAATAACAAATGGGGATTCTCAATTTGGACGGAGTACAAAACAACTCCAACGATGATTGGTAAATGTACAAGACTATACAATATGTACACTATGACACGTTGTTCGAAAATGTGGGATCACCTCAGATAACTTGCTAGAGGGCCTTAAGCGATTTGTGTTGAAAGGTGTCATGAGCTTGGAACTTTGTGAATAAATGGTGGACAACTGTAAGGCACGTTGTGATTGAAGTGGAACACTTGGGTCAAAAGGAACTTCAGTACGCGTAATTGCCAGCCGATTGTCCTTAGACCAAGTGGACTGTGCTATCGGTTATGTAAATGTGTGCAGTGACACTGGCTACCTCATCCGCACTAGTATGTACGGGCTTCTGTTTCTGGTGAAACAGGAATTGTCAGTATTTTGCAATACGACAAGGTGGACGCTTGGTCCTGAATAAGATAGTATCTAATGACACTTTACGAGAGGGCGATTCACCCTATTCGGTACGGTAGCTATATGACAACTGGTAAGGCGACTTTGGCGCTTACAGTTGAGCAAAGTGCACAGTGTATGAACTGTGTCTTGATAACCGATGGAGCTATTTGAAATTGACAGGGTCACTTTGGAGTGACAGTGTTTGGGTGCCTTTGTTGTTCACGACATTCGTTCGCCCTTGGTAATACTTGTTCAATGAACGGATCATTTGTGAGACTGTTATACACAGTGATTTACAATAAAACAAAATTAAGTTTAAGACTTATGTTTGGTTTGCCATATGCCAAGTGCACTCTGACAAATGTCAGCCAAAGGCATTGCCAATGGTCTGCCAAAGGTCGTGCCAGAGGTCTGCTTTGGTCTTGCCAAAGATCTGCCTGTGGTTCTTGCCAATGGTCTGCCACTGGTCCCGCCAATGATGACACCGTCACCGTACACTTGGCAGTGTAGTAGGCTATTTTTGGAAACGCTCTGATGAAGAGCTGGCGAACGAATGCAAATTTTCTTCTCTGTTGCTCTATTTATTATAGTATTGATTGGGTCCCGGCTTTTGATGCCAGGTACCAGAATGCAATTTCAGTTGAAAAGGTGAATTGTTATTTTCGCATAAAATGAAAATACAAACAACGTGTCAAAACAAAGAAACAAATAATTGCATAAAACATAGATTTGATAATTAATTATAACAAAATAGACAAGGTGTGGGTTTTAATGCAGAATATTGAGTATTTGATGATTTTATGAATTCTGCGGTGTGGTCTAAAAGCTACGAAATGCCCGGATGTTGAAGATGTCAAAATCCATCGAATTACATAGAGATTGATGAATTGTGAAGCTGTTTGACGAATTTGCAAATGGTTCTAAATGTGAATAATTATTTCTTGATGATGATTAACCATCCCAACTAGGATCTATATTGAACAAGGTAATCTAAACGACTTTTAGTACTGCTCGGTCGTTATAATGCACAACTAGGCTTGGTGACAAACAATCCTGTGAAGCTTCAAGGAAATCAGCGGTTTTGGGAGAAGAAGCGATGAAAAGATTTAACGGACTTATATTTCGGACGGACGGACAGTGCGATTACTATATGCTTCCCTTCGGGGGCACAAAACTGTTCGGGACACTCATATGCACTTAGTATGGAGCCCTCTCATTCAGAAGCAAGTTGAAGTATTTTACAATGATGGATCCAGTAATTATTTGTTTGTCTGTTTCTTTTAGTTTGTTGTTGGGTTGGGTTTGTTGTTGTTGTTTGTTTGTTGTTTTTTCGGGGGGGGGGGGGGGGCTTTGTTTGCTTTATTTGATTTTATTGTTGTTGTTGAAGTTTTGTTGTTTTCGTTGTTGTGGTTTTTATTTTTTGAATAAGAGCTTAATAGTACAATTCATGTGCTCAGATAATTTAAGTGCACATTTTTTGAATATATAAATACATAACAGGGGCGTAGGCAAGTTTCTTATATTGAAGCTGCGGAAAATATGTAGCCAAAGTTGTGATAGTTTAAATAATAAATCAAGAGATGTGCGTATGGTAATTAAATGTGTTTATTTTAAAACAACATTTCAATGTATATTTTCCGATAGATTACAAAAACCTATAAAATATCTTAATGAAGCAAAGGGTAGTATTAACACCAACATTGTTAAACGCTCGCATCACGGGTTTTGACCCTCCAAAAGAGCGCTTTGGAAATGCAAATTCTCAGGTTATCCATATATGATCACAACTAATTATGTATTAAGAACGATATTTCAACATATATGAAAAATGAAAGTAGTCAATACAATTGCATACATTAAAATTGAGGTAACATGTCGCCCATTATCTCTTAAAATGACACCAGACAATAACAATACAAAATCATTATTGAAAATACACTGACACTCTATTAATACTTGCAATCAAGTTTCAAGTTTCAAGTTTATTTTATTTGCATTTCTCTGTATGTACAATACATAAACAAAAGAACATATATACATACAACAATATTATAACTCCGTTCACGGCATGGCTATAAGAGGACAGCCCAAATTAGAGCATAATTATTTTGTTTGATTATGACCGTGTCGGCCGAGCGGAAAGCGCACGCTTTCCACTGGGCTGTCGCCTGTCATTTTCCCGTGTTACTTACACGGTAGTAAAATTTATAGGAGGAATACACGTGTCGGATTATTAATCATTGCATTGAACAAAGTGTAATGATAAAACATGGAATTATTTACAAGATGACAAATACAAATGGATATAAAAGCATAATAGTGGTAAGTATTACAGTGAATTATAATCTGCGCTTTGACATAAAAATAAACTTTGACAATCTTTTCTAATCTACATTTGGAGAAACAATGCTATGTTATGCGAGAAAATATATGTTTATTTAACAGCTATTTCTTTAAGCAACAAGAAAACATTCAGATAAAGAAATATATATTAATAAAAAAATAATAAAATAAAAATCATAAACAATGTATGTCTAACAAGTAATGATCAAGTTAACAATTTAAATATATACATAGACAGGCAGATTTTTACCCATTTAACATCATGCTCATAAAAGATATTTAGTTGCTTAATATCTTTGTATACAATTGGTATACATGTAGGCAGATCTTAGATGAAGACAATTACTTAAGTATGGATTTTCATAGTGTACTTATGAAGTTATGACGAAAGTTTATATATTATATATTTATATATTAATATATTCATCGACCTTGCACGAAAGCGAAAATGAAAGGTCGACAATATATATTATTAAAAAAAATAGATACAGATATTTATTTCAGTTTCAAAACACAATATGGTCCCTTAAACTGCAATAAACATCCTGTTGCCATCTGCAGTCGTTAATCTCCAGTCGCACGCAACTAATTGAATATATGATGTCTTCAATGTAGCCATAACTTGAGGCGACATAAAAATATTGAAGCGGCGAGACTAAAACTATTACGGCGGCTAGTCGAAATATTGGAGCGGCGACCGCCGCCCCATTGACTACGCCTATGCATTACGGTTAACATCACTCATAAAAAGCCATACAAAGCAAAAAATTGATTTCGCCATGTTTTCAAGCATTTCTGAAACAAACAATTCGTATCGAAACCTCATACTCTTCTTTTAATACGGATATGAATTTTTTTCTTAGTTTTCATTTAAACATCTCAAAAGAAAATAAAAAAATGTTTGTATTTTGAATTTTTGTTCCGAGTTAATTTTTGCTTGACCAGTACACTGTCGTGGATCACTATATATGAAGTGAAACATCGTGGAGTCCTTCATTTCTCAGTTCCAGATGGTTTCGAAAATCTCATTCTGTGCCACTGTAAACCAGTTCTTCCAATCACCAATTGTACCTGAAAGAGTAACTTTTCAAGATATTTAACTTTCTTAACAGCTGAAATAGACTTCTAATTGCAGTGCGAGACCGTAAAAGTTTAATTCGATTTAAACTAATTTACAGTTCAAAAGTTAAATGACATGCCAAAATTAGATGATCCATTTAAATCAGCATTGGCAGTATTATACCAAATGGATACACTTTTAGAGACAGGAGAAAAAATAGTATATATTGTTTTAAATAGTAGCAAAGAGAGCTCCGACGTACTGACAGTAAAACGATAAATTCACGTAGTTTACCGCGGAAAGTTAAATATGTTTTTTTAGACTAGCGCATTAATTTTAATAAGATTTCTTTAGTTTAGCGCGGTAATTGTATTATGATTCCTTTAGTTTACCGCGGTTATTTAAATATGGTTCCTTTAGCTTACCGCGGTAATTTAAATATGACTTCTTTAGAGTAGCGCGGTAATTAAAATATGATTCCTTTAGTTTAGCGCGGTAACTTAACTATGATTCCTTAAATAGTTTACCGCGATTATTTAAATATGATTCCTTTAGTTTAGCGCGGTAATAGTAATACGATTCAATCAGTTAACCGCGGTTATTTAATATAGTATGATTTCTTTAGTTAAGCGCGATTATTTCAATACGATTCCTTTAGTTTATCGCGGTTTTTTTTAATAAGATTCCTCTTGTTTACCGCAGTTATTAGTATGCCGCGGTATTTCTAAGCGCATTATTCAGTCGTCATTGCACTGTCATCGGTAAAAAATACAAATATCAAAATCTTTGTAACGGCAAAATGCAGTTCAATAAAACTTTGCACAAATAAAATTTGTTAATGTATCTTCATTTTACATAGGTTAAGAATAAAAAAAAATAGCTAGACCTACAAATTCCATTTACATAAATTCACAAAAACTAAACAACACGATACATTTTTAAATGCCTACATGTGTATAATGATCCTGACAACAATATGACCCATTTACGCGACCATGACGCGACCAGGAAATTCAATTTCAAACACAATTTTACAAATATCTCATATTGTTTGCATATGTATGTAAAAAGGACACACTTTTTTGTTGTCAGTATCATATTATTCATCTGGGAATTTAAAATGATGTTTAGTGGTGTTTAGTTTGTTGTTGTTTTTTTTATTTATGTACTAAATATATTTTTTATGTTAGACCTAGTTATGTTTCTTTAGTGTTCGAACGTGTCTTAATATTTGGAAAATAAAGATACATTAATAACATTTAGACAATTCTATTTGTTTAAAGTTTTATTGAACGGCAAGTTTTGATAATTTTCTTTTTTTTATCGATGAACGTGCAATCATGGCTGTATTCATTTAGCTTATCGCGGTAATTTTAATAAGATTCCTTTAGTTTGGCACAATGGATATGTAGGAATGGTAATATTGTAATGCTCTACGTGCTGATACACATACCTTTTCTGTAAAAATTAAAATTCGCATTGAACGCTTTATCTGACAGTTCTTTTGGAACAAGTAACTGTTTTTCTTTGGCCATCTTTTCGAAGCCACAAGCTTCAAGTATGTCTTGTTTAAGCTTATCCTCTAACTCAACCTCCAAAAACTTCAAGAGCTTATCAAGTTCTTGTTCTCCGTTCTGAAATTAAATAATAATAATAATCATCATCATCATCATCATCATCATCATTATTCTGGCAATTTATCGGTCAGCCGGTTTTATAAACACTTTTTACCTTACCAAAAACAGTGGATCAAAGCAATATTGGGTCTTGAGCTTTTTGGATGGAGGTGCGATTGGGAGGCTGTGCATGATGTAGCACTTTATTTGTCCTTGATCGTATAGTGGGTTTTGAATAAAAGAACACTGTCCTGTTTCTACCGTTTATTACTTCTATAAGTTACTACTAGCCCATCCAAAATATTCCGCGATTTATTATCTAAGTACCCGAATTTGCTAAGACGCAACTTTTCCAGATCTAACTAAAATCTCTAACTTTTTCATAACTAGCTTCCCAAAACTAAAAACTTATTCATGACTAGCTTTCCAAAACTTCCATAACTGAAGCTTTCCAGATCAAACCCCAAACTTATCGAAAACTAAACTTCCTCAGGCCTGCCAGGTGTTATGTACCTGTTCAAAGTTTGATTGACAGGTAGATTCCCTCTAGCAGAATTGTTTAATCATACAATGATAGCCAATGATAATTCTGGGAAAATGATTCTCCAGGTAAATTAGCATTGCTACTATCAGAGAGGCAAACAAAAGTGTTACGCTATTAAAGAGGCGACTTACTAAAAGTTTAAACTTGTGCACACCGAAATATTAATGCCCTGACCCCTATTTTGTTACCTATCTTGTTACAATGAGGTAACCGGTATTGATTATAGCAAGACTCAATTATACCAAGTCCGCCTACGTCCTGGTTTGTAATCGTAATAGCGACTTAACTTTTTCTCTGATTACCAACATATTCTATGAACAACTGATGGCGACTTGCGCGCATTCTTGCGCGCATCATAAAATACATTATAACAATAAGCAAAATACCCTATCGTTTTACTGTTGTCCATGATTTGAAGGAACATAATAAGCTAATCCCAGGAACCTGTCAATAAAGAGTTTGAAGCCCAGGGGGAGATTAAATGGAAAAAATTGGAACTTTAAAAGCAACAACATATAACAACTTATCGGAATATTGCGGGGTTGATTTGATTAAGCCTGTTCATGGGCAATAATGGCAATGCATACTACTGTCAACGTCTTCCAGTTTACAGTTAAAGCATAACTCAATAGTTACAAAGATATATCGTGCTCTGTGGCCTTCAAAAGGCGTAACTGATAACAGCGCTGATTAAATGTACGAGGAGACATTTCACAGCCGCCACAATGCACTTACAACGCTAAGTACTGTGATATTTAATTTGATGAAAACTGAACGTGAACGCTGTATAAAGATGGTATTTACAGACCATACTACGATCACTTAATATGAACAGAACAGAACAGAACAGAACAAACATTTTATTAAGACTTATACATCAGTACATCGTCTAAACACATACATAGATATAAATATGTTCATGTCACGTGTCTAAACATATTTGGATACTATTTTACAATGTATCAGCAGTTGATATATATAATCTAAATGTTAAAGTCTTAGGATTAAGCAATTTTTTAATATTACATGTCAGAAACAGTGAGAAACATAAACACTTACATAAATAATCATAACAAGTTATTAATAATTGAATTTCGTACAGCAAAAGCGTCTTTCATATATCTACAAAGACTAACAATCTCATTCTTATCGGATGAAGTCAATAGTTCATGAAATTTAAAGACTGATGGATTAACATAGAAATAACGTTTGAGATATTTTTTTCTTAGTTGGAGATAACATCGACACATACAAATAAAATGGTATTCATCTTCTATGTCTCTAACATTACAACATAAGCAATAACGTTCATTTCGAGGTATATTATTGCGTAATATCTTCCTGTTTGTATTCTCAAGGAGTGCGCAGCAATCCTCAATTTAACAAAATATAGTCTTAAATTCTTTGGTACTAAGTCTAAATATCGTTCGTATTCGAAAGATGATTTGAATAGTTTATACATATCGAGAACTGAACTATTACTAATATTTCCATTCCATTCTTGTTTAAAGGTGTCTATAATTCTATTCTTAAATTCGCTTATGAATGCACTAGCGTGTACAGTATTGGGATAATCAAATACGTATGTAAAACCATAGTGATTTAAAAGTTTTTTGACGTTAGAAACCCAGTTTGTATAACCTTTATTACAATCGTCCAACGCCTGGTTATACACATAACGAATTAAAATATTATTACTGCTATTAATTTTAAACCAATATTTTACGATTCTTACATATCTATTGATAATTAATATGTAGATTTGAAAATATGTCTTTCGTTCGCCGAGCTTCAACTGTTAATGTCGGCAGGCTTCTGTACTTTCTGGAGAAAATTACTTCATTTACTAGAATTTAGAAAATGGTGATCATATCATTATGTTCTTTAACATTGAACAGTAATAAAAGAAATAAGTTTCTTATAAACGCGAACAACAGAAAGGTTTTACATGTCAGAAATACACCTATTGGCTATAACACATGCAAAATCAAAACGACTGTAGTGGAATTATAACTTCGCATACCAGCTTGAGGTTCTCGAAATACATGACATGCAGCGGAAACTGTGGCCCAGCTGTGATCAGGTCCTCCCATTCCTTCAGGTAGTCTGTGTACTTGCCATATTCAACTGGAATATACGTGATGGTAATAACTTGTAGAATCTAAAGACCATTAAATTTATATACTATATGTATATGTGCATTAAAACTAAGCTGCTTCAGCCTTATGAACGCTGCCACGGACCCACGACGCCAAACATCACAGGGAGTAATAGTAATTCAACGAAATGCCTTTAAGTTGAAAATCATGAAAACTGGTTATTTATTTGAAAAAAAAAATATTCAGAGTACATTGTAAACATTCGACACGAGTTAGATTGTACCCGATGAATGTACTAAACTAATGTATAGATGTGATGGCCTACGTTTTCCTTGCAAATAGATAGGAAGCCAGTCCGCGAACTTTCCGTCGTAACCGTAAGTCTTGAGACCTTTCATGTGATGGTAGAATGAGACGGCAGTATCTTTGGGATTCCGGAAACACACGACGGTCTTTACTTTAGATCCTCTCAGGGCTTTTGGTAAATAACTGAAATATTCCAGAACAACTTTTAGAAAGTTTAGTGACTACCACTAGGGAAGTATCTGACTTTGACTCTCGCAATGCTTTCGCCTAAGTCATAGAACGTCAAATTAAAATGAATTAAATTAATTGAGCTGACGCGTTTTGAAGCTTTCGAGTAAATGTGTGATATTTGGTTCAATTCTTGGTTTCAACTGATGGGATTTCGTTCCAGATACGAGTATGTCAACAGTTTGTTACTTTTAGAATTTTACACAACTGGTACCTGACCGGCCGATACATAAGCAAAGAAAGTATAACAAAAACCCCAACCTGAGAATCAACAATGCCCAATTTTATATCACACATATTCTATGGTTTTCTTGACAATGTTTCATATCTTGTCAAAACTACATTCCCCTTTAATCCGTTATATACACCTTTTATTACGTGGAAGAACAGTGTAGATCCATGCCATCTAATAACGATCACTTCTTGGTCAGAAATAACCTGTTACCTAATAGAAAAAGCGAACTGTGTAGATCCTGCTCAGATAGTAAGGATGTGATCTGGATCTACACAGTTGGCTATGTGATAACAGCTGTAAGGAGAAAAGAGCATGGAAACCAGTTTCAAATCTCAGTTTTATAACCTTCAGCCTCGAATCTGTTAGTCGGGATTGTTTGTAATTGTCAGCTATTGTCAGAATTTAATTATGGTTTCATCTGTCTCAAAATCACAATATTAAATCCTTTACATTTATTAAACCAATGTTAATTAATCAATCGTTTCAATCATTGTAGTTGGCAACACAGGTTACTTCTGGGCAAATCTGTGCCCAAGGTTATAAAACTGAGCATGGAAACCAGTCTCAAATCTCAAATCTCAAGCATCTGATTGGCTGAAATGGCGACTGGTCGCCATTTCAGCCAATCAGATGCTTGAGATTTGGGACTGGTTTCCAAACTCAGGTTTATAACCTCCAGCTCAGAACTACTGACCTGACCTTAAGGCTTTATCAAGATGGCTTCCAGTGCGCGCATACTTTCTGTACAAGAATATTTCTAGAAGTTAAAACAATTTTGTGCGAGCACTGACCTGGGTCGAAAATGGCAGTTGAGAACCCGTGGTGAGGGTAATTCATCTAGTTTGTTCTGAGGTACACATTCAATCATTGACAGGACCTTGCTTGTCTTTATCCTCTCTGCCGACTTGTTGTTGATCATTGTAGCGTTATGCTACCGCATAGAAGAGACTAACAAGGTGTAAGTCTGTTACGGCCAGGAGCCCTCGTCGTGGTCGCTCGGACGAGCTACTAAGACTGCCACTCTCTAGATCTGGATAGCAACTGCCTTGCTACTCCAGTATATATAGGCCAGTTTATATAATTATTGTAATAATAAATAGTTTGCAACCACAGCGATACACCGGTTGACCCTATCCGCAGGCCGTGTGTCCAGTGCAAGCTGCACTGACACACCGACCTTCTTACAGGTTCACCGAGTACGAACTAATATCGCTGTAGTTGCTTATTATATTACAATATCTCCATTGTTTATATAAAAAAAATCGAAAAAAAAGTGTGTTACCCCCGACGTTAGGCTCCTTGGCGTTATTTATTTATTCATATATTCAGCATAATAATGATACGCAAGAGATAAAACATTTTACATAAGAAAAGCAAATGAAACAATAGTAATAAAGTTGAATTGCATAAACAATATGCAAAATTTAATAGGGGAAAAAAAATTATGTAGATTTGCGGTCGACGAAATAAAAGTTTATGATGAGGAACACACTCAGTATATAGATATATAGTTTCCAACGACGAATGGAATACTTTACACAAGGAAAACGACGTTTTGAAATTGGGTCCACGACGATGGAATATTTTTAATTAACTAACTATTATGAGAAAACACACACAATATATACTGTCTCCAACGACGAATTGACGATTTGATGTTGGGTCCAATGAATATAAATATATGCAATTATGTGAAATCCAACGACGAAAATTGTGTCCAACGAAATTATTTGATAGGAATCCAAGGTGGCCTCTTCTCATCTAGTGGGCAATGATTGCGATTTAAGACCACAACCATGCCACTAGGGTGACCACAATTAATTACTGATAGTCCATACAATGGAGTTATTGAAATAATTAAAATTGTTGTTAGCTCGCTACTTGCGCAAGACATTCCGAACATTGGTATAGTGATTAGTGATTCGTTTGTTGTTGATGTAAGCAGGGTTTCATTGGTATAATTTGCTTGTGATCAGGAGGTGTGTTTTGTTCCTTATTTTGCTAATTAAAATCTCCTCCGCACAATGAAAACACTTCACTGGCATTACTACCCATTTAATACATCCCCATTAAGTTATTAAATTTTTGTGCAATTATAATAAATGTTGTGTATGTAATAAAATTTCCCCAGTGAACTTGTGCCGTTTATTGAAAATATGAAACAATAATTACTATTAATGCGTGCAGAAAAAATTATGATCATATGAAAATGCAAAAAAAAAATACCAATGCATTTACATGATGCATGTAATAAAAATATTCAAGGAATATAATACATTCATTCTTATATTGAAAGAAAAATCACAAACAATAAATAATAATCAAAATTGACATGTGCGCAAGGACGCACAACTTAAAAATGCAACAGCGAATCGCTGTTCAATAATATTATATATATAAAACGGAAACGTGTGCGTACAAGCACACAAACATTCTAATTAATACCCATTTTGACGGCGATATACTCGCGATAACATTAAAATAAACATGTGCTACGACCGCACAACTTAATTTACGATTCATGTGACAATCATTTTAATTGTCGACATTGTTAGCGCACTCGCGCCCAATGCCTAAAATAATCGTACGTAAACGTACTTCTGTAAGCCTAAAATGTAGGTAGATACGCGTACATTTAAAACGGCTTCCCGCTGACATACGCAGCAACTTAAGTCACATTAACGACTTAACTATAAAAAGGCTCACCGACCTCCCGACTATCCCTGCTGATAGACTCAGCAAATATTGTGCATAGTAAAGACTTAACACTTAAGTCAATTCATGAAGATTTCACGCATCTAAGACTGAAACGCGCAAATCCAATAACAGGAAACTGTATTTTATTTAGATATCACCCGATATACTCGGAAAAATTTAATTAACTAAAAATACATCGCATCTTGATCGCGACCAACAGTATACTACTGTTTTTCTGTTCACAAAAACACATACATGTTTGAACACTACCGATACGCTCGGAAAAAAAACAAGATTGAACACAGCGTTAGCAACGCGACACATTTAAAACAAATAATCAAGTTATAACATCTTGTAAAATATCAATAATACAACGCGAGTACAGATTAAACTAAACGATTTTTATTTCTGAATATTTATATTTATCTTCGACTTCGAAAATTTGTCTTCTTAACCTATTAATAAAATCAGTTAAGACATTCGAATCTGGCTTACTGGTGTGATTAGCTGGTCGGACTGTTTGTTTTGGATAGGTATAAGAAGTAGTGTTATTTCTTATGTAATTGTTGGCACTTGCGTGACGGTCATAATCTCTGATATCTGTATTAGATTGTGTACTGAATGTCTGTCTAGTACTTGCTCGATCATGACTTGTCTTAATTTGTCGTTGTTTACCAATCGACTGTCTAGACTGTGTAGTTTGTGTATTGGATTGGCGCAATGTTATGCCATCCTTAACAGCATACCTGGTTGATTTGACAGGTGAACGTGAATGACCCAGAGGCAGCTGTTTGTTTTTGTGATTTGATATACACAAATCTTCGGTCGAACTTATCTGTACCGAATCTAGCGACCCATAAGTGTCATTAATTAACCTTCCGATTGTGCAACCACGCTTCAGCTTGACATGTCTGTTAGATGTATTGGTAATGACCACTGGTATGTTTTGCACTTGGTATTTGACTGATTTTGATTGCAAGTGTAAATGTTCTGTGTTTGAGATGTATCCAGTTTCCAGAGAGCAAATGTCATAACATTTATTTTTTATTTAACGCGGATCTTTCTTTTACCTTACACTGGATTATATTCACAGAAAAAGGTTTTAATATAATATTCTTTTTGCTCCTTAAAATTGACGAAATTTCCCTATCATTTTGCATTGGTACTTTAACATTTTTGATCATTAAACAATTTATATCGTAAAAAATCCTACAGCCATTGCTGTTTAAAAAATCCTTTCCTAAAATAACATTTTGCGAAATGTTGGAAACTACAACGAATTGGTGAAAAATTTTCAAGTTATTTAACTTTACTTCTACAGATATAAAACCTAAAACATTGACTTGCTTGTTATCTACCGTTTTAAGACATATATTTGTTTTAGACAATTTTGGTTTCGGTTTTAATTTCTCAAAAATCTTTTTATTAATTAAAGAAACAGAAGATCCTGAATCAATTAATGATCGAACCGTTAAATTTCCAAAATTAACTAAACATGAATTTGGCACGTTGTCTAACATTTTTTTATTCTTAAAAATAACGAAAAATAACCCCCTTTCCCCAGTAAATTCTAAATAACGAAATCTACATTTTTGAATATTTAAAGCCAGCTCCGTATTTTCATGATTAGAATTGATTCTAAAGAGCAAAAGGAACTGACCTGTACCTCCATCGTCCCTTCCGCGACATCCATGTTGAATCCTGTCTTAATGATTTACATTTCTCCCAGTCGAATCCATGGTCATTAGGCACCACAAAGGCGTTTGTAGCGTTATGCTACCGCATAGAAGAGACTAACAAGGTGTAAGTCTGTTACGGCCAGGAGCCCTCGTCGTGGTCGCTCGGACGAGCTACTAAGACTGCCACTCTCTAGATCTGGATAGCAACTGCCTTGCTACTCCAGTATATATAGGCCAGTTTATATAATTATTGTAATAATAAATAGTTTGCAACCACAGCGATACACCGGTTGACCCTATCCGCAGGCCGTGTGTCCAGTGCAAGCTGCACTGACACACCGACCTTCTTACAGGTTCACCGAGTACGAACTAATATCGCTGTAGTTGCTTATTATATTACAATCATACTGAGGATCTCATACAACCAGTTAGTGCCTGAAACAGTCAGAGAAATCAGTTATTCCGACCATCGGTTAGTGCCTGAAACAGTAACAGAAAACACGAAATTTCTGACTACCAGATAGTTCTGGACACAGTCTAAGAAATCTTAAAGAACCAGTATGTTCCTGAAACATTTACAGAAAACACGTTATCTCTCCGACCAAAATATAAAGTCTAAAGCCTACGTGATCTCCGTCTACAAGTTAAGGCCTGAAACATTCACAGACTATACATAATCTCCGACCACAAGTTAAGGCCTGGAGCAGTAACAGAATATAGGCTATCTTCGACCACAAGTTAAGGCCTGGAACAGTCACAGAATATAGGTAATCTCCGACCACAAGGTAAGACACAGAAAACACGTAATTTCCGACAACCTGTTTGTGCCTGAAACAATCACAGAAATACGTAATTTCCGACCACCTGTTTGTGCCTGAAACAATCACATAAAACTCGTAATTTTCGACCTCCTGTTTGTGGCTGAAACAATCACGGGAAATACGTAATTTCCGACCACCTGTTTGTGCCTGAATAATCACAGAAAATACGTAATTTCCGACCACCTGTTTGTGCCTGAAACAATCACAGAAAATACGTAATTTCCGACCACCTGTAGGTGCCTGAAACAGTCACAGAGTATACGTAATTTCCGACGACCTAATGATGGCTGAAACAGTCGCAGAATATACCTAACCTTCGACAAGCAGTTAGTACCTGAAACATTCAAAAATATCACGTAATCTCCGACAACGAATTAGTGCTTAAAACTGTCATCGAAGACAAGTAATAACAAGCAAGAGTTATTGCCCGAAACATTTACCAACACGTGACCTCATACTACCTGAAAGTGCCTGAAACATTTTAAGCGTACATTTATTTCAAACAAAACGTCATTGCCTGAAACATTTAAAGCATACGATTATTTCAAACAAAACTTTATTGCCTGAAACTGTCAACAAACACATGTGATCTTAAAAAACAGTTAAGGCCTGACAGCCACCGAAAACAACGTCATCTAAATAAAAGTTAACTCTTTAAACAATCGCCCAAAAAAGGTTTTCTAAAACATATATTCGTGTGTATTTTTATTAGAGATCTACCATTATGTTTCTAAACCATCGTTCGTCCTATCCTTTCAGCTGATCTCGTATTTAATCTGGAATGACTTTTTTCTTAAAGTCTTTACACTAACCTGTCTTCTGATAAGTGCACAACATGATGTCGTCCGGTCTAAACTTCAAATTGTGCACGTTATCAAACACCGCTTTCACCATTTCCGGCGGTATCTTCAATGGGTTAGGAGAAGAAAACGGGCCTACGTCTACACCAACATGCATCTTGGCACCCCTAAGGTCTTCTAAGACAACTTCTGTCATCTTCTCTTTGTGGAAGTTCTAGATCGCATGTAATGTAAATAACTTTCATTATGCGAGTATACAATACACACTTTTGTTAAGCCTAGTTCACACTGTCCCAATTTAAACCTCGATGCTTCTCGTTAATTTGTAGCCGGTGGACCGTGATCATTTGTGAAGCCTAGTTCACAAGTGTTCTTTCCGGCGTCGCTAAGGTTGTGTCCCGGGTGGCCCCGGTGTCCAAACCCGGGCTGTATACAGGGACAGTGTGAACTATGCTTTATAAAAAGTTTTGATAAGTTTGGAAATAATGTTATGAAACAATCAAACGACTTTCAGCAGAAAAAACATCACAACAAGAAATATAAGTAAACCTATTTACGATCCAAAAATAAAAACTTAATAGATCGATCTTTTCGAAATCAAAAGTATTTTGCAGTTCACCATTTTTAATACAAGCTATTCAATGTATGCCTATGACTTAAATATGTTTTGTATTGTCGTTTAATAAATAATTAAAAAAAAACGTTGGAAAGACTTTTCCTACATTTATTCTAGAATTATTAATATTTAATACTGTATTTTTTTATTGTAATAATTAAGAAAAAAAATTTACAAGTTAAGAGAATCGCAATGTTCGCTGAAGCAAACATAACAGTGTACCTGTGAAACCTTTGTGTGCTACTATACTGATTTAAATATGTAGAAACAATTATAGGGAGTAATGCTTAAAATTACAAATATTTAACTAATAGTTAATTGTAGATTGTTTAGTTTAATGCTTAGATAAATAGTACATACCTGAGGTAGTCTGTTCTTATTTTTGCACAAACAGTAACACTCCGAAATTATATCAAATTACAACGAATGCGTCCCACTTTATAAACCTTGCCTTTAGCAAATACTTGTAATTTAGCTGTAAGCAACTGTTTATTTACATGAAGGTGGCTCTAAAATACAGTTTAAAGTTGTATGGTTATTATACAGCAGGCAAAAAATATTAAAACCATGCTCGTCCAATCAAGGGTGGATCCAGAGGGTGTTCAGTGGGTTGTTCAAACCATTTTTTAAGCGGCAAAAAAATTCTAAATTTACACAGTAATCAGTCGTTAATTAAATCAATGATTATTTGTTATTAAGACATCGTATGAACCAACAAACGTTTGAATTAATTCAGACAAGTCCCACCACGGTCTGACGGAATAATTTATGTCAACATAAAGTTAAAATTCGGATGCCGAGTAATGGAGCAGCTCTGGTAGGTGCAATGGGTGATCCAAAAACTGGATAATGCTCCCTATTTGCTACAAAGAACGAAAATCGATCAAGAGACAGTGGAGAGAGAGAATAACGCAATATCAATCCAGAGTTAGAGGAAGGCGGAATATCAATTTGGAGTCAGTTGTAAACTGACGGAATACTAATCAAGAGTGTCAGTGGTAGGAAAGACGAAATATCGATCCAGTGTCAGTGGTGAAAGAGGCGAGCGTCAGTGGGGAGTTAGGCGAACGTGAGTGTTGAGCGTGGCGAACGTCAGTGGTGATAGAGGCGAGCGTCAGTGGTGAGAGAGGCGAATGTCAGTGGTGAGAGAGGCGAGCGCCAGTGGTGAGTTAGGCGAACGTCAGTGGTGAGAGAAGAGAACACCAGTGGTGAGAGGCGAGCGTCAGTGGTGAGAGAGGCGAACGTCAGTGGTGAGAGAGTCGACCGTCAGGGGTGAGAGGACGAGCGTCAGTGGTGAGAGAGGCGACCGTCAGGGGTGAGAGAGACGAGCGTCAGTGGTGAGAGAAGCGACCGTCAGGGGTAAGAGAGGCGAGCGTCTGTGGTGAGAGAGGCGAACGTCAGTGGTGGGAGAGACGAGCGTCAGTGGTGAGAGAGACGAGCGTCAGTGGTGAGAGAAGAGAACACCAGTGGTGAGAGGCGAGCGTCAGTGGTGAGAGAGGCGACCGTCAGTGGTGAGAGAGGCGACCGTCAGTGGTGAGAGAGGCGACCGTCAGGGGTGAGAGAGACGAGCGTCAGTGGTGAGAGAGGCGACCGTCAGAGGTGAGAGAGACGAGCGTCAGTGGTGAGAGAAGCGACCGTCAGGGGTTAGAGAGGCGAGCGTCTGTGGTGAGAGAGGCGAACGTCAGTGGTGAGAGAGACGAGCGTCAGTGGTGAGAGAGACGAGCGTCAGTGGTGAGAGAGACGACCGTCAGGGGTGAGAGAGGCGACCGTCAGTGGTGAGAAGGCGACCGTCAGAGCTGAGAGAGACGAGCGTCAGTGGTGAGACAGAAGAGCGTCAGTGGTGAGACAGACGAGCGTCAGTGGTGAGACAGACAAGCGTCAGTGGTGAGAGAGACAACCGTCAGGGGTGAGAGAGTCGAGCGTCAGTGGTGAGTAAGGCGACCGTCAGGGGTGAGAGAGACGAGTGTCAGTGGTGAGAGAGACGAGCGTCAGTGGTGAGAGAGGCGACCGTCAGGGGTGAGAGACGAGCGTCAGTGTTGAGAGAGACGAGCGTCAGTGGTGAGAGAGACGAGCGTCAGTGGTGAGAGAGACGAGCGTCAGTGGTGAGAGAGGCGACCGTTAGGGGTGAGAGACGAGCGTCAGTGTTGAGAGAGACGAGCGTCAGTGGTGAGAGAGACGAGCGTCAGTGGTGAGAGAGACGAGCGTCAGTGGTGAGAGAGGCGACCGTCTGGGATGAGAGAGGCGAGCGTCAGTGGTGAGAGAGGCGAGCGTCAGTAGTGAGAGAGATGAGCGTCAGTTGTGAGAGAGACGAGCGTCATGGGTGAGAGAGACGACCGTCAGGGGTGGGAGAGGCGAGCGTCAGTGGTGAGTTAGGCGACCGTCAGGGGTGAGAGAGGAGCGTCAGTGGTGAGAGAGGCGAGCGTCAGTGAAGAGAAAGGCGACCGTCAGGGGTGAGAGAGACGAGCTTCAGGGTTGAGTAAGGCGACCGTCAGGGGTGAGAAAGGCGAACGTAAGTGGTGAGAGAGATGAGCGTCAGTGGTGAGAGAGGCGAGCGTCAGTGGGGAGTAAGGCGACCGTCAGGGGTGAGAGAGACGAGCGTCAGTGATGAGAGAGGCGAACGTCAGTGTAGAGTAAGGCGGGCGTCAGTGGTGAGAGAGACGAATGTCAGTGGTGAGAGAAGCGAGCGCCAGTGGTGAGTTAGGCGAACGTCAGTGGTGAGAGAAGAGAACACCAGTGGTAAGAGGCGAGCGTCAGTGGTGAGAGAGGCGAACGTTAGTGGTGAGAGAGGCGACCGTCAGTGATGAGAGAAACGAACGTCAGTGGTGAGTAAGGCGACCGTTAGGGGTGAGAGAGACGAGCGTCAGGGGTGAAAGAGGCGAGCTTCAGTGTAGTGTAAGGCGAGCGTCAGTGGTGAGGGAGACGAGCGTCAGTGGTGAGAGAGACGAGCGTCAGTGGTGAGAGAGGCGAGCGTCAGGGGTGAGAGAGGCGAACGTCAGTGTATAGTAAGGCGACCGTCAGGGTGAGAGAGACGAGCGTCAGGGGTGAGACAGGCGAACGTCAGTGGTGAGTAAGGCGACCGTCAGGGGTGAGAGAGACGAGAATCAGTGGTGAGAGAGGCGAGCGTCAGTGGTGAGAGACGAGCGTCAATGGTGAGTAAGGCGACCGTCAGGGGGTTAGAGAGGCGAGCGTCAGTGGTGAGTTAGGCGACCGTCAGGGGTGAGAGAGACGAGTGTCAGGGGAGAGAGATACGAGCGTCAGGGATGAGTAAGGCGACCGTCAGGGGTGAGAGAGGCGAGCGTCAGGGGTGGGAGAGGCGAGCGTCAGGGGTGAGAGAGACGAGCGACAGTGGTGAGAGAGGCGAGCGTCAGGGGTGAGAGAGGCGAGCGTCAGGGGTGAGAGAGACGAGCGTCAGGGGTGAGAGAGGCGAGCGTCAGGGGTGAGAGAGGCGACCGTCAGTGGTGAGAGAGGCGACCGTCAGTGGGGAGTAAGGCGACCGTCAGTGGGGAGTAAGGCGAGCGTCAGGGATGAGAGAGGCGAGCGTCAGTGGTGAGAGAGGCGAGCGTCAGTAGTGAGAGAGATGAGCGTCAGTGGTGAGAGAGACGAGCGTTAGTGGTGAGAGAGGCGAGCGTATGTGGTGAGTAACTAGAGCATCAGTGGTGAGAGAGGCGAACGTAAGTAGTGAGAGAGGTGGGCGTCAGTGGTGAGTTTGGAGAACGTCAGTGGTTAGAGAGGCGAACGTCAGTGGTGATAGAGGCGAGCATAAGTGGTGAGAGAGGCGTACGTCAGTGGTGAGAGAAACGAACGTCAGTGGTTAGAGAGACAAACGTCAGTGGTGACAGAGGCAAACGTCAGTTGTGAGAGAGGCGAACGTCAGTGTTGAGAGAGACAAACGTCAGTGGTGAGGAGGCAAACGTCAGTTGTGAGAGAGGCGAATGTCAGTAGAGAGAGAAGAACGTCAGTGGTGAGAGAGGCAAACGTCAGTAGTTAGACAGGCGAACGTCAGTGGTGAGAGAGGCGGAATATGCGCCTCGAAAATCCGTGGTGGGCGTCAAGGAGTATCATTTCAGAGCTCAGAAGTTACATTTCTTACGAAGCAACAACAAGCCAATGTAGTTATCACATACATACGTCACTTTATATCGTATTCACGATTGAACAGGACTTGAATTGGTCTGTAACTTATCAATCAAACAACTTTTGAACCAAATTGGTACATCAGAATTTCAATCCTTCTTTAACTAAATCTTTTATCTTTTATGTTTAAAACAAATTAATTAAAATCAAATATCACAATATCTTTTCTCATACAATGCTGTATCAACAGCAAATCTAAGCATTATCTAGGCACAGCAACCAGTTTGTATGGTTGCGCAGTAAGTGTCAGAGCCTGTACTCCGTCCAGAGAATATTGTTCTCCCTCCACTGGACGGAAATCAAACTTCTGCAGCAGGTTGGTGAAAATCAAGAAAAGCTCCATCCTAGCTAGAGGTTCTCCGATGCACAACCGAGGTCCTGAAATTTACAGAATTTGATGGGATATAAAATAAGAAAAAAAATCAAAACGCATTTAAAATACTCTTGACAGGTAGAAACTTTGTAGAACTAGATGCGCGAATTGTGACCCTCGTCAAAATTCTATGATGCATTGTTGTGCCCCAACCATAATTCAATTTGCACGAAATTTAGAAATTTGTATACTTCAGAGCAAACTGCGTAAAGCAAAATCAAATGGTATCTAGAGATACAATGATCCAATACCATCAGGGGTACTGCACAGCTCGTGATCCGAGGGTCCTGTACAAATAGAAACTGATTTCTGGCACGTGACAACACTTCAAACTTTTAACTTTGTATTAAGAAGATGTTAACATGGCCCGGTTTTAGAAACAGCTGTGTTTTCAGTTTTATGAAAAACAGCGTAGGGAAGTGTATAATCGTATAATGAGTCCGATATATTTTTCTGTGCTGTGGGACACAGACCTGAATCTCGAAATATCATCTTTGTGTTGCAATGTTTAAAATGAAGAATAAAAAGACTTGCGAAAAAAGTCGTACTCAGTTAATAATTTAAAAAAAAATAAGCCTATCGTCGATGTTCTCTGCAGATGTAAGGGGAGATAAACGAGCAAATGTTAGATGATTAGTTATCAGTCATATTGTTATTAGATTGGGTATTTTTAGCAAACAAAATTAAACCATATTAAAAAAGAACAAACTAATTTATAAAAACCGTTCTGTCCAAACGAAATAACTTTTGTGCAACAACAACAACAACAACAACAAATGTTGTGCTGTCATTTTCTCTCTACTGACCGTCCCCAAATGGCACAAGTCCTTCTTTCCTGGTCAGGTGTCCGGTGTCGTTCAGAAACCTCTCCGGTCGGAACTCCTCTGGTTCCGGCCAGTACTTAGGATCGATATGTGCAGAGTAAAGGTTCGCGATGACTATCGAGTCTTGAGGTATATGGTAGCCCATAAGTTTGGCGTCAGAACTTGTTGCATGCGGCAAGGAAAACGTTACTGAAGTAAACAAAAAACAAATTTAATTTGTGCGGTGAATAGGTTTTGATTTGAACCTAAGTAAGACAAACACGATTAATTGTCAATTCGTGCATTTTACGTAAGTTACCAAATTTTATTCAAACTCTGTTCGCGCTCGTGTCAAACCATGAAATACCCATAATAGCCATCCGCGAAAAAAATTAGAAAAAGTAGTTCCGTGCAGAACTTGCTTCGTTTCAAGATAAGCAAACATGTTTAAACTTACGTGTGTTTGAGACTCTTTGGAGCTCAAGTAACGTTGCCTGCACATAGTTCATGCTCGGTCTGTCCATCAGGGACACAAGATGGTTCGGACCTACAACCTGCAAATAATCTTGAATAAAGAAGCAAAGAAAGCGATATTTAAATTTAAAATTTCTAATCAGCGGTATAATATTAGTGTCAGATACGCTCAACAGCTTGAAATCAGGCTAAGAAAGACAGAAATAAATTAAATCATTTCGATTTTTTTAAATAGTAATTTAACATAAAAAGTCATGTGTGTTTCACTTTATTTAGAATACCTTACTTGTCTGCCCACGAAATCTATTTTTTATAAGTAAGTTAAAAATTGATTTTTTTTATAAAAATAACTCTCTAAAGGAACTACCTGCTGTATTTCTGCGTGGCATCTTTTCTGAACATCCGGGTATTTGATCATGTAAAGTAAAGCCCAGTCAAGGCTGGTACCGGTAGTCTCTCCTCCGGCCAGGAACAAGTCTACTATTATCTTGTACACATTTGCTTCTGCAAGGTGAAAATTAAACATTGTTTCGGGGCTTGATTTTAGTTAAAATTAGTATAAACGACCAATTTCTTTCGAGTGTGTACAATAAACGTGAGTCATAATGTCACTAATCAAGAAACACTTCCATATTTAAAAAAAACAACATTAGTTTATTGCGTTAAGAAATTTCGTTAACTTATAAATGTTCCAAACCAGTGAAAAGTTCCACTTCTGACTCTTCTTTGGAAGCTTTAATGTAGAGATCAATGAAATCTCGAATATTCTCGGCGTCAAACGAGACTTTATGTTCATCAATTGTTTCAGATAGGTAGCGCTTCACATGTTCAATGGCCGCCGTGCGTTTCCGAATCAGCTGAAAATGGTGATAGAAAACATTCTTTTTACAATGATAACACATAAGACATGAACAAAAAAATATGGCCACAGCTGGTTTTCTGAAAGTTCAATTGTGTTAGTAATTATTGTTCAAGATGCAATTCGTGTGGTCATTTGCATTCTTATCACAGAATTACGAAGCATTTATGAATCCCTTCTCCAACAAAACGTTTAGTCTAACTGTTTCTTTTAGCCAACAGCAATGTATACGTGCCTCTTTTCCAGACGGCCAGCCGCGAGTGATCGGAAAGAAGTTCTCTTTGGCAAATGGAGCATTCAAATTAAATATCCCCTCTAGGACCTCTGTCAGTTCCACAAACCTCGGATCGCTGTAGTCAAATCTAATTAAAGAAATACAGGTTAGCAAATGTTGGGATTTAAAGTTATGTTGAACATGTTGAAAGCATTCATTCTTTATGGGGAAACGTTGATTTAGCTGTACAATGCAGTCAAGCTTAGTTACTGTTGTATCATTTAATTTCGCGGGGACGAATTTTCGTGCAAAAGTCGCAAAAAATCTATTCATCCGGGCATGAATTCGCGTAAGTATGTTTTTCTATAATAATAAAACATATTGTGTAATTTCGTTGGGGTTAAGATTCGCGCATTTACCGTAGCGCGAAATACGCGAAATTTAAACCCACGCGAAATATAATGATACCACAGTAAAACGGAACCCTTCATCCAAGGTTAGTCTCACTAAAATGCGACTATTACGTGCCATTAAACGGTAACTGTTTTTATAATTAAAATTTTAGAACAAAATCATATAACAATGGTCGTTATGTAGTTTAAATGTAGGTTTTGGTATTTGAAAACATAAGGAAATGACACAGAATGTTGTGACAGTGTTGATTGTTCTTTAAACATGTGTTCCATAGCGTTGTCTATCCAGAACATTTAACCATCATAGAAAATACAAGTTACTAGACAGGGACAGGTAAAGGAGTTGGTTTAAGCAAAGATAATTTGTCAAACTGTTCTTTGTATTTAGCTGCATCGCCGGGAGATTCTAGCCTCGCTAAACTAACTGGCAGTTGGACACTCTCTCGAGTCGGAAGGGACTCGAAACTTGACGGATAAATACCTGGCACCAAACATCACACTGCAGATGATATTTGTAGCAGCAGACAGAAGATATGGCTTCATCCGAATCGGTGACATGTTTGAATCTCGAAGAATTTCTGTTAAAATGTGAATCTCCTCCTTTATTCTTTCTTCTAAGGTCAATTTACCCACACCAAAGTCACGTAACGCTTGTAACGTAAAACGACGTAACGTTTTCCACGGATGCCCGCTGTTGTATGTAAGTCCTGAAAAATAATCAATACTTTTTACCGTTATTACCGATACTTATTTAAATATAAATATATATTTATATTATAGTACATGTATCTGACATTTATTGGTCCCCGAAACGTAGCGTTGTCAGAATTATTGTTTCCTAGGCATGTTGAAATGTAAGTAATGGTTTAAACCCGAATTAAGTTGAAAATAACTACATAGCTATCAAATGTGATTCCTCTCTATTTTTCAGTTATTTCTATTTGTTCTTTTCTAACATACATTGATGTAATAAACTACTGCCTTAACAAAATCTGATCGAGAACGAGGCATTAGGATAGGTTTAGCAAAGTTAGCGAGAACTAAGCTATGCAGTACTCTTAGCAAAGAGACATTAGTAGGGACATTAGTATCATTGGCTAAATAATGAAACGTATATTCATATGGTCTACAACAAAAGGTTTGGTAAAATTCTGTGGATAACGATGTGGGATATAGCTCCTTGATAGCATTACAATGGTATTCCTTAAACTTCTCGAGCAGTATTTAAACCCACTTTGGTCATCGGATTAATATATTCACGCAAAAATGCCCTCTTTGGACTACAATTGGATTTAAACAACTTGAAATAAAGGTAACTTATATGTATTACGGGTGGTTTGTGCAGCAGCACAATACTCTCTAGAACGTTACGATTACTACCCAACGTTGTTTTGCTTTGTGTATTGTAAATACTAGACTCTAACTTTGTCACCTGTTCCCTTGGAGACACCTATGAGAGGAGCAAACAGTTGTGGCCTATCAGTGAACACCTCTGCTTGTTTGGTGAACGCTTCGTGTATGGCGTCATATCCGTTCAGTATGACGATCATTGTGGAACCACAGTATAATCTGAAATGACAGTGAACGTTAAAATGACCATCAGTGACCGTATACATCATGTACCCGTCTACATGTTCAGTGAATAGTGCATATAGTGCTTCTAGTTGTGTCGTGACAGTTAATGGCAGTTCCAAATTGTGATCGGGTGTAGCTACTGTCAAAAATCAGAGGTTTATACCTCAGCTCACGAAGACTAAGGCTGGCCTTCCGATACTGTATCCTATAGTCTTACAGTTCAATTTCATATGTGTGTTCGGTCCGTAGAAGCGTAGACATGCTTGTTTGAGGAACAAAGCTACAAATAGGCATCACCACAATGGAACCGGGATGCAGTCTAGAATGACGGGAAATAAACGAAATTCTGGAGTACATTGATCACATTTCGGCCTTGCAGATGCATCCCTGTCAACTCATGAAATCACTCTATTTTGAATCAGTTGTATATGTCGGTGTCATTGCAAATTCTCGTTTAACTAGCGTGTACATGGCATGGCGATATTTTAGAACGTCTCAGAGTCTGCCAAGAGGTCCGTATCGCACGCCGTAGTAAAGATCGACCTCGATCCAATGAGAAATTATGAAGAGTCATGTCTATGGTTATCTATTGGCCGTTTAAATGCATATCACGAAATGGTGTATATTCATAACAAGTTCGTATTGACTGTTCATTTAATCATTAGTATATCATTAGTATTCATGTTTAAAACGGCTTAATCAAACCTGTACGTCGAAAAACAATCCTTATGTGGGTGTTATAAGGGCTGAAGTTGTATAGCTGAGAATGGAAACCAGTCTCAAATCTCAAGCATGTGATTGGCTGAAATGGCGACCAGTCGCCATTTCAGCCAATCAGATGCTTGAGATTTGAGACTGGTTTCCATGCTCAGTTTTATAACCTTTGGCAAAGGATGATAGCAGGGGCAGATTTATATTTCATTCTTTTCCCCTCCAGAGAAATGACCGAGTAACAGATGCAAGTAGTAAGGCCACATAATACGGGAACGAGTGCATATGTGCTAGGGATTAAACCACAACCAAGTTTGAACCCTTCAATGATTCGCTGCGAGTCATATGTAAATGTATCAAATATCGATTATGTGATACTTAAGCGAAGAGGCTTACCTGTATATATGTCCGTATTTCTCGGCCAGAGTTGTGAATTTCTTGTATCCCTGTGGATCTTTCTGGAACATCCGGATGTTGCCTATCACTGGCCAGGCCCATGGTCCCGGGGGCAGTGACCTTGATGCAACCCATGCTACCAGCAGTCGCCAACAAATAATAACTCCAACAAGCAGTAGTACACCCTCCAGTAACATTATAATTCCTAAATTCTATCGATATTCTTAAATTACTCCAGAAACACTGAATTAAGTACACATGTATATAAGCTGTTTACAATACACAAAAAGTTGTCTTAAATCTAATGCAATACCACAGGAAAATGTACTAGTATTAGCCCTATAAGGTTAATAAAAACACAGGTTAATGATTCATTATTCAGACTCAGCCACATTCGCTTATAATTAGTTAGTCTACCATAAATGAACTTTGATTTTTAATGTAAAAGTTCATCTGACCATAAAAATCAATGCAGTGTTTATTTTAACGGTAATCCTGACCTTGCCTAAAGCTGAAGTTCAATATCCGCATTTAAAGAATAAATTAAATAGAACATTAGCCATTCAGTTTTACTTTAGACTATTCGGCAATAATTCCAGTTGCTCACACTGATGCGAGTAGCCAACATAGCAATTCATCTGATTAAATATGGAAAACTGTAACGAGCAAAATGCCAACATTTAATTCAAACTATAATTTATTATGTACTTTACCGAAAGTAGTGTTTACTTAAACGAATTGTTCTTCTCTTTAAAAATTAATATTACGTCCTTTTTGTCCCCTTTTGATTTATTTATCGGTTGAGTCTTTGATAATAAAACAAGGTCGCGTTACATGTATGCTTCACTTAAAGACATCGATTCTTTTGATGACGGGCACTGGAATATTAGGGATTCGGGACAAGTAGCTGAAACAGCTTGGAAGTGGAGCAACTGAGGCCCGACTGCTAATTCTGCAATAATAAATGGAATATGACTAAGTTACTTTAAGTTATTAATCAGTCGCCATTTCAGCCAATCAGATCCTTGAGATTTGAGACTCGTTTCCAAACTCAGCTTTATAACCTTCAGCACAGGTCTGGTTAACAAGAGCAGCAACGGAAATAAGACTTTCAATTAGCTGATAATTTATCAGCAGTGACGGGGACGTTGTATTCTACTGCGTTTATAGATGTATGCGGTAAAACGACGAGATGGACTTTTTAACAAATATGCCTAGTGTATAATAGCTAGTTCACGGGGGGAATCGCGCACAACCGTTACCGCTGGTGAAGCGAGAAAATTGTTCGGCAAGCATCCGGTGACGGTACTGCAGATGTTTATTTTGACCCGGAAAGGTAGGTGGTCAGCTTTGACTCGTTTTTATAAAAATATTAAGCAATTCTTTGAAAAACGGGGAACGTGATTCGATGCGTGTTGGATTGATCTGCACGCTTGTATAATATGAGACCAAAATACGCAAACATGGTTGAGTTATGACGATCATTCCGCCTCTGAAATGAGCAAAATTTAATGTGAGGTGAAGCTTTTTTTCGATTTTCGAGCAATATTTAGTTGTATTCTCGTCCTGTATCACTGCAAGAACAAAGTATTTGTTCCGTTTTGTATTCCCTGTGACTGGTTTAAATTCGTATGCTTGTAGTTGTAGTGTTGCAAGTACAGCTGCACATGGAAAGTGTGAATAATTATACTGTATACATTGACGATCCTTACCTTTCCCTTTAAGTTATAGTGGTATGAAAGGCAGATATTAAGTGATTGTGGAAAGATAGTGAATTCTGACCTCATTCGATCTTGATCCACATTTTGTTGTTAGAATGATGTACCAAAAATTCAGTCAATACTGCAAAACAGTTCTCAACTTATCATCTGGACAAGGTATTGCAACAGAACGACGGACCGACACGAGGACTCCTATATACCTCCAAACCTCGTTTTGAGCGAATATAATCAACATATTACAGGCACTTTAATAGCTTTTGAAAACCAGGGGTCATCTGACCCCTGCTTAGAAATTTCAAGGGGTCATAATCAGATCGTCGCGAGTCTTATCTTGTATTCATTGAACTTAATTACTTATACAATTGAGTTTACTTCAGTTTAATTTATTTTAAAAGGTCAAATAAGTTTTAACTTGATATTAAAAATGCAGTAGAGATAATATTGATCATTATTCATGCAGAATTGACCACTTTTACTAAATTTTCCTGCATCCAAATGACCTGAAGCTCAGAACTAGGTGAGGTCAAAAGGGGAAAAATGCAAATTTGCTTGCATCGTAATGCAAGAATCTGCATCAATTAAAATCCCTGATATTAGTGCTCTACTTCCTTTCGATATTTGACTGGCATCAACACAAAGATGTTTCCTTTGTCCACCACAATCTGTATTTTCAAACAATTATATACAAAAATATACATTTTCTCTGTGGCGATGAACAAGGGTAGTCATTAATATGATTTATGCACTTGTCCGGTGAACCAGAATTTCAGTACACGAAATTGCCAAAAAACTATTACCCACCTGAGAAAAAATTATTCAAAATTAAATTGGATACAAAAGGCGTTATTAATAACTCTCATTTTACTTTCTTTTGGCTGGGAGAATATTTTTAAAAATAATACATTGGAAACATGTCGTTGATAAAATACCCAAATTTGCTAGTTGATGTGTGATGGAATAAGCAGTCTATTCCCCAGCTAGCCAAACCATCTCCCTCCTTATATTGTGGAATTCAAAATAAAATAAAATTGTAAATTTCAGTTTATTGACAGAAATAAACGTGTTTATACAGCTGTTGCACAAAATTACAAAATAGTTTTCATTTTCAAAGTTCACTGAATATTTGACCTAATTACTATTACAGAACTAGGTGTAAATTATTTGTCAAAAATAGGTTATAATATTTTCAACAGTTTCTTGAAAACCATTATTATGATTACATACAATATGTTTAATCCAATTTATTTTAAAATTAACACTTCAACACTATTAATTCCAATGTCACATAGATTTCATCTTACAATAAAGCATTGTTAACACAGTCCTCAGTGTTATTTTCATCACAAATATCCAAATTTTACAAAGTCTCCAAAAATAGATGAATGTTAATTGACACTTGTAAGGTTATTTCAAAGTTGGTTTACTTCTAAGAAAAATTGCAAGGACCAATGAGGAAAATATGATGATTAATTAATAAATGTATTTTAAAACAAAGTTGTTATAATGTCATATCCAATCAATGTTGTTGCTGCTGATTCACTGTATGACTTTAAGCACTCAGCACTAAGACAAAAGCCTCTTAATAAATGAAAGCAAGAAATAAAACAATGTTTCATAAATGATATTAACATTTCATGATTCTACATCATTACCAGGGGAAAAACATTTGTACAGCAATTAAATCAAATCCTTCACTGCAAATATTTAGATGTCCATAGGATATCAGATAACAACATATAATCAACACATGGAATTAAAGTTCATGGCATTTGAGAAATAACACCTTAATAGTCTTGAAAATAACTTTTTTACAGTATATCATGTTTGAACAATGTCCTCTGCTTCAAAACGTCTTTATTCCCGAATTCCTGTTCACTGCTAAAATAAATGTTTGCATCTCAAGTTGTTTCCAAACAGTTGTTTTCCCATATGTTACTACCATTGTCTTGTCCCTATTTCACTGTCTAAGTAAGAATTGTCCCCTTGGAAAGTTTTTCTATCAATTTTTCTCTCTCTAAAATATGTTCACTTCAACAGTTTTTAATTCAGATAATCAACAAATGTCTGTATGCAGCCTGTATAACTGCCCTAGGAGAAGAGGTCCTCCCTATCAGCCCCTATCTGTTCTCCCTCCTCCATCTGGCTGAAGTTCAGGAAGTGGGAGGGGCGATGTACCTCATGGTAAAACTCCTTCGGATTGGACAACATTAACTCATACTTCATGTTCGGGTCGTGACGCACACCTGAAATCACAAAGAAATGTAGGTTTTGATGAACAAAAACATGCAATACCCAGTAACCTTTAACCCTTTCCTCCATAGATACACCTTTATTGCCATCTGATCAGGATCTAAACTGTTCACTTTTTTATTCACTAGGTTATTTCTGACCAAAATGCGACCAGTGCAGATTCTAATCAGACAGCACGGATATGCCGGTTGATCTGGATCTACACTGAAAAAGGCATATTTATGGAGGAAAGAGTTAACAAGCATGTCACCAACTCATATGAATCACAGAATGTTGAGACAGTATATAGATGTATTTAAAACTTTTTACTTAATGGTTAAGCCTTGTAAATCATTTGTCACCAGTCAAAATGTAGTTACATGCCAGCAAGCATATTAAATGTGCTGTCTGGTCTGGATCTACATTGTTTCACTTCCTGGTCATAAATAACCTCATGAATCTTAAAGGAAACAGTTTAGATCCTGATCTGTATCTACACTGGCTGCATGTGGGATAAGTCATAACTATGCATTAGAGTGTTAACTGTCAAATTAAAAGCATCTAAATGATCTTAAATATATCTTAAGGATCTGAAAAGTTGTTTTTCAAGTTTTAGAACTTAAGCATTTTACTGTAGTTTACTTTATACATGTACATTGTTTTCATTTTCTTTTTAAGGATTTAACTAAAATCTGTTTGTATGGTAAGAATTCATTACAAACTAATGAGTGAAAAGAAAGGAAATCTCATATTACCAAAGGAGAATTCCAGTAAATTCTATTATCCAACACAAACAGGAACAATGACATACCCATAAAGTTGTAGTTCCACGATGTCTGAGCTGGTACCATGAAGAATCCCAGGAACCTATCAGAAAGCAGCATCTGAACCCTCTCATAGTGAGAGGGGAGATAACCCTTGGGATTGTTTCCAGTGTCCGTGTTCTGTCGTCCCCAGTCGTAACCACTAGGTGTCAGTTTGTAGGCCGTCAGAGAGCAAGAGCCAGGTGTGAAACTGAAAAAAAAGTTAAAAGATGTATTGTTAGAAAACTGGTACCTGAGATGACATAATATCAACCTCCACTAAACTAACATAACTGACTCAGCTTTCTTTTAAACTGAGCCAATTCATTACATGTTCCTTAAGTTTACAGAAACTTAAGGACTTATCTTTAAACTGATGCACAGACTGATCTAGATCTACCATAGTCAAAGATGTGACAAATGCATTGTCTAGCACTCTAGCACTGATAATCTTCAAATTGTAAACAGTATAGACATTAGACCTGTGTCTGCAAATTTGGATATATAACTTAAGCCATTCAGTCAGTAAAACCCTTCCAATCATAACTCTAACCCTATGTTAAAACAAAGAGGAGTGTGTATCACACCAGCTAGCTATGTAAATTGCCAACAACCAGTGGCTGATCTGCAGAACATGATAAGTTTTCACAATTTTACTACTGAGTACTAACACAACATATCAAGCCGTTGTAATCTCAAGAAGTTGAGTCTGCCATCAATGACAAATTATCTAGTCTTCAAAACACCATCTCTTTTATACCATAAAATAGTTTTTTCTTGCTGACAGGAAATGATCAGCTATACTACATAATACAAGCTAAAACAAATTTTTTCAATTTGGCATTTGTAGCACGTTGTTTAGGGAAGTGTTCATCAGGTCAGAGTTTATCAGGTCAGTATAACAACAGAAGAACAGTTAACAAGATTTCAGATCTCTTAATCTGAGACACCAGTTCATATTCACTTCTAAAGATAGATAATACTATGCCACCCCATAGAACAAAATTATGTCATGTTGAAGCTTTGGTTTATCACATTTTCTAAACCTGAAATTCAACACCCAACCTTGGTCGCAGCAAAACTGTGTCCTCCCATGCCCAAAGCTGCTTGCATAAACCTTGACTCAATTTATAGGCTGGTAGGGATATAAAATACATTTTTATAACTGATTTGAGATTAGCAGGCCAGCCCAGTTGAGCACTTATCCGTTAAGCCATTAGTTACAGGTTAGAGCCTCAGAGTGATCTTACAGAAAGAACCTACCTGCATGTAATGACGACAGTCTTCTCTCCATCCCAGTGTAGATTTTCCTGCATGATCTTAGCATGTGTGGTAATATCCTGTGGGGACAGCTGAGGCAGCTCGTTGGGCTGTGTGTGGATCCAACCCAAAGGTTCCATCTCCTATGTAACAAAGACACATTCAGTATGGAACATTTAATTACAAAACTTAACAACTTGTCTTCATGCAAACTTAACACTTAAAATGGTATTATGAAAGATTAAGAGTACTTAGAATTTATAACAAAATACATTTTTGACATGACTTTTATCCACGGTACTGTTACAAGTAGCATTGTTTTCAATCTCCAGGAGCAAATTACCTAGCTCTATGGCTGATACAAATTTGTTATTAAAGATTTAACATCCAGAAGCTAAGATAATGATCTTTTCTAAAAAACTGTTATATCACAAGCAAGTTGAAGCCAAAAACATTTTGTAAGTTAACAAATTACCACTTAATTAACAATTGATTGAACACAATTGCTCTAAATCTAAAGCAGTATAATCAACTAGCACAGTGGTAAGTAATCTCTGACACTAACCTTGAGATATTCATGTTCAGGGAGAATGTTAGGTAGATGCACCGTCTGATGTGTTCCCCACTGAGGCGGCATCACAATACACCGTATTTCCTTCACCTGGGGATTGTCAGGGGGGCTAACTCCGTACAGGTACCCAGAAATCTGTGCACGCAAGTCTGATATTATGATAAACTTCTTCAACACATTTTTCGGAAGAATGTAAGTATATCCTGTCTCCTTTATGTCATCAGATGACACATATATGTGATTTGTACGTAGATGTAAGTTTGTGGCAGATATGGCTCTGACACGCCATTCTGTCTTTGACGCATATGTCTGTGTTTCATAATTACTGGTAGTAGATGTGATGATCTCATCACCATGTTTATTGACAGTTTTTGTGGTTGTTGCCGTGAGCTGGGATTGTTCTTTGGTCTGTTTTTCAATTTCGGCAATCTGTTGTCGCTGTGCTGACGGTGCCGAGATCTCCATACCAAGGATAATGTCCCTGATCTCCGACTGTGTCAGGGAGGCAACATTCACGCTGGAAAATAACATGGACTGGATTAATTACTACGCAGACATTGGCATGAGGCTGGAAAAACTGCAACATAATTAAAAGCCTGAAACCTGCCCCACTAACCCCTTCTGAGAAAAAACAGAGTCTTTATTACAAATAGCATTTTAACTTTCTAAGAGTCAAAAATATCTACTTTATAAGTAAACATTAAAGCAGGGAGCAATTATTTGTAAGCTTCATCACATTTATTATGCTGTGCGTATTAATGGGGTCTGTTTACAAAGCTGCACAATAGTCTAAGACATAGGATTGTTAATTGTTGTATAAGTAAATATCTTCTTCATTTTCTTTGCTTACAAAAAAAGAGAGTAAAATATCAAGAAAAGGCAATAGTAAAATAAACCGGGAATAGCCAGTTTCAGAAAATGCAACCTCCACAGGTGAAGAAAGTACAGATGGAAAAAGAGAAAAAAAATTCTTACTTGTTTTTCTTGCCGTAGTCAGCAAGGATGAGATCCTTCAACTGTACTTCAATCTTCATCCATTCCTCATCAGACAGTGTAGGCCAGATGTGGTGCGGCTCCGTGATTGTTGTCTTGTCTGGCTTCAGGATAATCTTCGTGCGGTCATTGTTCACGTGTAAAGCTCTCAGAATCAGGATTAACCTCGAAAAGGCCTGAAAAATAGCAACCTCATGGTTTTCTTGTTGCCAGTTTTAGTTCTTTGCAGTTACTAAGTACATGTACCGTATATTCCCTATTAAACGCCCCCGGGGGCGTTACATTCTGCAAAGGGGGGGCATTTAATAGAGACCAACTATTGACAAAATGTAGTTTTCAATAATTGTATACCGTATTCCGTTGTGCATAACGCGCATTGATGTATAACGCGCACCCAGAATTTTGATAAAAAAATCGGATGTATAACGCGCATCAAAAATCGGCGAGAACGTAAGAAAATTCGGCGCCGATCTGACCTACCGTATTAGTGTCGAAGTAAAATATTACAAAGTAAAGATAATCTTTAAAAAAACAATAAAGACAGTAAAATAAAATCGGTGCCGACATAAGAAAAATCGGCGGGAATGAAAAAAATCGGCGCCGATTTAAGTATTACATTTTGTGAGGTAAAAATGTGCGCGGTATACACAACCGAAAACGGTATTTTTTAATAAATAACCGGTCTGTGTTTGATACCTGTATTCATTTGGATTAATGCTGAGAGATTAAAGATCGTCATGTCATGGTAATTCACTCGTTTACTTTTGAAAAAAGACTGGGGGGGCGTTTATTAGGGGAGGGGCGTTTAATAGGGAATATATGGTATATGAGTTTAGATATGCATATTTAATCAACTACCTATGTATTTTGAAGCTTTGTAACAGAAGTATTCCGTAAATGGACAAACATGCATATTGGTACTTAAACATATTTTCTTTTTCTTGAATACATGTATAGTCGTCCTTGCTGGTACCGCGTCCTTGCTTGTACCGCAGTAATCCGAAAATCCCCTAATTTGCATAAGAAGCGCCATCTGCCAATTGCTAACATCGGAAAATCAAAAGCGAAAATGTGACTTTTTGCATCGGGACGAAAAATTTTCAAAAATTTTTGAAAATGTATTTGATACTGGTTGGCTAATCTTTATTTATAGAAATCATCTTAAAACTGACCGATTCTGGTCCTGTTTCACCCACTTGTAAATTTCCTATCCTAAAATGACACTTAAAACTGTTTATTTTCATTTTGACATGTCTGGGTCTTCCGCACAAATGCGCTATGACGTCACAGCCCGCCTACAAACTACGGAAGCAGATTCATGCCATTTTTAATTAAAACTTGGATGCTAGTTAGGCCTAGTCTGATTTTTAAACAAAGCATGGATTTATATTTCGATGTTAGAAGACAAAAACGAAATATGACAGGGCAATACTTGCATACCAGATAAGTATTTCCACTTTATTTACAGAGGAAGGAAAATCTTATCTTTCCCCTAAAGAAAAGATACCGTTAGCAAGCTTCATGAATAATATTGAGAAGGGAATGTATATTAAGGGTCCTTAGTGTCCTAAATATTGGCTAAAAGCAGCAAGTTATAGGGTCTTTTGAATAAAAATAGTAAAGAAGAACAAAAACTATTAATTTGCAAGAATATTTTGTTTCCAGTACATCAGATAAATTATCTTTTTTATTTGTTGAAACTTTTGAGCTATAATGGACACCATACTTAAAATGTCAGTCACATACAGAGTTACCGCGGCACCAGAGTGGACTCCCTTGCGAGTACCTGCCGCACACTATGGAAGCTTGACCTAGATATTTTTTCAAAAAGAAATCGACTTTCATTTTAGATTAACGTTGGTTAAAGACTTGAAATGTGATAGTTCTTTGAGGTATAGAAAGAAGAAACATATAAGAAATTTTAATTATTCTAATTTTGCAGCTAAATTAACCACTGCGGTACTAGCGAGGACCTATATTGAAACATTTCTTTGAAGTGCAAAAATAAACATCTACATGAAAATGGATTACAAGCTATCTACTTTCAAAGTTCCAGGAATATTATCATTTGTGAACTAAAGAACTAACTGGGCAACTTTCTAAAGTTTAAATTGACAAAATTATTCAAAACTTAACAGAGTGTTGTGTCCTGATTTTGGAGGTGAAACAACTGTTAGTGAGAACTTGCTTTACAAATGTAGCTGATGATTGGTCAGTTTAATAAGCTATTCAAGTTGAAAGCAGGAGCACAGATGTTTTTAGGTATAAGGAAGTCAGTTTACTTACAGTGTATGAGGAGATTGTCTTGAGCCAGTCATCGTACAGGTTAAACAGAACCATCTGAGGCTCTGTAGCCTTCAGAATCAGGTCTCCAAACTTCTCCACCTTGAGACAAGCCTGGAACGGCAGCTGCAGTTCACTCCCCTTGATGACAATGTTGGGGAAGTCAAGCAGATGTACCTCGAGGGGATCTAACATGCCTTTACGGGTGACAATGATCTGCTTGGGCTGCTCCTCTACCGGCAAAGATCTAATCAAGGCTGCCACCTCTTCTGCTGTCTTCCACTTGGCAAGCTACAAGGACAAGGTAACATTGTTCAGCAAGGTAATAGGATTCTGATCATATTGTGTATTTAAAACTCTGTAAAGTACTGGACAATTTTGCAGTTAACAGTTCAAGAAAATACTTGTATAAATCCTTTTTAAGGAAGTAAAACAGTTTTTTATTTCTTCATGACTTTTGTCTGACATTCTGTGAATGAGACAGGGAATGGAATTGAGTCTAACCCTAATCAGCATTTTACAACAGGGATATACATGTATTTCATCATATTAAAAGGAATGAATTCATTTTCAAAACTCCTAGACTCAATACAATACACATTGTGCAAAAGGATATTGACTAGATTTGATTCGTTTTAGATCAACTAACAGATAGGGGCAATCCGGGTAAGTACGGACGATTTTTACATGCCGTCGCTTTAATACATCCTGTATGACAAAAACATGCACGCGCACAACTCGGGTTGGTGTTACCTTATTCGATATTGAATTCTAACGGACTTTACGGTGCATCTTTCATTGTATGTGGGTCCGAGAAGTAAAAACAAGAAAAAAACGAAGTAACACTCAATCAGGGAAAGTACGGACATAGTAGGAATAGTACGTACGCACAAAGGAAAACTACGGACATCCAGAAAAATGATGGGAAAGTACGGACACTTCGACTTAAAAAACATCTTAAAGTTTGATTATACAATTTTGTTGGCATAGGATTACAGTTTTAACAAAACGGATAATTTTTAACATCTAGCAAAAAGATCTACCATACATACTAGGCAATCAATCATTAAAAGTATCCAATAAAATCATATTTAATAAAAATGTTTTCATTTCAATTGCAAAATGTCACTGTATAGGCCTAACTTTCAAGCAATAAAAAATCAACAACATTGAGTACACTCTTCATATTTTGCACATGATTAGATATCTTCTTTCTATATCGATACAATTCAAGTGGACTACGATTTAATTTCCTTCTTGATCTTTTTGCTGGATAACTGTCTGTGCTCTTTGTTTGTTTGTTTTCTTTTCTCCTTTTCGGTTTTATTATTTTTTTAAGACGTAAATTTTCATTAATGATACATGTATCTTCACTAGTAAGAAGGCAATGCTGAGTGATGGATTTGCTACTAGACTTAATTTTCTCTGGATTACTTTTTGGTTGTGGAATGAAAATTTAAACAAGAAACACTCGGTTTATCGCAGTATATAGTGTGTAGAAATGAAGTGAAAATGTTCGCGACCAATTAATTTTCGCTACATTCGCGGTTATAATTTTTTTATGCAGAAATGAGAAAAAACGCGAAAAATATTTGCGGATATGTCCGTGTTTAGACGCGAAAATTTGTAAGCGCGAATATTTATTGGTTTGGTTTACAGTAACAAAATGAGAGACTGATCTCAAAACTTAGTTTTATGATCTTGGGCCCAATAAACAAACTAAATGTGATGTAATATTCTTACACGGTCAACATACGAGTGAATTAGACCAACTTTTTATAGTGTTACTAGCGCAGTTAACTTCACCCACAGCATGTCCTGAAATTCGCCTTTATTCAGTTATTTATAGGCATTACAAAGTAGTATGATAAATAATAAATACATCTGAGAGATTGAAGTATTCCATCCTAAACTGTTAATAGGCAGCTTTAAACCAGGTAATATGGTGCGCCAACCTCACACTTGCCCCACACACACATTGTACGGTCAATGTGAAACATAAAGAGAAACGTGGCTCAAAAGTTACAGAAGAAAAAAGTAATATATGCATATCAGGAATCACCACACTAACAAAACACAGAAGAAAATATCGCAAGAAGAAGCAACTCGAAATGCTATAAAAAGATTAAAGCAGTTATAAAGATAACAATTATAGAGAATCTTTTCTTTTTTAATGAGTCATCTTATAAATTCCCGTCCCGTGGCATGCTCTCTCATCTTGTATTTTTCCATATTTGGAGGCCATATTAACATTTAAACAGCTTTAAAAGCTGAAAACCTCTAATTTTAGGGTTCACAGACTTCATCAAAACAGAATAAACAATAACAAGTAAACATACACTGTACTAAATGCTTGTATTTTATATAGGATGTTTCATATTTTCTTAATTATCAGTTTTACAGGGTATTACATTTGATCTCGTAAGACAGTTTATTCAACCTCTCTAGTTCATCACCACTGTCATATTTTGCGACATATTTAACCAAAAATACATGACACTGACATAAAACGTTTTTTCCCATCCTTCTATAGCTTTGATAATTGCTGTTCCCACCCGTGCATCCTAACCACCTGTTTCTTCATGAACTCGTGGATATTGTACAAAAGAGGGTTGTCATAATACCATTCTTTATGAAGAAGCTTGTCTAGATAATAAGTCGAGAGCCAGACAGTTTCTTGTGTTTTTTTCCATTGCGTTCTCGATCTTTCAGCAAACACACTTTATTACTCGCCATAGGATTTCCCATGCGTGAAATTAAATGAATCAGAATTCTAAGTGTCCGTAGTTTTCCTACAAGAAAATTTAGTAGGGAAAGTACGGACACATTATATTTTCTTTTATTTCTTAATGAACTTTGTGTTAATGATGTTTCTGACCTGAAAATATTACGCAGGATACATTATTTTACAATATTGACAACAACAAATCACAAAAATATGTAAGTACCTAGTTTAATTTAAGTTTGAAACGCTTTGATTTCAAAATTTCCCGCTTTGAAAGATTGTTTGAGATAGAAGGGGAAGTTATGGTACGCTGTTCGTGCATGCGATATATTACGTTCATGCCTTAATAAGAGTTAATGCTTCTTTGAAATCAAAGTGCCAGAAGTATCTGGAAAGGAAAATCGATGCCGGTGTGAGAACAATCGATGATAAGGTACTGCAAATCATGTCATTCCAAGATTGTCTGTAGTTACCCGTCCGTCCGTACTTACCTGGATTGCCCCTAAACAACGCTAAAACTGTACCTGTCCAAGACGTTTCTGTCCTGCCCACACTGACGTGTGGATGATCTTCAAGAACAACTGGCCTGTCCTCGGATTGAAAATGAAGATAGCTCCATTGATAGGTTTGGTTGTCAAGTTACCCTCAAATGTCTGAAACAAACAGCATGCTATGTGATACATGTATGCAGGAACATCATGGTACAGAATAATGATATACATAATGGTCACAAAGAACATGCATATACTATCTGTGAGTAATCCAAGTAAGCTTAAAACTTGAAATGCCTTTCAGAAAGTTGGGTTTTCACCTCCTTATTTTTACATTCTATCGGTTTCTTACAGTAAGTTCTTAATGTTGACTCTAAACATAACTGTTTTATTCAAATAACCTTGGAAAGGAACTACTCTTTATAGAACACTGGTAATGGACATGATAGTTACCTCCCTTTCTCCCATTACAAATTTTAACCAAAGAAAAGTTGATTTGAAAAGTTTGTAATGTAGGAAGTACAAGGCAGAGCATGTTTAAACTGTTTCACTGATAGTATGATTGCATAAACGTTTACATTTTTTAAACTACTAAGTGGATTCCATCAACTTTCATCCTGTTTTGCCAATCAAAACTTCAGCACCTTACATCCCTATAGAGGCTAACTAAAGGATAATAGAAGTATAAGAATAATAGAAGGATGACACACAAATTTTGCCACCTCTCTCACAATCTCAAAATATTTTTTGTAATTCTTTCATTAAGTTAAAAAAACAAGAGGGTCCATGGGACCCTGGGTCGCTCACCTGTGAACATCTGTTCAATGGTTCGGACAAAAATTAAGACCACTAGAATGCGGACAAGCTTTTTCTATAATTTGACCTAGTGTCCTAGATTTCAAGGTCACATGACTCAGTTTCGAACTTGACCTAGATATCATTGAGGTAAAAATTCTGACCAAGTTTGATGAAGATCGCATCAAAATTAAGACCGCTAGAGTGCAGACAAGCTTTTTCTATAATTTCACCCAGTGACCTAGATTTCAAGGTCACATGACCAAGTTTCAAACTAGACCTAGATATCATTGGGAAAAACATTCTGACCAAGTTTGAAGAAGATCTGACCAAAATTACGACCACTAGAGTGCGGACAAGCTTTTTCTATAATTTGACCTAGTGACCTAGATTTCAAGGTCAAATGACCCAGTTTCGAATTTGACCTAGATATCATTGGGATAAACATTCTGACCAAGTTTGAAGAAGATCGGACCAAAATTACAACCACTAGAGTGCAGACAAGCTTTTTCTATAATTTGACCTAGTGACCTAGATTTCAAGGTCACATGACCCAGTTTCGAACTAGACCTAGATATCATCGGGATAGACATTCTGACCAAGTTTAAAGAATAACGGACCAAAATTATAACCGCTAGAGTGCAGACAAGCTTTTTCTTTAATTTGACCTAGTTTTAAGGGTCACATGACCCAGTTACTAACTTGAACTAGATATCATTAAGATAAACATTCTGTTCAAGTTTAAAGAAAATTGCACTATAATTAAGACTGCTAGAGTGCGGAAAAGCTTTTTCTATAATTTGACCCAGTGACCTAGATTTCAAGGTCATATGACCCAGTTTCGAACATGACCTAGATATCATCGAGATAAACATTCTGACCAAGTTTGAAGAAGATCGCATCAAAATTAAGACCGCTAAAGTGCGGACAAGCTTTTTCTATAATTTGACCTACTGACCTAAATTTCAAGGTTACATGACCCAGTTTCGAACATGACCTAGATATTATTGGGATAAACATTCTGACCAAGTTAGAAGAAGATCTGACCAAAATTACAACCACTAGAGTGTGGACAAGCTTTTTCTATAATTTGACCTAGTGACCTAGATTTCAAGGTCACATGACCCAGTTTCGAACTTGACCTAGATATTATTGAGATAAACATTCTGACCAAGTTTGAAGAAGATCGGACCAAAATAACGACCTCTAGCGTGCAGACAAGCTTTCTCTATAATTTGACCTAGTGACCTAGATTTCAAGGTCACATGACCAAGTTTCAAACTAGACCTAGATATCATTGGGATAAACATTCTGACCAAGTTTAAAGAAGAACGGACCAAAATTACAACCGCTAGAGTGCAGACAAGCTTTTTCTATAATTTGACCCAGTGACCTAGATTTCAAGGTCACATGACCCAGTTTCAAAATAGACCTAGATATCATTAAGATAAACATTCTGACCAAGTTTAAAGAAGATTGCACCATAATTAAGACTGCTAGAGTGCGGACAAGCTTTTTCTACAATTTGACCCAGTGACCTAGATTTCAAGGTCACATGACCCAGTTTCGAACTTGACCTAGATATCATTAAGATAAACATTCTGACCAAGTTTGAAGAAGATTGGACCAAAATTCCATCCGCTAGAGTGCGAACAACAATTGTGAACGGACGGACGGACGGACGACGGACGAACCCCCCTCACAAAAGCTCACCCTGTCACTACGTGACAGGTGAGCTAAAAACACCAACTCTTTTTGATTGTAATTCACACTTCAGATTTTCAGTCCGTAACCTCCTCCACTGTGGTGAAATCTCACTGGAAAAGTGATCACATCATTTAATATTTGGGAAAACTATTGCAGGATATCTTTTTCTATATATCTTTAATATTTATTATGAAACTAGGATCATACCTTGTGTATGGTAACCCTGTACACATTGGTGTCATCCACAAACCAGATGATCTGATTGGAGAACAATTCTCCGTAGTTCTGTGAGCTAAGGTACGGTTCAGTGGGCTCGGAGGAGTACAGCTGGAGACCCTTACGGATCCTCTCCCTCAGCACATACAAGGCTGGGTTGGCCTTCATGATCTTGGCCATAGCTTGCTGGATCAAAGGCTTTGCTCCCGGGAACCAGTTACCGTAGGCACTGAAAGGTAAAACACAAACCCCATTTCAAACTATTTCATTCTCACCTCCAAACAATACAGACATCCTGGAAATCCTTGTATTTGTTTTTTTTTCTTCATATTTCCTTTAAATCTTTTTACTCAATGGGTAAGTTTTATAACCTGTATGTCAAGATCAAGGAATTCTTTTCACTTTTAGATTTATTAGGTTATTTTTGGCAAAAAAGCAAAAGGTGATAATCCGGATCAGATGGCATGAATGTGCAGGTTGATCCAGATCTATGATGGTTAAGGAGTAAAGGGGGTAGATGATATGATAATCTTACCAGCATTAAAGCAAGCAGTCTTTCAGTTGGCAATTAACTATAATACATGAAAATCCAAACAAGGAAATTTTAACTTGTCATACTAAACTGAATAACGATGGCCAGCTGAAATTTCTTTAATAAAATCATAATTGAGGATTTCAGTCAGACTAGGGATCGATTTTAGCAATTAATCTTCATATATATTGTCTACAGCATTTGTTGTCAGTTAAGAGTACCATTTCTAGTTCATAAATAACAAAAGGCACCTTGAGCATGCAAAAATCCCGATTGCATTTGTTGACTCAATTAAATGCTCATAAAAATACCTGTGTAGATTATACGCCAGATCGATGCCGATGAGGACTCCAGTGGGTGATGGGTAGATACTCATGTTATCTGTGGTATAGTCGAGGAACTTGGCTCTGGTGTAACGCTCGATATCGTGTGAGTCGTAGTCTCCCCACCTGAGCTGAATGTCCAGCCAGTACTTCTGTGTTGTTGCATTGTCCATCACATCCCTAGAAATTTAATTAAAACAGTATTACTTAAGGCATGGAAATCAACATGACTTTTTTGCAAATAGGTAACTACCTGACAAAGGTTACAATTCATCAGCTTTCCATTCAAATTAGCAACATAACCAAGTAACATATGATATAACAAATTACCAAAACTATCAAAGTATCAAATAACCCTTAATGTTATGTGGACAGTTTGAACAATATCAGAACTCTAACCCCAGGTATAAGTAAAGGCTAATGAAATTAAGTTAACAACTAGCTTACTTAGCAACAGTAACTGAAACTTAAAACTTAATTTTATTTTAACTCTTAAAAGTAATGTTCTAAGAACTAAAATAATTATAGGGAAAAGTTCTGGATCAACAGTTCATCTCTACATACTTAGAATCAGCGAGCAGTGATGGTTTGGAGACATTCCACTTGTAAGCAGCAAAGAGGAGTATGTCGGCACAGGAACTGTTCATCTTGTAGGATTTACGGGGATGGATGGTCTCCTTCTGTACTGTCTCTATCTCAAGGGCATCTAACTCCTGATCAAACACCTGCAAACACACAACTCATTCAAATATAGGTACAGTTGAAACTACCTGAGCAGCCACCTGCATTTAGCAACCACCAGTCTTAACCAAACAGTTTGGATATCTCCTAAACAGACACTTTGGTATAATTTTACCTGTCTTCAACAGCCACCTGTATTAAGCAGCCACTTTTCATCACTCCATTTGGTGGCAGCTTAATACAGTTTGACTGCATAGTTAATATTCATTTATTTCGAAACAAGCAACCTCGTTTTGAAAATAAGAAACTAAAATACAATACTGCAGTTCACTTACAATTAAAAGTTTCTGAAGAAAAAGCTGTTTACTGTATAGTTCTTTGAAAAGTTTGATGGATGTTTTTTATTAAAGTTAACATACTAGGTTCTCAAAACAATATATACAATCTTTATAGGTGACCCAACTACAACTTGCCCACCAAATCCACAATTTTCCATATAAATTCACAAAGGAATGCATTTTTTAATTTGGATAAAGAGAATCTATCATTGTTATTCGGCGAAGATCAAGGTATCTCAACCCGAGGGTAATGCTTTCCAGACGGAAACGAGGCTGTGCCGAGTTTCCGCCTGGAAAGCATTGCCCGAGGGTTGGGATACCGCGATCTTTGCCAAATACCAATGATTGATTATTTTTCTCACTTAGTTCTTTAAGATTTTAACAAAATTCTTTAAAATTAAAAAAAATCGCAAGATTTTTGAGAACTATTTCTTTTGCGTAACTTCCAGTAAGAACGGTAAATCAGCCAAGAATACACAGTCCTGTCAAAGTTTATCAACCGAAACATGTAGGCCTTCAACAATATCGTTACAAATAAAAGAAAGGAAAATAATCTTTTTTTTTTTCATTGAATGAAAACAGCTGGTTCATCCTTTATAAAACGGATCTGAGATTTTTAAGGTTATTTGTCACAATTCAAAATTTAAAAAAAATTGAATTGTACATACCAGTTGAAATATCCCAATTAAACACTAGTATATTTCCTATTTTATTTTCCATTCACTTTCTTCATAGATCCTGATGTTTAACGAAGCGATATAAGAATGAAACACTCTAAAAAAAGTAGCATTTTCAGACTCATACCACGAAAAACACTTCCAAGGTCCGGCGTTGAGAATTTAGCAACCTCCGAGTGTATCCTTTCCAAATGATTTTTGAAATAAATCCTGATAAAACAAAATCAACAGTTTGCACTGTTTGAAAAAGTAAACATTAATATGGTGCGCAATAATACGAAAGTACGCGAGCATGCGGAGTGTTAGATAAGGCCATGCGAGATAAGGAAATCTCACACTGCTAAAAATAGAGATTTTTCTGTCTAGTAAGTGAGAAAATCTAATCCCCCACCCCTGACCAACTTGTCAATCCAGATAAAGAATAATGCATACAAATTTCTTTATTACTTTGTGACATCTTAACCAGTGTAGACATCTAAGCAGTCTGATATTAAGGTCTACTTTTTCGGCGTTAGCTGTCTAAGCTCACTTTTGACCTGGTTTTTCGACCAATGAAATGTTGTAAATAATACTTGTATTCTATTATTATGCAGAGGGAAAATGAAATAAACTATTTCGATTGGTAGCTATTTACACCAGAGAGGCATCTAGCAGGGTGGAGAGGTATCTAGTGGAATTTTTTATTATTATGCAGCGGAAAAATCAAATAGATTATTTCGATTGGTTGTTAGTGGGTGTTGTATTGGAGAAAAACATATTTACGATTTAAGTAACCAGTTAAGTCAATATTGATGGCTTAAATACAATTTTATATGGAATATTCTTGGGTTTCAGGTAAAAACTTGCGTACAGTACACAGTGTAAAACGAAAAGGAAGTTTAGATATTTCTAGTTCTTACTGGTTCCTTTCTAGTTCCTTTGATACTGATTGTTAATTTCAAGTTCAAAATACAAGTTCATTGTAGTGTAGTGGCTAACACTCTCGCCTCACAAGCGTGAGGCCCCGGGTTCAATACTCAGTACTGACACTTTTTTTAAAGTTAATTTACGTAAAAGTTGGTAGATTTCGCTCTTGTAACAGGATGTTTTTTGGCGTTAGCTGTCTAAGCTCACTTTTGACCTAGTTTTTCGACCAATGAAATGTTGTAAATAATACTCGTATTTTCTTATTATGCAGAGGGAAAATGAAATAAACTATTTCGATTGGTAGCTATTTTCACCAGAGGGGCATCTAGCAGGGTGGAGAGGTATCTAGTGGGATTTTTATTATTATGCAGCAGAAAAATCAAATAGATTAATTTGATTGGTTGTTAGTGGGTGTTGTATTGGAGAAAAACATATTTACGATTTAAGTAACCAGTTAAGTCAATATTGATGGCTTAAATACAATATTATATGGAATATTCTTGGGTGTCAGGTAAACACTTGCATACAATACACAGTGTAAACTAAAAAGAAGTGTAGATAATTCTAGTTCTTACTGGTTTCTTTCTAGTTCCTTTGATACTGATTGTTAATTTCAAGTATGAAGTTTATTGTAGTGTAGTGGCTAACACTCTCGCCTCTCAAGCGGAGGCCCCGGGCTCAATACTGAGGACGGACACTTTTTTTAAAGTTAATATACGTAAAAGTTGGTAGATTTCGCTCTTGTAACAGGCTGTTATTATTTATATTTATTAAATTTCAAGGACATTTATTCATCTTAAATTCTCACTCTACAGGAGGTATTTTATTGAAACTGAATATTTTGCTTCAGTATCTTTATACTTGTTATCACTGTATGAAATTGTTGCAACAGCTTCAACTTTTTTTTGAAAGACACTTTCAATAAATTTATGAGTTGTCATGATTTGGTCGCTTAATCTCTAAGTCATACTAAGAGGGCAGGGAGGGTTCATCGACAGCTATAACAAATAAAATAAAATAACTAAACTGTGTCTGCTTTGCCTCTCTGTATTTCTTTCTTTCTTATATACATGTATATATAAATCTTTTCCATCAACGCAGTTTATCTTTTTTAAAGATAGTTCTTGTTATTTATTTATATTAAATTTCAATGACATTTATTCATCTTGAGTTCTAACTCTACAAGAGGTATTTTATTGAAACTGAATAAATGTAGATCAAGACTTAATGTAATACATTGCTTCTTTAATCGACTTGTTATCACTGTATGAAATTGTTGCAACAGCTTCAACATTTTTTGAAAGACACTTTAAATGAATTTAAAAGTTGTCATGATTCGGTCGCTTAATCTCTTGGTCATACTAAGAAGGCAGGGAGGGTTCGTCAACAGCTATAACAAGTAAAATAAAATAACTAAACTGTGTCTGCTTCGCCTCTCTGTATTTCTTTCTTTCTTATATACATGTATATATAAACCTTTTCCATCAACGCCGTTTATCTTTTTTAAAGATATTTCTTGTTTCACTATTCAGTTAATAATAAGGGTCTTCACTGTTAAATATTCTGTCAATAATAAGGGTCTTCAATGATCCTATTCAGTTAGTAACCTTCTACAATTTTCACTTTGACTAGTGAAAGGACTAGCTCAAATTGAAATGTTCAGAATGTTGGGTAAGTTACACAGACATGTTGACCAATTTTTAACAGTTACTGCATTTTAAAAGATACAGAATTTTGCAGTCTTTACTTTAAATAGCAATCTCTTCATTAAATAGGTTTGAAAGCAATATTTTTTTCAAAAGCTCTAGATTTTATCACTCAATACAAGTATATTCTACTTTTTTTAATCAATAATACAGCCCAGGTTAGCAGATAGAAACCTATAATTAGCATTAGCAGGTCATGATAATTTCCAATTTTGGGACACGTTTATCAAAATTATTGGGTATTAAACTAACATCAAACATTTCATTGGCTCTTTCCAATATTTTTGGAAAAACCAGTAGCTAATTTCAAACATAGTGGATAAATTTAGAATGGTTGAACATTAGATCAACAGAACATCCCAGCAAATAGCATCCCAGCAGACAAGCTCTTACTGCAGTCAGTGACTTGTGCAGTTAATTTCAAAACAAAGTAAGTCTTAAAAATTATTTTTTGATTTTAGATAATAAAGTAAATAACTGACTTTCTGTCATAACTACATTACTGTTTAATTGTCAAAAAGTAATTAACTGACTTGTTACACAACTTTCATAAAGGGTTACAATGGGTATAATTATATACACTTATAATTGACTGACTGGTTTCTGATAGTTTGATTTATTTGCGAGTACATGAAGCTTGGAATACCAAATAATGAATCCAGCTAGCTTTTATTAATAAAAATTTTCCTTTTTTTTTCAGAAATTGTTATGAGAATGAGACATGGAAAGAAAAGTTACACAAAGTTTATTGTCAGAACACCTATACACACACCTAGACCAGCTTGGCTTTGGGCGACAAAGGATTTTGGAACGGATCCATTTCATGAAAAAATTTTCAACAGCAAGCAACATTTCAGCAAAAAGAATCCTGAACTCAAACAGTGTTGAGCAAATTATTGTAGGAAGCCAAAGAGAAGGCACCGGATTATTTCTGTACAATGATTATGATTTACTACAAATCAACCATGATGTGATGTGCCACAGTGATCTTCACCTTCAACATGAAAATGGCAAAGTTATATTTAGACTTGTAGATCAAAAAGCTTCCCCAGGATATTTTTGTCTTATGCTTTTAAGCAAATATCATGAAAACAAAATATTTGACAAGTTAAAATATGCACTAGTTGATGAACAAGATGGACAATACCTTTCTAGCAAGCTGTTCATGCAAAGGAATGATGACATGTTTCAATTACTGGGAGATAGATCATTATTGAGCAAAATTACACATAACAAATGCCAAAAAGGTCCATCACATCCAAAATACACAGGGTTTTATTTCGAGTCGGACAAATACTTCTTTTCCTTGTTGGACCTGAATGAGGCAAAGATGGACTATGTTCGAGCCTTTCCCTGCACAGCGGACAACATTCTGTTGGCATGGTGTTCAAGAAAAAGATACCATAACTGGCCAAGCCAGAAGACAATTGCTCTCGTGAAGACATTGCCTGTACATGTTGTACCTGTCGGACAAACAGGAAGTACATGCGAAGATCTTCAGTGGAGAATTTCTTTTACACTGGCTGAGATTCACCTTGTTCAAACTTTCAACAATACTCAAACAAAAATGCTTGTACTTCTAAAACTTGTTGCAAAGCACTATTTAAAGCTTTCATGTAAATCTATGACATCATATGTTATGAAAACAGTTATGTTATGGCTAGCAGAGACAAAGCCTCAGAAGAAGTTTCAGAAGAAAGACCTGATTGCAAGACTTTATGATGCCTTACGATTTCTCCAACTATCTGTTCAAAAAGGGTGTCTACAAAGCTACATGATACCGGAGAGAAATCTATTTGCAGGAAGATTAAAAGACAACGAACGTGAAAAAGTCATAGATCAAATTGACTTCTTGTTGATTAATGGAAGCAGACTAATCAGTGACTATTTTTATAAGCAAAATGTTATCCCCGATTTGGTTTACAAGTTATGTGGTGTCATTTCCATCATGAACATAACAGATAAATTGATGCTGTGCCAATTAGCAGTTCTAAATACTGAGCAGCTAGCCGAGTATTGCACATCAGCATTTTTGTACAAGTCAAAATGGAATATCATTTTAGATACCATTGTGTTTTATGTATTTTCAATCCGAACATTTGGAAGCCATTCAGTTTTTGTAACCGAGGAAACCCTTGAAATTCCATTGAACAAATATCTTACTATTGACAGCAGAACATACAAGGACAGTATGGCAAAACCAAAAAACAGTGGTAGTAACACAGTAACACCAGGGCCGGATCTGGATCTTTTTGTAGATGAAGAAAAAGCAAATCAGATGACATTTTTTGGAGTATTTCAAACAATTCTCATGTCTTTTCTGCTGGCGTGTGGCATACATGTTGGATTCGTTACAGGAGCAGAGGTGTATGCACATCTTATTGGAGGCTACTTAATTGGAATCTTAGGTTATTTTCTGATTGTGTTCTACCTAGTGATACAAACTATATACAAACTAGAAAGACGTTACAACAAGCAAACTTACATTGAGAACATTGGAACATCTAGCATGAAAATAAAAATATATATTCCAAAAACTCTGCACAAATCAAGTATTAGGTGGGGGTGGCTTTTTTATATGGTTTGTGTCATTTATGTTATAGCAGTGGGGATCAAGTATCCAGCCGTGTTGAACAGTATTATTCCACCAATAATATTCACAGTTTCATGCACTTGTTTACGACTACTAAGACAAGCAATTGGACAAATAAACAAAGAGAAGATTTAACCATTGCTAGATGAAGAACTCCAGTCAGTAGTTATACAAAGCTAAGAGTCTTCAGTTTACACCTCAGTAGAGTTAATGTTCTGTTACGATGGAAAAAATATTTTTTTTCCGTAAGTTTTGACCAGTCATTCTATCTGAATTTGATAAATAAACATGAATAAAGATTTCTCTATATTTTTTGGACTTTCTGAATCAAACTGGTAATACCATTATGTGTCTTCAGGAAGGGGACTTCGAATTATTCCTGAAAATAAGTTTTCTTATGGTTTATAATTTGTTTTGTCACAGGGTGAGAAAAATGTGCAGCCAGACTCGAACCCTTTCAATGCTTCAATGGCCACTGCTCTTTGGGCCACTTTTACATTATCTCCCCCAACTTGGTTTGTACTGCAACAATAAGAAGTTCAATTTCACATACTCTATAGTGTCTTTTAGTTCTTGTTACAAATGCTTACATTATAAGATAAGCTTATAAAAACAGATACCAATGCTAGCATTATATCATTCTTCCTTGAGATAATTACTGAGGCTCAATTGCCATTCTAGGATACTGTTGCTATAGGGACATAAGAGAATTGCACAATGATATATTGGTTTGCAGAAAAAAATCAATGTCTGATTATCAAACTGTGAAGTTCATAGAGATGTCTCCAGTCTCCTTTCAAAACTGACAATTTTTAATTGTCCAAGTTCTACAACTGTACAATGTGAATCCTAAAATATATTTACATAAAGACTATTTCCAGATAAGTTGTACATTGTCAGTAAGTCCAACTGAGCCATTATTATGTTATCAATTTGATATTGTCAAACTCAACAACATAAAACTGACCCTCATTAAATTCAAACAGTTTCATAGAGATCACATTGTGGTTGCTGGTGTAATTTATGTTATTACACCTCACGTGATTAGTTTACTATATAGCGTAATGTGACATCACAGGGAGATAATCGCTACTGTCACATATGCGACAGCATCATGTCACCCTGGCGTGGATCTAAAAATAAATATCTTGGAAATCCGATTACAAATTAACTTCTACGCATGCGTAACTGACCAAGGGAGATAAATGCAAAATGTAATGTTAAGCAATTAATTTGGTCATAGTCAAGATCTCTAAAAAAACAAATGTTTGGTGTAATAAAATAAATATCACATCCCATTGTGCCTCGGTTGACATTACTTCTCTCGGGTTAACATTTCGTACTGTTTCCCCCAATGGGATGTGATATGTATATATTACCCACCTACAATTGTCAGTGGTAGATCATTAAGTACAAGTCATAGATTTCTCAGGGGTGGGGATGGGGGTAAACATATCAAATTATCTGACAATTGATTATATGAATGGAAACCAGCTAGACATGCATAATGTTGCTTGTCACCATGTGCTGAATCCTAACAATCATACTGAATACATGATTTGTACCAGAGTAGATTAACACTCACAAATAAACATGTCTACAGTGCTTGCCAATTAGTAAATTCCTATGAAGCTAGAATTCACAAATTTAATAGTTCCTTAACCTTTAGCACGCTATTGTCGCACAGAAGCGACAGTGACGTTATTTCCCAGTGCACTGCTGTCGCTCTGATGCGACACATTAATTTTATTCCGTGACGCTCGGGTCGCATTTATGCGACGAGTGGACGGATGGTTGGTGGGATCCCGATTTTGGTAAATATTTTTACCGTACCCATCAATCTGAAGGTCAAATAAACAAAGCAATGTAAATGAAGAATTTTATTCAAAAAAATTGATAATTTTCAACGTATTATAAGAATATACAGCGAAAATAACACGGCGATGGACTGCGGAAGCTGTGCTTGCAGAAATATTCGCCAATAGCGAAAGCGACTTTCACGACCTAGGTAATTATTTGTAATATGTTTTCGCTATCCAGGAAATTTATAATTTTGTGTTTAAAAAATTAAAACATGATTTTTAAAGAGAGAAATATATTTTTATTTATAAGCAAACATGAAAACAGAATGAGGTTCCATCATATTTCATAAAGTTCGAGTCGGAATGAAATTTCGAGAATTTTGTCTTACTGGCATGGTCCTGTCAATGTAGGTTTGTTATTACAAAATGTTGTTTATCAAGGTGAATTTATAAACAGTTCCTTTGTTTTATAAAGCAAATCTTGTCTTAAAAATAATGACAAGATGGCTTAGATACATATAAGTAGGTTGAAACAAACAGAATAAAGACAGACAGACTCAAGAATATTTTTATTCTGTACAGAAGCTATAGTTTATGTTTTTATTCATTTCATATTCATTTTCAGATATGACTGATGATGCTGTTGATGAAACATGTGAATCAGACTCGGATGAAGAGCCAGATCTTGAGCCAGTTCATCAAAGGGGTCCCGCGAATGAGTATGCGCCATATGATAACCGGTTGTTCGATTTCAATAGAAATGTTGTCGGACCAAAGCACCTACCAGAAGAAGTTGTCATTATGCAGTTATTCCTGGCTGATGAAATTTTAAACAAACTTGTTATTTAAATTTATCATTATGCTAAGCAGTACTTGTATATAAAAATTTATTTGATGCCCATACATGTACATATCTAACATCAAAGTTGTCCATGTTGACCATTCTTTTCACTTCACTATTTATTGGGCAACAATGTTATATTTTATGTGCTAGATGTTACATGTTTTGCATATCTAGATAATATCATATATATCTGTATGTATATTTCTTTTAAGTTAATTGAAAATATAATATAGCTTTTATTTCATATAATAAAATACATATTCATTATGTTAAATGTTGAGCAGTGCAAGTTGTTAGAAAACAGAATAAATTTCACTGTAAATTCTACTTGTTTTTATATATCCAGTAAGTCACTAGTAAACAAAATATTATCATATTGCATTGTAAAAAGAATTTTGTAAATAAATTGAAAACAAACCCAGACACAGCAGTAACAAACTGTACAATGCTTACTAAATATTACTTCAAAATTAATCCAGTTGCAGTGATGACGTCATGACGTCATTTGAGAAGTGTATTGCAATATTGCAGTTATTATATAGGCAGCATGCTAAAGGTTAAAAAAGAATTAAATTAATCAGTAGTTTTCAATGTTCAAAGCCTGCCACATTTTCCTCTTGCACCCACCCCCATCTCCTCTACCTCAAATCCTGAAATCAGGCGTGCAAAGCTTTACAATGCTTTTAAAATAAGTACTGAAGGCCACTTATACACTATAATCTGCAGAACAAATCCATCCTGGACTGAAGGTTATAAAGCTGAGATTGGAAACCAGTCTCAAATCTCAAGGATCTGGTTGACTGAAATGGCAACTGGTCGACATTTCAGCCAATCAGACGCTTGAGATTTGAGACTGGTTTTCAGTCTTAGTTTTAAAATTTGGGCACAGAACATAACTCTGCAGATAGTGATAAATGGTATAAATAAAAATTTTAATGTGGCCTAGATTTCAGAGGGAATGACTCACTGTTTTTGATTATTTTGTGAACAAAGGCCCAGGTTAGTTTTGGCAACCTAGAGTAGTTGCATGTGATGGTAATCAATACTCTGCAGATATTTTGGTTTTTTGAAAAGATGGGACACGTTGATCAATTTCATTGGGCTTTAATCATTATAGCTGCTGTTTCATTCGCTATTAAAAATAAATGTGGAAAGTCCAGGTGCTATTTTTAGTATTTTTAGTGTTCAAGGTAAAGGCTATTGAATGTGATTTAACTAGGTCAATAATTATCTAAATTTGTTCACCATAACAAAAAGATTGTTCCTGAGATTCATCCTGAAACAATCTAAAAGTAAGTTTCTTTTTTCTATATTCTTAACTACTATTCTATATCCTGATAACCAGTACCCTGTATCTGACAAAGATTTAGACAGAATAAGGAACAATTTACAGTGTGCAGGATATATCTATCTTTTAAATTACACACCCTTAAACTGCTGCATTCAATTATAAAGTTGCCTTTATTAAAGTAAGGTTTTGACCAGAAGTTTTGCAAGAATCTATTACTAAGGAGTAACCAGTGTATATCCAGTTTGATGGGTGCATCTCTCGGGGTACTTAGTCAGAATAAACAAGTGATATTTTGATGAAGAAATTTTAAGAAATGGCAAAGTAATACATAAAGCTTCTAGCTTCATCATGATCTGATTGTTACAAGCAATATACATGTCACTGAACGTCTGATATAGAGATATTATGAAATGGCAAAGTTTTAGCCATTGTTGAGTTTTTGTGACGAATCAACTGTCTGGCAACACGATCCCATCCCTTTTGAAGGGTGACTAGTACATTTGGATCAAACAGGCTAAAAAAATTTTCATAGCGATCTTACAACATGATTTCTATTTGATAATATAAAGTATACATTGTCAGAATTTCTTTTCATTTTATTGTACAAGTCTATATTATTTATAACCACAGTAACAGTGTTTTGGAAAAAGGAAATGCATTTTCAATTATTTTTAGGTATGGTGAATTCAAAAAGCTATGGAAAGGATAGTGTCACAAAGGGAGATGTCATGGCACTTGCACTACCTCCTCGATGATCTAGGCTTCAGCAAACAACGATGCTGGGAAAGGATCCATACCATGAACAAATGCTCTCGGGCAAAAGACATTTCAACCAAAAGGATACTGAACACAAACAGCATAGAGAAAATCTTTGTTGGCAGCCAGAGAGAGGGTATTGGACTCGGCCTGTTAAATGATCTAGATATTCTTCAAATAAATCAGGACGTTTCCTGCTGTTTAGATCCTAACCTTGCTCATGAAAATGCCAAAGTTGTGTTTGAACTTAAACACCAAAGTGCACCTCCCGGATACTGTTTCCTCAAGCTTGCAAGCCAAAATCATGAAGCAAAACCTTTAAGCAAGATCGCATATGCTCTAGTTGGAACACAAAAAGGACAATACCTTTCTAGCAAACTGTTTATGGGAAAAAATGATGATGTTCTGCAATATGGGGATGGCTTCTTCAGCAAGAACACTCATTACAAGTCTCCAGAAGGGCCATCAATACCTATCTATGTCGATGAAGATTTCTCAATAGTCAAAACTTACATATCTAAACTCAACTTAAAAAGATCTGAAATGGACTATGTCCGCGCCTTTCCTTGCAGAGCGGACCATATTCTGCAGGCATGGTTCTCAAGGAAGAGAAAGCACAATTGGCCAAGCCAGAAGACCACAGCTCATGTGATGGGTTTGCCCGCACATGTAGTGCCCGTAGGCCAGACAGGAAGTGCAGGGCAAGATTTTCAGTGGAGAATATGCTTTACTCTAGCAGAGATTCATCTTGTTCAATCTTTCAACAACACACAAACCAAGCTTTTTGTCCTTCTGAAACTGATTGCGCAATACTATCTTAAACCTGTGTGTGCATGCATGACATCTTATGTTATGAAGACAGTGGTACTTTGGCTAGCAGAGACCATTCCCCAGAAGAAATTTCGAAGGAAGCACCTTGTTGCAAGACTCTACAGTGCCTTGAAGTTGTTACAGAAATCTCTACAATCGGGATTTTTACCAAACTATATGATCCCAGAGAGAAATTTATATGCTGGAAAACTAGAAGTTCATGAGCAAGAGCTGGTTCTTGCAAAAATTGATTTCTTAATTCAAAATGGACAAAAAATCATTCATAACTTTCTCTGCAAGCCACAAGAACTTGACAACTGGACTGACACCATACTTGAAGGTATATATGTCGCAAATATGTATGATAAAGTGACAACATGCAGAAATGCTGTATTAACAGTTGATGAGATGGCAGAATACAATACAACAATGTTTTTGTACAAATCGAAATGGATGATGTTTTTGTACAAAATAGTGTTTCTTATTGTACCAAGTGCTTATACATTTGGCCTTGATGTAATTCTGCCAAACGACAAAACCCTTCAAATTCCACTAAAAGATAAACATACAAGCGATGACAGGCGAGAAAATGTGTCAAAAGCATGTAACAGCAGAAATAACAAGAAACCAGAGCCTGACCTGGATCTGTTTATTACAGAAGAAGAAATAAAAACCAAAGAATTATTGCAATTATGTCCAGTATTTTTTGCAATTGATTGTGGTGTTGCTATTGGCTGTACCAGTTCTGAAGTATTTGATTTTTCTCTTATGAAACAATCGAATATTGCATTCATGATTACTTTTTTTCTCGTTGTTTTGTTTGCAATCATTGCAATGGTGATTGTGGTATATAATTTTAAAAGAAATTATTGCAAGCAAACATATATAGAAAACCTAGAAGATGGACAACTGGAAATCAAAATGTTTATTCCGAAAAGTCTGCACAAAACCTATATGAGGTGTATCATCACTTTGTTCTGTGTTGAAACAGCACTGTTGACATTATTGGCAATGAGTAAACCAGAAAAACTGAAAGTCATTCCATTTGGATTACTTACTCTATACATGGTAGTTGCACTACTACTTCATGTAGCATTGAGGAAGCTAACATCCAAACCAAAAATCAAAAAACTGCAGAGCAGTGCTAATAATCTGCATTTGAGTCAGGTATTTACAGAAAGTTTGCCATTTCTACCTGTTTGAATGCTTACTCAAAGTGCCACACACACGCCAAAGAACTGTTTACATTTAGAATGAATGTAATTTAATTTGATTCATTCATTGTTAAGATTCACACAAATCAGTGTAATGGACTGCACAGCAAACATAATTCTTGTTTAGAATGAAAAAGATGTAAATAAAAAAAAATTAATCACTATCTTGTCCACCTTTGTTAGCACTTTTTACCCTATTATCTACCCTGTTGTCTAAAAACATTAACATGTTTTTATGATTGCTGTTAATCACTCCAGTTTCCATCTAGAATGTGTCCTCTGACAATGATGCCCCCACTGCTACAACAACAAAGGGTCATAACTCTGGTAAAAATAGTCACAGGAAAGTATCTTTTCTTTACGATCATCTACAAATCCTGCTTGATCATCAGTGCAAGTTTGAAAAACTATGCAATAGTTACTGAGGAGTTGATGTCACAAAATTTGGGGGACATACATACATGACATATGGATTGATGGATAGCCAGACAAGTGCAACTCTATATGCCTCCAACTTCGTAGGGGCATAATCAGTTTATACAAACCAGGGGCAAAAAAATACCTTATTTATTGTTGAGCACCAATCTGGAATGCTTTATCCAACTTGTATATGCAATGCAGTGTTTCTAAAATTTCAAAATCCCAATCGGACATTGGCGCCAAAATTGACTATTCCCCAAATTCTGGTACGCAGAAACAGCAACTTACGGTCCGCAAGAACTGTGACTTCCTGTCCCCGCATTCAATTCTTTAATCTACAAGATCTTACAAGAGTCTGCGTATGAAACATTTATTTCCAGGGCGAAAATAAATGTTGCGTACGTAGATTTTTGTAATATTAAATTTTATTTGAATCGTTATGGCCGTAAGTAAACAAGCCGGTCACTCGATTAATTTTCACATTAAGTATATAATCATTTGAGCCTGTTCAACTTTCCTGTGAAAGGCAATCAATTCAAGTAAAATCTGCATGATAGAAGTTTTCTTTAAATTTCCAAAACAGCAATTTTAAACGTACTTCATTGTATGCAGTCGTCTGTCATTTAGAATTAAGCACATTGGACTAACATATCTTCAATGAAATGCAAACTGTATTATTTACGTTAATTAATACAATCACAGGTATTGCCACTTTTAATTCTTACATCAAACAGCCTTTGAATAGCGGAGTTCATTTGCAAATTAAATAAACCTGCCTGCTGTTAAAATGAGACCGACCACATCCCATTTCATCTATGCTGCAGGAGGTGTTTGTCAAACACAAATGCCCCCCCTGACGTGCAAGTGATATCTATTAGCATTGAATTTAAATTTTTGGAAATTTAGAGACTTTTGTAAGCTTTAGCAATGAAGGGTACCAGTCATGAAAGCAATTTACAAGACGGTGGAACTCCTATATATCAATAACCAGGTCATCCAATGAGAGGATTACATTTACCTCGACAAACATAAGCGCGTGTAGATTAACCTAGTCTAACACAAAGGATTTTATTGTAATTTAAATCAAATATTCGCTATTGGCGGAGATATAGTAGCTCTAGTGTTATGTCAATTCCGGTAATGTGCAGGCTTTAGTGACCATCCATACGAAACCAAAGCATTTAATAAACACAAGTGAGTGATAATCAGTGCCTATTTATGACACGGCATATATTGAAATAGTTTAAAATTAATGTTATGGATCATTAATATATATCTTTACTTGAAATTGTCATGGGGAAAAATAATCACAACTTTACACTGAGAAGTATTTTATTTTATTATACAAATAAACATAAAAACGTTGTCTAGTTATTGATCGAACAAGGTTTTTTGTTGTCAAGGCCACCGTGACCTTGACCTTTGACCTACTGACCCCAAAACCAATAGGGGTCTTCTACTGGTCACGACCAACTTCCACACCAAATATGAGGTCTGTATCACAAAGCGTTGTCTAGTTATTGATCGGACAACGTTTTTGTATGCAAAGGCCACTGTGACCTTGACCTTTGACCTACTGATCCTAAAATCAATAGGGTTCTTCTATTGGTCATGACCAACCTCCACACCAAATATGAGGACTGTATCACAAAGCGTTGTCTAGTTATTGATCGGACAAGGTTTTTGTGGTCAAGGCCACTGTGACCTTGACCTTTGACCTACTGACCCCAAAATCAATAGGGGTACACTAAGAAGTATTTTATTTTATTATACAAATAAACATAAAAACGTTGTCTAGTTATTGATCGAACAAGGTTTTTTGTTGTCAAGGCCACCGTGACCTTGACCTTTGACCTACTGACCCCAAAACCAATAGGGGTCTTCTACTGGTCTCAACCAACTTCCACACCAAATATGAGGTCTGTATCACAAAGCGTTGTCTAGATATTGATCGGACAACGTTTTTGTATGCAAAGGCCACTGTGACCTTGACCTTTGACCTACTGATCCTAAAATCAATAGGGTTCTTCTATTGGTCATGACCAACCTCCACACCAAATATGAGGACTGTATCACAAAGCGTTGTCTAGTTATTGATCGGACAAGGTTTTTGTGGTCAAGGCCACTGTGACCTTGACCTTTGACCTACTGACCCCAAAATCAATAGGGGTCTTCTACTGGTCATGACCAACCTCCACACCAAATATGAGGACTGTATCACAAAGCGTTGTCTAGTTATTGATCGGACAAGGTTTTTGTGGTCAAGGCCACTGTGACCTTGACCTTTGACCTACTGACCCCAAAATCAATAGGGGTCTTCTACTGGTCATGACCAACCTCCACACCAAATATGAGGACTGTATCACAAAGCGTTGTCTAGTTATTGATCGGACAAGGTTTTTGTGGTCAAGGCCACTGTGACCTTGACCTTTGACCTACTGACCCCAAAATCAATAGGGGTCTTCTACTGGTCATGACCAACCTCCACACCAAATATGAGGACTGTATCACAAAGCGTTGTCTAGTTATTGATCGGACAAGGTTTTTGTGGTCAAGGCCACTGTGACCTTGACCTTTGACCTACTGACCCCAAAATCAATAGGGGTCTTCTACTGGTCATGACCAACCTCCACACCAAATATAAGGACTGTATCACAAAGCGTTGTCTAGTTATTGATCGGACAAGATGTGGTCTACGGACCGACATACCGACCGACATACCGACCGACCGACCGACCGACATGTGCAAAGCAATATACCCCCGCTTCTTCGAAGGGGGGCATAATAAGAGCTATTTGGTTAAAACCCGACCGACCGCGTTGGTCACTTCTCCCTGTTTCTGAAAACTTCTCCCTAAATTTCCAGGAGGGAGAAGTCACTTCTCCCTAAAATTTGCTCCTAGCTTAATCCCTGATTAAACACTTTAAATGACAAAAAGAGATTTGCTGCGGACATATTAACAAACTTATTTTCAAAATTTAAGAAGCATATTGACAGAGTTTTGGTACTTCTCTATAAAAATATTAAACAAGTAAGACATTATTCAACTGTCTATCAAAACAACATAACGTTACTTTACAAATTATTAAAGACCCCTAGAAAAAAATAAAAAGACATTTTCCCCATAGTTTCAATGACTCCTGAGGTAAGCAACTAAGTTTCCAACAGAGTGAACAGTGATTCTGACTGTCAGCCTTACTACGAACTTGATGTCAGTACTAAAGCCAACGTGAAGTGTTAGAACAACATAATTCATAGCTTCATTTGAAGGAAATCAAATAGTATCCTCCATCCACCACACTATCTTACATTATTTTACTCAAACAACATAAAGATTAATGAAATTTACCTGACACAGGTCCATGACAACACTCTCGTGTATCTTCTGCCACAAGTGAGCTCGGAAGATTTGGATGAGGGAGATTTTCAGAGTTGGAATCTTGCCGTGCATGAAGATGCCTGTCAGATCTAGCTGTACCTGGAAACCTACGTACACCTGTAATATAGAAACACTAAGTAAACAAGGCTGTAACTTGAATCTTTAACTATTACTTTCTGCTGTATAATCTATAATTTTATTATTAGATGATGTTATATAAACCTAACCATTCTTTGGTTTCTAACCAGTTCTTAATCAGAATATGTAGCTTACAACTTTCCACCACTGACAATGTGAAAACTGAAAAGCAAATGGAAAATGATACAACAATTTAGCCAAATCATTGCGCCATCTTCTGTAGGACTATTTAATTCCTTAACACGAAAAGTGATGACATCAGTATCTAAATTAAGCATGACCATCTTCAAACGGCTTGGCTAACATCACAATGCTATATGTTTATGTATGCAAGTTAATGTTTTTAACAAAATGACACAACTCAACAGTTGCAAGTGTTTTTTTATGCCAAATATTTGGAAAAATAGGGCTCCAATCCCCCACTCAAAATAGTATATATTTTTCCCTCACATTCAATAAAAAATTCCCCCTTTGCTGAAGTCTGTAACGGACGTTTCGATCTGTCCTGCTTATGTGAAGATGATAAATCTTAATTTTTTCTGATGCAAGATAATTCAACTCTGGGAAGTACGAGGCAAGATTTATTTGGTTGAACTACAGTGTTCGCATCGCAATTTTCCCCCTCCAAAGGGCTGCCACCCCCTTCCCCCAAAAGTGAAAAAAAACACTGGTTGCTTTTGGTTGTGGGGATCAAAAGGTATTCATCCCACCAGAACCTTTTAAGTATGCAATTGAAGGAACAAAACTGAGTTATAATAAGTACTCGACTTACATTAGCCCTGTTAATGGTGGGTGACCACCATAGTGTGAATCTTCTGTTAGGGATCTGGTTCAACCCAGACCTCTGTGCATTGGTTAACTTCTTGTACTTCATGGACTCCTCAAAACCACTTGCCTTCTCCCTGTCAAACAAAATAACAATTTCCACTAATGAAATGTTTTTAAAAACTTTTTTATCTTTAAAAAGATGTCCACTTAAATTTAAATTGACTTGCATTTATTATTATTTCTTCTGCAATCTCAATTAAATGTGTACCTACTGTTATGCAGTCAATAGAATTCACTGAAACAGATGGACTTTCAAGCGACCACATACTCTAGTCTACAACTGGTGCCAATGTATGCTTGGAAACATAGCTATTGAAGCAGAAAATGATTTCATTTGTCAGTGAAACTTAATACTGATTGCTTATAGGAGCCTAACAGTGGAATTAAGTCAATATTTAAGAACCCTATACTAACCAAAAGAGACCCTCCCAGGTGGGGAAGTAAGTTCCCTTGAAGAGTGTATGTTCCAAAATACCCTCCACACCACCGAGGGCCTGAATCATGTCAGTACGGTAGTTGTTCAAGTTCCACAACTTGCCGTCATGTCGCTGATGAGTCCACCAGAACGGATTCTGTTTCAACACCTGAAAATAAGACAACAAAGATAGCCTGTCAATATCTAGGCTAGTTATTATCGAATTTAAATTTTGCTTAACTCATATTTTTGAATTGACATACATATATAAAACATGCACTCTCTCTATCTTCCTCTCTTCTTTTTTGCTGCGTGGGGAGGCTGTGTTTTTTTAGTGTGGCGATTCCTGATATGCATATGTTGCTTTTTTTTCAAATCTGACTCATTATCAAGGATAAACAAAGCTATACACATTTTGTCTCAATGCTGACATGGGAAATCTAGCATGCATTGTCTTAGATTTTCATAAATTCTGAAATAATTTAATAAATATGCAGTAAAACACTGTTTCAATACCATTAATATGAGTACAGACAATGAGGGTGTCTATGAACCTGAAACTTATTAATAATTTTGAGAATTCATCCGCAGATACAAATTACTGACTGAAGTTGGGGTTGTCACAGACTAAGAATTAAGTATCTTAATAAATTTAAGTTTTAAGCATCTGGAAAGCCAGCATTTGTTGGTCATAGAATAGTTAGTTTAAAAACATTGTTTTAGTAAACTTTATTCCACTGGTCATATAGTTAATGCTGACTTTATTTAAGTCTTAACTGACATTAGCATGCATTATACCTGATAAGCCTTAAATTCTGTCCTCACTCTCCAGCCCTTGTCGTATGCCAGTGTGTGTCTGTCTTTCTGGAACAGAGTGTTGATCCTGGGTATACCACGGTCCCAGCTATCCTCAAGGTCCTCTAGAGTGAGGCGACGGTTCTGGGCATTTGCCTCCTGACGCTTTAGAGCATACTCTGCCCACACTCTCTGAGAGTCTATAAACTCACTCTCCCAAGGCATGATGTATCTGTAAAAGAAGACAAAAAGCAATCACAGCTTAAGAAGGCCTTCCACTTTTAGAATATTGGTAACAAGAGCTGTCAGAGGAGACAGCATGCTCGACTATTCGAATCATTTGAAACAAATGCAATTTGAAGATTAAAACAATAACAACTATGGCCATACATTCATGTGCAATCAGGAAAAATATTTACAAGTGAATGGTACGGGAGAAATTCTTTTCAAATAACAGAAATAATTCCTAAATGTACCATAAATATTAAACTGAATAGGGGAATAACTATGAAATATTTCTGAATTTGTTAGAAAACTTGTTAGTAATTTTTTATTAGAGACATTTACTTTTAGTCAAATATCAATCACTTCAGTAATGTTACAGAAAAAGAACTGAAATGAAAATATAATGGTAGTTTGAAGTTGATACCTTAAGTATTTGCAAAGTTATCGATGAAGTGCACTTAAGTGAAAATATAAGTGAAACTAGAAATGTGTCCATAGGACACGGATGCCCCGCTATGCATCATTTTCAGACACTCAAGTGCAATGATGGGAATAATACGCGATACACTGCCCTTTCATGGTGAACATTTGTGTCAAGTTTTTTTGAAATCCCTCCATTTATAATGAAGTTACAGCCTGGACAAGAAAATTCTATTTTTGGTAACAGTGACCTTGACCTTGGACCTTCAGGCTTGGGTATTGTGCGGACACACTGCCTTTTCATGAACATTTGTGCAAAGTTATTTTAAAATCCCTCCATTTATAACAAAGTAACAGCCAGGACAAGATAATTCTATTTTTAGTAACAGTGACCTTGACCTTTGACCTACAGGCATGGGCATGGTACGTGACACACCGCCCTGTCATGGTGAACATTTGTGTCAAATTATTTTGAAATCCTTCCATTCATAACAAAGTTACAGCCTGGACAAGAAAATTCTATTTTTAGTAACAGTGACCTTGACCTTGGATCTACAGGCATGGGTATTGTGCGGACACACCGCCTTGTCATGGTGAACATTTGTGCCAAGATATTTTGAAATCCCTCCATTCATAACAAAGTAACAGCCTAGACAAGAAAATTCTATTTTTAGCAACAGTGACCTTGACCATTGACATACAGGCTTGGGCATGTACGTGACACACCGTCTTGATATGGTGAACAATTATACCAAGTTATTTAAAAACACAATAAGAAATAACAAAGTTACAGAGCGGACACGATTTTGCAAGAAAATTCTATTTTTAGTAACAGTGACCTTGACTTTGGACCTACAGGCATGGGTATTGTACGCGACACACCACCTTGTCATGGTGAACATTTGTGCCAAGTTATTTTGAAATCCCTCCATTCATAACGAAGTTAAGGGCCGACTGTATATTTTGCTTAACACAAAATGTAAGCGAAAAAGGGGCATAATTTGAAAAATATTGGAAGAAGGGTTATGGGTCTTGTTGGTTATGATGTAGATTTTGATGGTGAAAATATATTTCAAGTTTCAAGGCAATATCTCAATTAGTTTTAAAGTTAGAGGCAAAATGCATATTTTGCTTGACACAAAATATAAGAAAAAAGGGGCATAACTTGAAATATATTGACAGCAGAGTTATGGGTCTTGTTGGTAATGATGTAGAATTTGATGGTGAATATATATTCCAAGTTTCAAGTTGATATCTCAAGTAGTTTATAAGTTATGGACCAAAGTGCATATTTTCCTTAACGCAAAATTTAAGTGAAAAAGGGGCATAACTTGAAAAATATTGGAAGCAGAGTTATGGGTCTTGTTGGTAATGATGTAGAATTTGATGGTGAATATATATTCCAAGTTTCGAGTTGATATCATAAGTAGTTTTCAAGTAATGGACCAAAGTGCATTTTTTGTTTAACGGACGCCGACGCCCTGGCGAGTAGGATAGCTCCCCTATTCTTCGAATAGTCGAGCTAAAAATCAATATCTGGTGTTGGTTTCTAATTAAATTTTGACACAACACTGAAATATACATTACATCATCTCACTTGCAGTTCACATGGAAAGTATAGCATATTGTTCATGTGAAAGACAATTCGGCCTCTTAGTTAATCATTGTGGATTCTGTGATTAAGTAAATTAATTTTAAGGAACACTTTTCTTTTCACATATGCTATGTGGTAAAACTCTAGCATAGAAGAACTGTGATTTTTGGAATTTTAACTACAACACAACTGTAATGTTACCTGTATGTTTCACCAATAACATACAGGCATGGAGAGATGATACCGAAAGAATTCAGAGATCCTTTGCCTTTTTTTTCAAGAACTACCATGGAAATCTTACCTGTACAAGTTAGGAATGAGCTGATCCTCGTCATGTGACATACCAGATCGGAAGTGAGTGATACCAACATCTGTCTGCTTGGACCATCTCAGATCTGACTGAGGGATCAACACATGTCCCATACTCAACATACCCAATCCTGTAACACAGGTAACAATGACCAAACAAATCATAGTAGATAAAAAGATTAACTTAAAATAATTGTTGAAAATAAATACATTACATAACAACAGGAAAATCTACTGTGGTCTTAAAATCTTCAATAAGATATTAAACCTTTACTCGATATAATGCATTTAACATGTGCAACCAGTGTAAATCTTGATCAGTCTGCACATCCTTGCTGTCTAATCTGGATCTGCACTGGTCACATCTTGGTCAGAAATAACCTAAGAAATCTAAAATAATACAGTGTAGATTCTCATCAAAGATAACTGATACATGTATCTTCTAAAAGCAACCTTTCCTACTTCTTTATTAAGTAAATGTATAAGACAAAATACAATTAAAGAAAGTTTGAACTGTTTGCTCAAATAAACCTACCTCCAAGTTCTTTTGGTGTATAGAACACCACTGGTGGGAACCTGCTAGGCATTTTTGAGTTGAGACCGATCTTAATACGGGTCTGAATCTTGTTTTCACATTTGACAAGCAAGTCCAGTAACTCTTGTGTGTTCACAACTGCTTCTCGGAAATAAGTCATCAGTCCAATAAGAGCTGTATTCCACTTGTTCACAATCTGTAACAATCAAAATGCATTTTTTTTTAATTTTTATTCTGGACATATTACTAATGTCAAGTGAAATAGATATAAAGCTACACTTCTCAAACATAAATGGGTTGAATAAAATTCGTCTTTCAAAAATTTTGCACAAACAAGCAAATCGTGAATTAATATACACGCCAAATTATATTAAAATTCTATTTGTGGTGCAGTATCAATGGACCAGAGGACCTCCAAACAGATAAGGGTCACCTCTTTTAATGACCAATCAACCTCTAATGGAGGACACTAGTCAACAGCATTCTCTAGCTTTCAATCATTCAAATTATTACAGACAAATTCCAAAACAATATCCCTTCACCTGCAGCATTGGATAATTACTAGTATCAGACTGGTGTCAATCCAGGGGTCGTGAGTTCGATCCCCAGCCGAGGCGGGAAAAATTTCTCCGTGACAATTGAACTCGGACATTGCGTCTGAGAGTCATTTGTCCCTCACCTCTGATTCAAGTGAGGAAGCAGTCAGTCGCTTGCGGAGAAATTGGTTAGTACTGGTTAGAGACCCAGGAACACCGGTTAGGTGGACTGACCGCAGGGATATAACCAGAGAGGTGTTGAAACCAGGCGTTAAACCCCAAACAAACAAACAAACAAAAAATCAGACTGGTATTGTTAGGGAATTGGACTCACAATAATGCAGATACCTGGAAACCTTGGAGAAAGAATTGAAGTGTGACACTATGTGATATGTGTATAACTTAATAATAATGGCTAAGCCAAAGATAAAACTGTGAATAGTAGAGTGAAATATTTGTGTACAGTTAAACCCTTCTTAGAAGCCACCTTTGAATAGCAACCACCTGTCTATAACAGCCAGTTTGAAGATGACCCAAACTGACAATTTGTTCTAATTTTCTACTGTCTTTAACAGCCACTTGTCTTCAGCAGCCACTTTTTGTACCTCCCTTGGGTGGCTGCTAAAGGCAGGTTTGACTGTATACCTTAGTGAAAGTTGTTGACCCAGAGGCCATCAGAATCTGTCGGACACGATTGTGGAACTTGTTCATTGACTCATCATCTACTCGCAGGAAACACTGGGCTGTTCGCTCCTTTGTCACCTGAATGTTAATAAATCTTTATTATATATCTACTAAGAAATAACTTGAATTCAATAAATGCATTGACATTAACAAAGAAAATTTAAATTTTTAAATAAATATATAAATCCTACATAATATTATTGCCAGAGATTTTTTTTTCCAATGTGATGCCTGTAAAATTTGTCTTGTTCAATTCTTTTTCAAATGTAGAAATACAAACATCCATTATAACAATACTAAATAAATTAATCTTCCATTTGACCATAGTGTAAATTAATCAGCATTCTAATTTTTTTTAAAGACATACTGAAAAAGACATCAAGAAAAGTTTAATGGGAGCATATTTCTTGAATTGTATAGAGCAGAAATTAACAAATGTCCACCAACACAAATAGAAAGTCAACATGAATAGAGGACAAAATATTACAATTAACGTTGGTCATCTCTACCTCATTCTGTAGATTCCAGACACCATCTCTGTGTGTGAACTCTTCATGTGTGGTCCTACACTTGGGTAGGATCCTACACTCAAACCCACACATGTTAAACAGCAGATTAGGATTGTCCTTGCTGTAGACTGATACAAAGCTGCCCTCCCACTCAATGGTGGTCACAGACCTAGGCAGTCGGTTCTTGATGTCCCAGAACACTGCTCTACCCCTGTAATATAACACATCACAAGATGATGTACGATCATGCAAATTTAAAGAAAGATAACTAGAATATTACCTACACTACGTACTACTACAAAAGAGGGATTTATTGCAACAATTATGCTAAAACCTTTACTCCAAGAGATTTGGCTGTTATCCCATGGGTATATCCAAGCTGTCTACAATGTTCGCTGTTAAAAATTCATAATGTTATTTCTGACTTATTATTGACCAGTGTAGATACAGATCAGATGGCATGAATGTGCCAGGTGATCTGTATCTACAATGAATGCTCCGATATATGGATCAAAGGTAAACTCAACTAAGCAAAGAAGTGTTTTAATGAATATAAACAAGATGTGGATGTCATGCTTTGTAAGTCTTGCATCCTTACATGCTCTTGCTCAATCCGGTCCTTTAAACTCATGCTCCCTGTCTTAGCCAGTCCCCCTGAACCCACTCATACATACAAGGCCAGTAAGATTTACACTTACAAGTTGACATCATGTTTCATGAGCCTCATCCTGGAGTCTCTGGGCCAGCACTTCTTGTTGTTATATCCTACGATGTTCTCGTTGTTGGGATCTGGGTGCTCTGTCAGGTATCTCTGGATCAAATCACGAGCCTCCTCCGCAGAAAACCTGAAAATATAAGTCAGTCAAGTAACAAGTACAGCAAAAATCATATCTTACCAAACTAGGACATCACAAAGTAGGACTTAAAACAAGCATGGTTGTTTACCTCTATAAAGGTTCCATGTTCTAGCTTAACAAACAGGATTTGAATGCATAATGCAATCCTCACAAATGCAACAGTGCAAACAAAATTCTATTTAGTTAAATGTAAATGGCATTTTTTTCATTTTGTTAATATAAAATATTTAATAAACTTTTGTAGAATTAAAATATTTTGGTTTGTGATACAAAGTGTGAAAATTTTCAATTGCAATCCAGTGATTGTTTTCCACAGTATAAGAAATGGGGCTGGGGCTTTTCAGTTTGGGAAAAATGTGTCATTTTTATTTAAATTTGGGATTTCAATTTTGTTTCAAACACAATGATTTCTACCATCAATTAGTTAACTAGTCTATAGATAGAACACAAACTCAAATATAATGAACTGAGACTTTTATGAGAAAGATAAACATAAGCATGCAATTGGAAAAAAAATCTATTGAAATTTTGGGAATAATACATGTTTAGCCATAGAAATGGGGCCAAAACTGGCTCCAAATCAGTCAAAGAACAAACACTGCTGTCTTGCCATATGCACATGGAAATCTAATTTGGATTCAGAAACTCTGCAGGTGGAATATTTTGTAAAAATTCAACTTCATGGCCAATAAAATTACCCAATTGGTCATCTTGATCCCATACCTGAAGTAGATGTGAATCCTATCGATGTATCTGGAGTACAGCCTGATGGGATGTGCTGCCTCGGTGTTCACGTCCTGGAACTGTAGGAAGGCGTTAGGCATCTGTGGCGGTCCAGCCATCTCGGAGGCTCGCATCAGACCCAGTACCAGCAAGTCCAGTACCAGACCATAGTACTGGGTGATGAATGAGGCAAACTGTAACCCTCGGATGATACCATACGAGTTGGTGTGATTCATGTCCTACAGAAAATAAGTAAAGAGATTTTAAACAATTTACTTCAGTTTTGACATAAATTTCAAATAATATGTATATGACTATAATAGGTGATCAAAAGATTTAAGATCAGTTTGTTGTTGTTGTTGTTTTCTTCTGGGTTTTTTTATTCAATTCTCTCCACTTGGAACTAAATTGCAGCACACATAGAATATACAGGATTATTTTATCACACAATGTGCTTCCTCCTTGTCCAGGCTAAATATTTGAGTGAATTACCTTGTAATTGATGACCACGTTGTTCTTGGCTGTCATATAATCAGCAATATTGTGGTCGACAATGAGACGCAGCAATCTGTTAAGGAGTGTCAAGTCAATTTTCTCATACATCTTCTCAAACTTGGTCTCCATCATCACATTACACTCGCCTTCCGCTGTGTCCCAGACATCCTGCAGGTTGTTGATACCTGATTCAAGAGGGTAAGCTTTAATATTGATTTCTAAGTGATTAAAAAGAGGTTAAGATTTCAGGGGGATTTTTAAGTGCAGTATCTCTTGATTCTTCGTACAGTCATATGAGGATCAGATAATATACAAGGGAAAAATATATATGAAATAATTGTCTGGTACAGAAATGTTAAACCAGGCACATACCTTGGCACCACTTGTAGACTAGCGTGGGTGGGGGTTCTAGATCGGCTGGTTTGATCCATGGTGGGAACAGCCGTCTCTTGTCTGCCTCGTACCAGAGGTACTGATCCAGGTAGGCATCTGTGATCTTCTCAAGGGGCTCCACATCAAACACAGGGATCAGGTGACTGTACAAGTCCATAAACTCTATACCAGTCTGCAACAAGAATACAGGATATGTGATATAAACTCTATACCAGTCTGCAACAATAATATAGCAGGTGTAATACTAACTCTAAACCAGTCTACAAACAATAATACAGGAGATTTGATATGAACTCTATACCAGTCTTAAATGGTCACATGTAAGATGTAAATAAATCTGTATCAAATATAACTTGACCTTATCTGTAACATAAATTGCACATTTTCAGAACAAGTCTATCTAGCTTACAATGTATGGAATAGACTGTGCACATGGCTTAAAGTTAACTAAAGTGACAATTATTTTCTCATTACCTCCTTGAATGCTCTCTGTGTGAGGAGATGACGTTTAATCCTGGACAGGGCCTCGTGTGGGTTGTCATATGCTTGTTCTATCAGACCAAGCTCCTCTCTCTGTGACTGATTCAACCTGCAATCATAATGAACAGGTGTTTTGTACATCGTGCATAATAACATCATATTTATATAATTGACTAAAGATTTGGTAGAGGTAGCTAACAGAATTTGGGACATAAAATGGAATTTGAAATCTGTCAATAATGACTAATAATCACTAAGGTTAGGGTTTCTATGGCTACCTTATCACATTCTTGCAGCAGACTGAACAGTTTTGCAGTGATACAGTGATCTTTGTTTACCTAACAGTGTAGATCCTGATCAGATGGCATGGATGTGCTGGCTGATCTGGATATACACCGTCTGCTCATGCCATTAAGGCATATACATGGAGGAAAGGGTTAGAGTCTCTTCAGTGATTGAGCAACATGGAATTTTTCCAGACTTTATTTTTATGATATAAATGCCAACCCTACTGTTTTGTTATCCAAAAAAGAAACAAACCCATGCTTGCACATGCTAGCCCATAGCACAAACTTACCTGCTCTTTACACTATATGCCTCTTTTAGTCTCTCCAAGGCCAGAATGAGCAGCTTGGTGTCATGTTTGTATGACAGTGGCGGGAAAGGTATCGGAGAGAACCTCCTACTCTCCAGCCAGTGAACAGTTGTTGTGTAGATGGCCACACCTTCTTCTGGGGTTATATATGGACCATCCTATAGCATATACAATGTAAAGGTTATTGGCATAAAATTTGAAATTAAAATAGAAATTCTTTACTCTTGTATGGTGTTCAGTTTATTTTGTCAGCATAAATTTTGGATTTTATCTGAATCAAAAGATGGGCATCATCAAACCATCAACCTTACAGCCATTTCAATTGATCTGTAGCGGTTGAAACCAAAAAGTCATGCAAATATCTAGTGGAAAACAACACACAATGCAAACCACAAGGAATGGCTTAGAGGGAGACTTGGAAGAAACAGTCTCCCAATTGTCCTCAACTTTTTCCTCTACTGAGCCAAATGAGAAGATATCACTTTATGTTTACTGACTTAAATTCTGCCTAAAACAGGTATAACTTTACCCTGTTTGGACAATCTAAGTCAACCGTGAAACCCTATAAATGCAGTTTCTAAGGGATTCAATCCAATTCAGACCAGATCTTGTCAGGTGGTGCCACTTACATATTGAAGACTAAACTAGTCAGTCAGTAGAAATGATGTGTATTGCTTACCTTGAGATAGTTATGTTGACGTTCCTGTTCTGCTTTCAGGTAGAGACGAGTCAGTCGTCCAAGGTTCTTCTTACACACTGTCTTGTCAACCTAAATATAGATTATTTCTTGGGTAAATGACAAAGTCAACATAGCTTTGTTTTCATATCTGCAGGTTTTCATTTCCCAAAGTAGGCAAGGGCCGGAGATCATAAAACTAAGTTTTGAGATCAGTCTCAAATCTCAAGGATCTGATTTGGTTTAAATGGCGACTGGTTGCCATTTCAGCCAATCAGATGCTTGAGATTTGAGACTGATCTCCAGATTTAGTTTTGTGATCTTGGGCAAAGGTACCATCTTTAGCCCTATACTTCTTATTATGTGTTTTTTCACAAGTACAACCAATGTATACCCAGATCTGCTTGCATATCCATGCCCTCTGATCTAAACCAGTCACTTCTTGGTAAGAAATAATTTTATCAATCTAAAAAAGAATGGAGTAGATTCTGATCAGATTGCAGGGATGTGCCTGCTGATCTGGATCTACACCTTTAGCCTATGGGATTAAGTCATTCCATGAAGTAAAGGGTTAACTTAAGTGTCATTCATTGCACATTTCTGGTTAGTTATTAAATTTTAATCATATGATGGAGTTAATGATGATAAACTGTTGCATTGCTTCGTTGGAAACAAATGAATGTCATCCCAACTCGGTGCAGCATGCCAACAACAATAATTGAACTGGTTTCAGTGTAAGGCTGTGATCACTTTTATACACTATGAAATAGTCTGCTACACAACCTGTATGGACTTCAAACAGACAAGACAGGCTCACACTCCAAACCAGTCATGTTCATACAGAAGTCCAGATATAATCTGTGTACTCCAACTACAGGAGCTGGTGTCTCTACCAGACTCCCTCCCATAGAGTACAGTCATATGAGGATGAGATGTGAATGACATGATGAGCGAAGTGGGTGGGGTGCTGCAGACTCCCTCCCATAGAGTACAGATGAGGATGAAATGTAGATGATGAAATGAATGATGAATTAAGTGGGTGGGTGCTGCAGACCATTGCACTGTGTACATCAGACCTTTTACTAAAGCATCATTAACCAGTCTTTCAAAATATTTGTTTTAAACACAGTTAAATACAGGTCTTTCAGTATATAAGACATACTTGGCAACTGATTAAAACAAGAGCTAATGATGTACATACTGTAGCCCCTCTCCTGATTCTCTCCCTGTTGTAATGTGCCGTGTTTGTCCACCAGTCCGCCTTGGCCTTCACATAACGCAGGATCATGTTCTCTATAGGAATTGGCAAACCAGGTACCTGAAAAGGATGAATAGGATTGAGGCTATCTGGGTAAAGTAAGGAACCAAAACAATAAGATTATAAAATGATATTTCCTCTACTGCGGAGCCAACCTGCATTGTCATGGCCACAGCACCTAGTCAAGCAATTCCGACAACACTACCGACTGAGCTAGCTGGGACAACCCCGGATGATCAGATAGCTTTGATAAACATTATCATCACTGCATAACATCAGTAACAGATTATTCGTAAGTTATAATGAAGTTTTTATCTTAAGTTTGGCTATCAAACTACAGAATGTTTACAGAAACAGTGTATACCTTCCAGGGAATGTTGGCCTTCCAGCAGCGCCATGCCTCACTGAGATGCTGTAGGATAGTTCTCGCCTTGTTCTGTTTGATCCCTTCTGGCATCATGTCCAAGATATCATGCATCACCTGTAAGTTACAACAGTCAATTAACAACAACAAACATACCATGCTAATTGCCCCTGTTTGTAGAAAATTAAAGAGGCATAATCTGACAAATACAAAATATCTATCATACCAAAAAAGGTTTAGATTTCAAAGATGATGATTTAACATAAAAACATAACAATAATAACATACCATGCTAATTGCCCCTGTTTGTAGAAAATTAAAGAGGCATAATCTGACAAATACAAAACATCTATCATACCAAAAAAGGTTTAGATTTCAAAGATGATGATTTAACATAAAAATGTCAATATAAAATCCATTTCAGATGTAAAAGGTTATAAACATCATTAATGTTTACGACATTCATACTGGAATGACAAGTTGTTATTTTGGTTCACTAACTGAAGTTATTGACTTTTTGTATTTGGTGACTCATTTGGTATGTAGTAACTTACAGCTGCTCTCAACTCCAAGTCATAGTGAGACTCCACACGTTGCTTGGTGACAGTTTTAGCCACACCCTTGGAGTGACGACCCTCAAATTGACGGGACAATAGATTTCCTAGCCACCTCTCCAGTAGGGGAGTGATGCCTCTCATGAAAAATAGCCACACCCTCCAGCCTGGAGCCCAGAAACCACATCCTGGACCCTTACCTACAGGACCCTGCAAGGTAAAAATATTTGTTGTAATTTCATAGTCATAATCTGACAGATAACCATGTATTCTGAATGGTTATTTGAACTATGGTTTGAGTAAATGTCATTTTTTGAAACAATTGTAAATAAAAGAAATGTCTATATGTCAGATGTTCAATGCCTTGTTACTGCAAACACTTATGCTACTTATGCTACAGTGTAGTACACAGTATACTTGCAATCTAATGAATGTAAAAACAATGAGTCTAGATCCTGATCAGACTGCACTTATGTACAGACTAATCTCGATCTACACTTTATCCCATTAGGTAACAGCTGTATCTAATGGAGCAAAGGGTTAAGAAACCCTATAAGAACGTACTGTATTAAATCTGTAGTAGATGACGTGTTTGAGATCTTTACACATGCGGATCTGTCTCATCAGCTTGTACTTGTATCGGTACATTCCCGTCAGCTGACCAACGTGGGCAAATACATACTGTAAACCATCAGCCAGCTAAAACAGATAAACAATGACAATGCAGTCTAGATTTCTTTTCATTTAAATATTTAAGAGTTAAAAATCAAACATGTTAAAAATGGTAAAAGTCCAAGATATATAATCTTATTTACTACAAACATGGTATTTAAATAGTTAATATTACTTTAAATATACCATCTAAACTTACTGAGAGCAAGTTACATCGCAGTATGCAAGGAGTAATGGATTAACAAGCAAAATATACAAGTAACAAGTGTTATTCCAATGTGCCATTGATGTTGCAAAAGTGGAAAATAATCATCCAAACATAATTATGCTTCTCTTACTTTCTAAAACATCAATATTTCTGGCAGAAAATGGGATTTAATACAAAACCAATGAATAACTCTCAATAAAAGTGTTTTCCTACCTGGAAAGCATCAACATTTCCAAGCCTGTATTGCACAAAGCTGTCAACAACAAGTTTGGTCAACCTGAGCACTTCTCTGCACAGATGGAACGCATTTCCAAATCTTGACTTCTTACGTTCCTTGGTTGTGAGTGTTTTCACAGGCTTCAAGTTGAAGTTGTAATCCAGATGCAGATAGTTGAGATTTTTGCGGTGAATGAGCAGGTTCAACATGTTGTAACCTTGACGACAGACCTGCAGACCAACCTCTACCCAGTCCAGCTGTGTTGTCTGGAAGAACTTGGTGGCTTTGAATGACCGGAACAGATACCTGTTAATATAAATAAAAGTAATTTAATGATAATTTCAAATGTGATGGCATAAACTATGATATAAGACAGTCCAGACTGAATGACGAATGGCTGATGAATCACTACATTATATCAGATCTATGAAAATTATTTGCACAGAAACAAAACAAGAAACAATGGCCAAGCTAAGAAAAAAACTTATTTATTGTATTATGGCCATTGTGTAGTTTTGTGAAATAAGTGTTAGGAATTGGACCCTTCAAATCAAATGATTAATTGGTGAGCTTATCTTATGTTCATCACTATTTTATTTATTAAGAATTATTTTCATCTTGTACAGTTATACAACTGATAGATAAAACAGAAAATAATTTGATCGAAAAAGCTGCAAATTCAAATATTGAGAATGTTGAAACTGCTAAAGAAACAAGAGCTATCACTGAAGGTGATTAATACCCCCGCAATATGGCTTTGTCAGAGTATACAGAAATAATGTTCGCATCTTTTTAAAATGCGACACAAATTGTGCATGTATGTCATCTATATATAAAAATCTAAGTATTCGGTAAACAGGAAGTAGGTGAGCAAGGAGCATTAAATCGCTTTACACCATATGGGAATATATGATAAAGCAATAAGCAAAATATCAGGCGGCTGCATGTTTCAGTTGCTAAGAAAACTACAACGGAAATTGTGCATGAATGTCAAGTATGTGCACAAATCTAAGTATTCGGTAAACAGGAAGTAGATGAGCAAGGAGCATAAAATCGCTTTACACCATATGGGACTATAGGATAAAGCATTATGCAAAATATCAGGCTGCTTCATGTTATTGTTGCTTAGAAAACTGCGACGGAAATTGTGCATGCATGTCAACTATGTGCACAAATCTAAGAATTCAGTAAACAGGAAGTAGATGAGCAAGGAGCATAAAATCGCTTTACACCATATGGGACCAATAAGCAAAATATCAGGCTGCTGCATGTTTCAGTTACTTAGAAAACTACAACGGAAATTGTGCATGTATGTCAACTATGTGCACAAATCTAAGTATTCGGTAAACAGAAAGTAGATGAGCAAGGAGCATAAAATCGCTTTACACCATATGGGACTATAGGATAAAGCATTATGCAAAATATCAGGCTGCTGCATGTTACAGTTGCTTAGAAAACTGAGACGGAAATTGTGCATGTATGTCAACTATGTGCACAAATCTAAGTATTCGGTAAACAGGAAGTAGATGAGCAAGGAGCATAAAATCGCTTTACACCATTAGGAACTATAGGATAAAGCATTATGCAAAATATCAGGCTGTTGCATGTTATAGTTGCTTAGAAAACTGCGACGGAAATTGTGCATGTATGTCAACTATGTGTAAAAATCTAAGTATTCATCGAACAGGAAGTAGGTGAGCATAGAGCATAAAATCGCTTTAAACCATATGGGACTATAGGATAAAGCATTATGCATAATATCAGGCTGCTGAATGTTATAGTTGCTTAGAAAACTGTGACGGAAAATTAACATGCCCTTTGGTTGATGTAATGCACCTTTATAGTAACAAAACCTAAAATATTCGGCAAACAGGAAGTAGATGAGCAAGGAGCATGAAATTGCTTTACACCATATGGGACTATAGGATAAAGCAATATGCATAATATCAGGCTGCTGCATGTTATAGTTGCTTAGAAAACTGCGACGGAAAATTAACATGCCTTTTGGTTGATGTAATGCACCTTCATAGTAACAAAATCTAAAAATATGCGGCAAACAGGAAGTAGATGAGCAAGGAGCATGAAATTGCTTTACACCACATGGGACTATAGGATAAAGCAATATGCAAAATATCAGGCTGCTACATGTTATAGTTGCTGAGAAAACTGTGACGGAAATTTTGTAACGGACGGACGGACGCACGGACGGACAAGGGTAAAACAGTATACCCCCTCTTCTTCGAAGCGGGGGTATAATAAGTAGGTTACAAAGTCAACTGTGAAATTAAATGTTCCATAATATGGCAAGATGTTAAAATCTCAGTTTACAATTCTCTAATAAAACAATAAAAGAACAGAATAAAATTCAGTGTAATTAAATGCAGCATTTCTTTAATCAGGAATATTACCTCTTTTTCTGTGATTTTGGAGGTCTGTGTTTCAAAGCATTCAGCACATAGTACTTGAGTAGTTTCTGGTAGGAGACTCGCACCTTGACTGGCATACCAGATGGAGGATGCTCCCGGTACCAGGACTTGACTAGGGGCACATCTATAGCTCTCCTGGTGCGACCTGACCTCGTGTTGAAGGGTCTAGCAGCCCAGAGCAGGGCGATGCCATTGGCTGTGTTGTCAGTGTACAGGGGTGTGTCATGCATGAAGGGTTGGACATATTCTGGTAGCTCGAACTCTTCATCATCTTCTGGTAGCGGGTCTGTGCTCTGTTAAAACATAGGACATAACTATATGCTTTCTTGTCAGAATTATTGCACATGACATTATACTTATCGATCACTAACAAAGCGAACAAGAAGCTGTGTTCGGAATACACATATGCCCCCGGTAGCGAAGTTTGTAACGATACAAATTTTAAATGATAGCTCAGTGTTAAAACTGCAACTAATATCACAAGTTAGTTCTAAATAATGAAAATAACCATCTGGTGCCAGAACCTGTACATGAAAAGAATTTATCATAACAAGAGCCAGTTGGAAACGACTGCACGCTTGACTATTCGAAGTCAGACATATTTAAGCACATTTAAAACTGGGCTTCATTTAAACTGGGGAGTGATTTAGGAGTTTATGACACCCAACACACACACACACGACAAAAGTTTCTTAATCCAAGTTAGGAAATCAATAAATTACAGTTACTTTATTATTGTATTTTACACCCCTGATCCCACACCCATCAACCCACTATCCCTGCCCACCTATAGTGATGTAGTGGGGTGTGGTGTAGTATAGTAAGGTATGGTATGCTGGTTGCTGTTGTTGGTGGTGTGGGTGTTGTTGCTTTTGTTGGTATTGTTGTTGGTGTTGGTAATGTTGTAATGTTGGTGTTGTTGTTGGTGTTGTTGTTGGTGTAGTTGTCAGTGTTGTTGTTGGTGTTGTCAGTTGTTGGTGTTGTTGTTGTTATTGGTTGTTGGTGTTGTTGATGCTATTGTTGTTGTTGGTGGTGTTGTTGTTGGTGGTGTTGTTGACGGTGTTGTTGGTGGTGGTGTTGACGAAGTTGTTGGTGGTGTTGTTGACGGTGTTGTTGGTGGTGTTGTTGACAGTATTATTGTTGGTGGTGTGGTGGGGTGGTGGAGGTGTGGTGTGAGATGGGGTGGTGTGGTGGTGTGTGGTGGTGGTGTGGTGGTGGTGTGGTGTGGAATGGTGTGGTGTGGTGTGGTATGGTATGGTATGGTATGGTATGGTATGGTATGGTATGGTATGGTATGGTATGGTATGGTATAGTATAGTATAGTATAGTAACCACTCAACACTTTCATCAAAGTATGTTAAGTACATCATTCTGTTTTAAACCTTTTCTATAGCATTACCTTAGAAAAACACTAACATTGAAACTTTAACCATAATTTCTAAGTGTTAATTCTAATTTCTAAGCGAAAAAGGGCAAAAATCAAATAAGTTAACCATTTATATCCAAGTATAAAATGGGGAGATAATCCCAGAAAAAAGGTAGCCAGACTTACGTAACTTGTAAGGGCCATCATCTGTGCACTGTTAAGTGTGTAAACTTTAATGCCAGATCTCCTTGTGGATATTGCGAAATATCCAACATGCAGAAGTAAGTTAACCATTTTCTAAGTACAAAAAGGGGAGATAACACCAGAAATAAGGTACCCAGAGTTATTTAACTTGTCAGTGTCATGACCTGTGAACTGTTAAGTAAGTGTGTAAACTTTCATGCCAATGCTCTTTGTTGAAATTCAGAAATATCCAACTTGCCGAAAAATGTTAACCATTTATCTCTAAGTACAAATTGGGGAGAAAACCCCGAATTAAGATAGCCAGAGTTATGTAACTTGTTAAGAGTCATACCCTGTGCACTGTATATTAAGTTTGTAAACTTTCATGCTAATGATCTTTGTAGAAATGGAAAAATATCCAACTTGCCGAAAAAGGTTAACCATTTTTCTAAGTACAAAAAGGGGAGATAACACCAGAAATAAGGTACCCAGAGTTATGTAACTTGTCAGGGTCATGACCTGTGAACTGTTAAGTAAGTGTGTAAACTTTCATGCCAATGCTCTTTGTAGAAATTCAGAAATATCCAACTTGCCGAAAAATGTTAACCATTTATCTCCAAGTACAAATTGGGGAGAAAACCCAGAATAAAGATAGCCAGAGTTATGTAACTTGTGAAGAGTCATACCCTGTGCACTGTATAGTAAGTTTGTAAACTTTCATGCTAATGATCTTCGTAGAAATGGAAAAATATCCAACTTGCCGAAACAGGTTAACCACTTTTTTAAGTACAAAAAGGGGAGATAACACCAGAAATAAGGTACCCAGAGTTATGTAACTTGTCAGGGTCATGACCTTTGAACTGTTAAGTAAGTGTGTAAACTTTAGTGCCAATGCTCTTTGTAGAAATTGAGAAATATCCAACTTGCCGAAAAATGTTAACCGGACGGACGGACGGACGTACGGACGGACGGACGGAAAGACGGACGGACGGTTCAATCACTAGATGCCGGGGGCATAAAAATCAGAGAGTCAACCAAAAAATCAAATTAAATTTGCATTAACAAACAAAAAAATCTTTAAACTCCCTACTTTTCTTTTGCAAATTATATTAAGAGATAAGGTTTTGATCAGGAGGCAGTGATGTCCATCAGGTTTTAGGAGCCTGTTTGGTCAAGAACTAGAATACAACATTATAACATTGTCTAACACCTATTTGTTGAAGTAACAGATGAAGTATACCTTGCTGGTATGTCTGTGAGATATGGGGTTGATGAGAGGATCAAAGTAGAACGCTGGTAGATCTGGATCTTCTGTTTTGATGAACACTACATTTGGCCAGTGGTACCTGAAACATATCATTTCAGCATAACAAACTGACTTGGACTAGAACAAGTAACAACTGAAACTTGTACTGCCTAATATAGAATATTCAACAATAAGCTGAACTCAGAAACTTAGTTCTTAATATGTGCCATATGACTCTAACATGTAAGGTCTGTTGTTTGTGTGTTGCAGTCTATCAAACACAGAGATTTGTTATTAGATTGAGAACCAGAGCCTTACATTTCGAAGTCACAATGGAGTCCATTATTCCAATCAATTTTATGTAAATAATTTAAGTATGACCTGATTATATTTTATACTCTTATTTAACAGATTTTTTTTTATTTAAACAACTAAGTAAGTCAAAAAAGTCCTCAAATACACTTATAAAGTACCATTCATAATTGGTATACAAACAAATTCTTTTTCTTAACCCTTTCCTGTATAGATACACCTTTATTGCTAGGGCGAACAGTTTAGATCCAGATCAGCCTGCATATCCGTCTGATCAGGATCTAAACTGTTCGCTTTTTGATTCATTAGGTTATTTCTGACCAAAATGCAACCAGTGCTGATCCTGATCAGACGGCACAGATGTGCCGGCAGATCTGGATCTACAATGGTCGCACTTGCGTAAAAATGCGTATATATCAAGGAAAGGGAAGTAACAATCTAAAGTGTCTAGCATACCATGAGAGATGTACTTGGAAAGGTAGGTTGTTGTAGAGATAGGGAAATGCTATCCTGTACTCTGTCCTCACTGGCTGACGGATAATGATCTTGTTGATGTCATTGAACTCATTCCAGTCTTCATCCCTGGTAAACAAAATACAATATTAGTTTTACTTCTTCCGTTTTACTCATTAGGTAAAATAAACTAGTCAATATGACTTTTAAGAACTTTTACAAAATAAATATATTTCCTGATATTCCAAGTACAAGATTTGCTGCAAGTTGATCGTTATATGTAAGCAATTATTCAGCTTTCTAAGCTTTTCATAATTAGAATTCAGCTATGCATGTGCAAGTCGAATTTAAAATATATTCTAGCTTTAATACACTAATCCCCGTTCTGAACAGATAACTGACCTTACTGCATTACAAATGGTAAGCAGAAAAATAGGTCACTAGACCCAGTTTTACATCAACAGTTAACATATGTCAATTTATGACTGATTTTCATAACCATACCTAACATTTATTTTTGTCCATGAATATAATTTGATACCACAGATGACATGGAAAAACATTTATAAAATCAGTAAGTGTTCTGAACATGGGCCCCATGGGAAAGTATTCCCTTTCAAGAGTTGTGGGTGAAACAAGTATTTTAGATGTTTTCAATTATCTTATATAAATACATACTGAAGTTCTTTATCCTTAACAAGAGGTTCAAACTTCGGTCCTCCAGGGATGGCCATGTTGAGAGCCTTTGCTGTGAAGAATGACTTCAGGTCAAACAGGTAGAAGTAGTTCTGGTCCACCAGATCTGTCAGAAGTTGGTTTCCAAGGCGATACAACACAGACATGATGGGCAGGGTCAAGTTCCACTTTCTGTATGTGGTACCATTCACACATCTGACAAAGAACACAAAATGTCATGTATTGTTAAGTTTTCGATTTGTCATGAATCGGTTAAGAAAATGTCATGCAACAACATTTCCAACAAAAAAAGAATTCTGACTCAAAATTTATATAAATTTTTATCATGCCATATTTTAATAATTGTATGAAAGAGTGTCAATTAAAGGTTTGATTTTAACTAAACTGGTAAGATCAAAAGATTCATTAATTCATCAATGTTTTAGCAACATTTACTCATACTTATGGCAGTAAAGAACTGTTACTTATACATGACCTGCTAGGCAAAACTTGATGCGAGTGATGAACCAGCAAGGGCAACCCAAAAAATCAGGCTCTACATTGTTCAATGTTCAGTTAAAAAATTCTGCATTAATTCCTCAATACACTCCAATGGGCAAATATGGAATGACTTGGCTTAATTAAAAATCAGCGTCCTTAAAAACAATTGTAAAATATTTGGTATCTAAACTAATGCAATAAATGCATACTTGGAATCTTCTAGTGGCTTATGGTCATAGAACCAATCCAACACAGACTTGTCCTCCTCCGGGTCCAGCTCAATCTGAATTGCTTCTAGTGGTTCTACATCAAGCACGTTGTCAGCATAATCCAGGGGAGGTTCTTCATCATCAAAGGGAGGAAACCTCATACGCTTGAAGTGACGTCTGTCACGTTTTTCTCGACGCATCATAATCCACATTGTGCTGGATTGAGAATATTAAGAAAATGAACAATCACTTATGACTAATGATAAAAGACAAGGTCAAATTAAAACCATTTATTTCACATTGACTTTAAAACAGCTCCTTAAATATAATTGGCAATACTAAAGTATGTTGGCAGTTGAAATTATTATTCTTGTATTTCCATATAGAAAGATAATTTATTTACTGGTATAAGTATGTGACAGAGGTGACAAGGTAGAGCTTATGGCCTAGCAACCAGTGTAGACAAGATCTGCTTGACAGTCCGTACAGTTTGATCAGAGGTCTACACTCCTTGACAATCTGTCAAAGAAGCACTCAATGCATCGAAAAATAGTTAAGATTTTCTTCTGACCATGTCAGTGAACATTTAGATCAGGATCTACACCCACAGAAAAGTCAATAAGCCCTTTTTTGTCATGGTGCTTCACATAATATTATTTCATTTGCCCAAGGTTATAAAACTGAGCATGGAAACCAGTCTCAAATCTCAAGCAGCCGATTGGCTGAAATGGCGACTGGTCGCCATTTCAGCCATTCAGATGCTTGAGATTTGAGACTGGTTTCCAATCTCAGCTTTATAACCTTCAGCCAATAATAATTCTTCAATGTGAACTTACCCCCACTGTGCAATGTATACTGGTTCTATGACCCAGGGTATCTCATTAACAAACGAGATAGCTCCTGTAATGTGGTAGAGAACCTTTACATCTCGGATCTTCTCCCACGGCATCGGCATATTCTCCAAGAGTTTCAATACAGCATGAGGCATGTACTTCAGTGCTCTAATGAAACAAATAAAGTGCTCATGTTATATACATGTACAATTGTACAATTTTTAAAACGTGATAGTTATATGTAGAATATGTGATAGGATAAACATCTGCATAGTTGCTGCAAGAGCTAACTTAAAATATTTTAATTACATCCCATTTTTAGGCAAGACAAAATAAGACATTTTGAACTGGCATCACTGAGATCACCATTGAAGTAACCCATCATTTTTCATTCTCTGAACAACAGCCATTGAAAATAGTTCTGTCATCTAGATTAGACAGAATTTCTTTCCAATTCTTGACCTGGAATAATTTTGTTAAAAATGTCTTTTTGACAAATTTTAATTAGAGAGGGGGCAAATAATGGTAAACAATTGTATATTTTGACTAGACTCACCCAAGATAGACTCTTTTGTCATGCCTGAATTTTCTGTTGGTCATATCACCATGATCTCGGATAATCTTCCTCACATGTTCTGGTGGCATATCCTCCTTCTGTGCATCAACAAAGCCAAACTTTCTCTTCTCACTATACCGCTTTGACTGCAACTGTTGCCATTTTCTTGCTGAAATGTTTGATAACATTTGAATTTATTTTTAATCTCATTTATCTTAACCCTTTACTCCATAGATAAACCTTCATTGCTAAGGTGAACAGCATAATTCCAGATCAGTGGATGATTCCTTGCTCTCTAATCACGATATACACTGTTGGCTTTTAGATTTATTAGGCTAATTCTGACAAAGATGTTACCAGTGTAGATCGAGATCAAACTGCCAGCTGATCTGGATTTACACTGGTCCCCATGCCGTAACAGGCATATATAAGGAGTAATGGGTTAATAACCTTCTTCATGAAGCTCTACAAATATATCAATACATGAAACAAATTCTGTCAGACAGAAGCATGTTAAAAATTAATTAGCAAGTATTAGGCATTGAAATTTTTGTCTGACATTCGGTCTGAAATCACACCAGACAGGTCTGTTGGTCTGGCAACTTTCGGGACACAAGCAAATGAATCCAATATTATTGCAATGTCTTCACAACAATACCTTTATCTTGCAGTTTTTCTTCAGACATATATTCTGGTGGTTTTGGGGGTTGTTGAACCTGTGGCTGTTGGGGTGGCACTGCACCTGACATCTGCTGCATGCCAGGAGGGACAGCTGGTACCTGCATCAGGGGCTGGATCATCTGAACCTGGCCCAGAAGGATGGGCTGTCCTCCAGGGCCTATTACATAATTGTAAGCCATGTTTATGGCCTACTGACAGCTGCTCTTAGCTGAAAGAAAAATGATGTGATCGCTTTAACTAATCAATATAATATGCAAATCATATCTATATATGCAAATACATCTTCGCAAGAAACATATAATTAAAATGAAAAATTACTTTTCTAAATTAACCACTCCTTTCAAGGCAATGTGTGAAGATATTGTCAATATGCTCCAACACAAGGCATTAGATCTTATTCAATCATTAGAGTACAGCTGCATGATTTGCAAGAGCAAATCAGAAACCAGAAATGTCTACACAACTGTGAGCTGATTAATCAACAATGCTGTGGTGAAACTTTTAATGCATTATCACAATTTAAGTATAACTGGATGATGTAAGGAAATTTTTAGTCAGAAACATAAGAGTAATTTAATGAAATATTGCTACATTTAGGCCAGTCATATTGTTATTGCAGTTATTTGTTCTACCAAACAATATGTCTGAACATGACAGGAAAATTGTATTCAGCTATATACTCGAACTCTTTATTATCGACACATCTCTATTATCGACGTAAATTAGTTATGTAGTTATACATTTGCGTATTCGATAGTTTTGACTTGGATATGCCAAGCTCTGTCATTTCATGGTAAATTGTACATAGATATGTAACAGTTAGTAAGTTTAACCAAAATACAAAAGTCATTAAATGATATTGAACTCTTTAAGAATCACTGTTAATTGTAACAAGTACGTCGATAATACAGCGTACCAGGCTATTATATAACTTCCAAAAAATTGAAAAAATAGAAACTGTGAAATCAATTAAAATGAAGAATGTTGAAAAAGCAATTACATCTTTATGTTAAGGTTGGACAATGTTAATTATATTCACAATTACTCAGACATTAAAGAAGAAAATTGAGGAACGAATGACCAACAATTTTCAAAGTGTCTCATGTTTTCGCGACTTTAAATTTTTATATGAAATTATCGTATTTTTGATTGTCTGTTTAAGCTACAGCCGCGTTTTTTTACAGGTTCAGTGATGCTTTCAACTGTCACCAATTAAATAAATCTTCAAACCGCATCTGGGTTCAGAGATGTAAGATCCCGATCAATTTTGAAACCCCGACGCTGCAAACAACGGGAAAATGGGTTCATGTTCGCAGACAGCAGCCGCGCTTTTGAAAGATGCAACGACGTTATCTCATCTTTGATAAATATATTTCTCAAACAGTTAAGAAATGCTCACCTACGAATTATTTTGGTTGTTTCACGTGCGGCAAAAATGGCGATATAAACAAGCGTACGGTTTACGTAAGTCACGTGATTATTCAAGTGCATACATAGAATTATACTGGTGTTAATCATCCTGCGTGTCATTTTACCCAAATTCATTAATATACCATAAACGTAAGTGTACCGCTGCAGCACATAACATAAATATTGATAGACCAAACTAATTGTGCGCAGCAAAGGCTTTTCTATATATACGATGTCCTTCCTTCGCGCAGTAAAGGACAGACATCTATAAAAAGGCAGAATAATAAAGATGACGCAAAGCTATACTCAGTTATTAGAGGACATGAAGATGAAATAATGTTACAAGATAACATCTTTGATGCCTGTGATTGGGCTAACAAATGGCAAATGACATTCAATACAAAGAAATGTAAAACAATGCACCTAGGAAACAAGCCAATTAGTGAATATTATTTAAAAGATTTTGAAAATAAAATCCATAAAATCGAACAAATAACTGAAGAAAAAGACTTGGGGGTAATATTCGATAGCAAATTAACTTTTAGCAAACACATTAACCCCAAAGTAAATATAGCTAACAGGAACTTGGGGCTGATTATAAAAAATTTTTACGTATATGAATAAGGAAATGTTTTTACAACTCTATAAGTCCCTTGTAAGACCGCATTTAGAATACGCTTCTGTAATCTGGACCCCAAGATACAAAAAAGATGTTATTGCTACTGAAAATGTGCAAAGAAGGCCATTCATTTGCCATTCTTACGTAGAATCACCGAAGCGTGATCCGAGTGTTATTTAATATAATACCGTAAAAATATTGACGATCATTTAAAAGTTACTGTTCAAATGAAGTGTTGGAGTTAACTCTGCCATTTCGACTCTATAGGAAGAAAATACACAATGATGTAGATAACTTCCTTTGCCACTCGGTGTTCCCTCTCTCGTGGGAGATTAATTCACAGTTGCTGTTCCAAAGTAATGTTGGACTTAACTATCTTTCCCATTTCGATGATGTGGAAAGTAAATAGATTATGTAATGTTGTAGTTAACTTAGTTAACTTCCTTTTCAAATCAGTGTTCTCTCTCTTTCTCTCTCTCTCTCTCCATCTTTCTATTGTTTATTAATTTGACATTTAAATAAAAAAATCACGTAGATTGTGAGGACACATTTGGTTATTATCTTGTGTACTTATTTCCCGATTTCAGACGAAGATCTAATTTGTTAACACAGAACTTGGAAATGTTCCATTTTCAAGTTGTCAACTCAAATTCTGTTATCGTTAAACAACACGTTGACTACTCTACTGCGCATGTACCTTCTCAAACAAAGGTGAAATATGCATATCAGGAAGCGCCACATTCAGAAAAAACAGCCTCCCCACACAGTCAAGAAGAAGAGAGGGAGAGAGAGCATGGTTAATAAAATGATCTGTTTCAAAAAAGACACCACTAACAATAAACAAAAATGAGAACCCGAGGGGTTACCGCCTTGGAACGGTCAGTGGCAAATCAAATTGCCACTGGGGGTTTAAACCAGGTTCTAGGGTGCACCAACCTCACACTTGCCCCAACAGGTTCTCATATCACAAAACAAGTACAAGTTGTCTTGGTGAAAAAAATCCAACCCACTTATCGGCTTAACAATGTTGCATGCAAAAGCACACAAACATATAAAACATAAGAAGTTAAGAGCATTGCAAAGCCGAAGGGGCGGGTACTCAATGATCTTACCGAGGCTAGAGCTCCTGGAGTAAAATCAGCAAGAACACGATGACAGGGATAAAAGAAACAAATCGAGCTTCTAGGTTCTTTTAAGAAAAGATTTCCCCATTAACCTTCATAAACTCTTAAATCCCTGCCACCGTCGTGCAACCAAAGAGGTAAGCATAATGATCAACTGTAGAAGGGTTAATCACCAGGCCTGCAGAGCGCTGTAAAATATCATGTTGGTAACCTTTCTTTTTAAATTTACAGATGGTTTTTACGAATAACCGGGAGAAATTAACACTGCCTTTTATCTTTTTAAGTTTATAAATTTAATCTCCATAAAAAACTGGCTGTGAAATACCTTGTTGCAAAAGTGATTTTAAACTGCATCTGTATTTAGGAATTGATTCTGGGTATCGGCGATAAAAATTGCAAAAGGTTTTCCTTAATTTGTGATACCGATAACCTTGTTTTAAAAGTTTTTCTGTAATGCAAAGATTACGTTCATTGAAATCATTAACATCGTTGCAAGCTCTTGAAAAGCGAACAAGCTGTGAGATATAAACCCCATAAGATGTTGCACGGGGAACATCGCCGTCTAAAAACGGAAAATTTACTATATTAAAATTAAAATCATCTCTTTTATCATAAATTTTAGTTGTGACATAACCATTTTCAATGGACTGATTAAGATCGAGAAAGTTTGCTTGCTGTTCTGAAGTGTTCGCTTTATTAAGTTGTAGTTCTTTAGGATAAATCTTATTAACCAGTAATGGAAAATGGTTATTGTCTATATTTAATAAATCATCAAGGTACCTCGATGTGTTATTAAAAGCTGTAATTACGATATATCATATTGATGTTCAGTAGAAA
>JAZAYU010000339.1:0-109916 GCA_038501625.1 Corbicula japonica | reverse complement strand
CAAGTTGTAAACTCAGATTCTGTTATCGTTAAACAACACGTTGACTACTTTACTGCGCATGTACCTTCTCAAGTTGGAACTTGACGACTGTTTGCAAAGCAAATGAAAATAGTTGGGGAGGTGATTCGTTGTATTTGTATTTAAATCTTTTTATCTCAAACTGTCAGTATGTGATATAAAATTAAGTATTTCTTCAGGAAAAATCATCCAAATCCAAATCGAAACTTTTTCAAAATAAATTATTTTGGTTTATAAAAAATCGTTATCCGTTCGATATATGATATTTTTAAGGTCGTCTATTGTTTTCAAATATAAAATAGAAAGTAATGCGAGCGAAAGAACATTTCATAAAAAGTAAGTAAAAAAGTTTTCTGTGTAGGATTCGAACCCACGCCAGTCAGTTCCACTGTTCCGCAGGTGGGCGACTCTAACCACTCGGCCACGGATTCTTCTGTGAAAAAATGTTTATTAAAACGATATTATACAAATAAAAGCAAAGACCGTTTATTCCCGTGTATTTCCGTAGTTGAAAATCAACTATGGTACGCACGGTTATAAGCCCCCCGGACTTAAAACCGGACTCAAAACAGAGATACCAAACCGATATCTAATTCCGGAAGAACATGGAAATAACCTTTATTTTGTATAATACCGTAAAAATATTGACGATCATTTAAAAGTGTGAGTGGAAGAGTGGTTAGAGCTGCGTACTTTTTAAGTGTTGACTTGACAGTCGTTGGTTCGGATCCCACCAGGACTATTTTTTTTTCTTGAGCATGACTCTCTCTCTCTCTCTCTCTCTCTCTCTCTCTCTCTCTCTCTCTCTCTCTCTCTCTCTCTCTCTCTCTCTCTCTCTCTCTCTCTCTCTCTCTCTCTCTCTCCTCTCTCAATGGTCTAATATTTAAGGCTAGTGAATACTTTATATTCATCCTACACGCTGGAAACAAGTAATTCGCTAATGTTAATTGGGGGAGGTAGACGGGCTCAGAACTCGGTCATTTATAAATTTCATATCTGCACTATCTATTCAACAGGGTCGGTATATATGTGAGACAAATACACAGGGACTGTTCCAACGTAATGTTGGAGTAAACTCTCTTTGCAATTTGATAGACATGGGAAATAAATTCACGGTTACTGTTCAAAAGAAGTGTTGGAGTTAATTCTCTTTGTCATTTCGACGCTTTAGGAAGTAAATACACAATGGTGCAGATAACTTCATTTGCCACCCGGTGTTCCCTCTCTCGTGTGAGATTAATTCACAGTTGCTGTTCAAAAGTAATGTTGGACTTAACTATCTTTCCCATTTCGATGATGTGGGAAGTAAATAGATTATGTAATGTTGTAGTTAGTTTACTTCCTTTTCAAATCAGTGTTCTCTCTCTCTCTCTCTCTCGTTCTCTCTCTCTCCATCTTTCTATTGTTTATTAATTTGACATTTGAATACAAAAATCACGTAGATTGTGAGGACATATTTGGTTATTATCTTTTGTACTTATTTCCCGATTTCAGACGAAGATCTAATTTGTTAATACAGAACTTGGAAATGTTCCATTTTCAAGTTGTAAACTCAGATTCTGTTATCGTTAAACAACACGTTGACTACTTTACTGCGCATGTACCTTCTCAAGTTGGAACTTGACGACTGTTTGCAAAGCAAATGAAAATAGTTGGGGAGGTGATTCGTTGTATTTGTATTTAAATCTTTTTATCTCAAACTGTCAGTATGTGATATAAAATTAAGTATTTCTTCAGGAAAAATCATCCAAATCCAAATCGAAACTTTTTCAAAATAAATTATTTTGGTTTATAAAAAAATCGTTATCCGTTCGATATATGATATTTTTAAGGTCGTCTATTGTTTTCAAATATAAAATAGAAAGTAATGCGAGCGAAAGAACATTTCATAAAAAGTAAGTAAAAAAGTGTTCTGTGTAGGATTCGAACCCACGCCAGTCAGTTCCACTGTTCCGCAGGTCAGCGACTCTAACCACTCGGCCACGGATTCTTCTGTGAAAACATGTTTATTAAAACGATATTATACAAATAAAAGCAAAGACCGTTTATTCCCGTGTATTTCCGTAGTTGAAAATCAACTATGGTACGCACGGTTATAAGCCCCCCGGACTTAAAACCGGACTCAAAACAGAGATACCAAACCGATATCTAATTCCGGAAGAACATGGACATAACCTTTATTTTGTATAATACCGTAAAAATATTGACGATCATTTAAAAGTGTGAGTGGCCGAGTGGTTAGAGCTGCGTACTTTTTAAGTGTTGACTTGACAGTCGTTGGTTCGGATCCCACCAGGACTATTTTTTTTCTTGAGCATGACTCTCTCTCTCTCTCTCTCTCTCTCTCTCTCTCTCTCTCTCTCTCTCTCTCTCTCTCTCCTCTCTCAATGGTCTAATATTTAAGGCTAGTGAATACTTTATATTCATCCTACACGCTGGAAACAAGTAATTCGCTAATGTTAATTGGGGGAGGTAGACGGGCTCAGAACTCGGTCATTTATAAATTTCATATCTGCACTATCTATTCAACAGGGTCGATATATATGTGAGACAAATACACAGGGACTGTTCCAACGTAATGTTGGAGTAAACTCTCTTTGCAATTTGATAGACATGGGAGATTAATTCACGGTTACTGTTCAAAAGAAGTGTTGGAGTTAATTCTCTTTGTCATTTCGACGCTTTAGGAAGTAAATACACAATGATGCAGATAACTTCATTTGCCACCCGGTGTTCCCTCTCTCGTGTGAGATTAATTCACAGTTGCTGTTCAAAAGTAATGTTGGACTTAACTATCTTTCCCATTTCGATGATGTGGGAAGTAAATAGATTATGTAATGTTGTAGTTAGTTTACTTCCTTTTCAAATCAGTGTTCTCTCTCTCTCTCTCGTTCTCTCTCTCTCCATCTTTCTATTGTTTATTAATTTGACATTTGAATACAAAAATCACGTAGATTGTGAGGACATATTTGGTTATTATCTTGTGTACTTATTTCCCGATTTCAGACGAAGATCTAATTTGTTAACACAGAACTTGGAAATGTTCCATTTTCAAGTTGTAAACTCAGATTCTGTTATCGTTAAACAACACGTTGACTACTTTACTGCGCATGTACCTTCTCAAGTTGGAACTTGACGACTGTTTGCAAAGCAAATGAAAATAGTTGGGGAGGTGATTCGTTGTATTTGTATTTAAATCTTTTTATCTCAAACTGTCAGTATGTGATATAAAATTAAGTATTTCTTCAGGAAAAATCATCCAAATCCAAATCGAAACTTTTTCAAAATAAATTATTTTGGTTTATAAAAAAATCGTTATCCGTTCGATATATGATATTTTTAAGGTCGTCTATTGTTTTCAAATATAAAATAGAAAGTAATGCGAGCGAAAGAACATTTCATAAAAAGTAAGTAAAAAAGTTTTCTGTGTAGGATTCGAACCCACGCCAGTCAGTTCCACTGTTCCGCAGGTCAGCGACTCTAACCACTCGGCCACGGATTCTTCTGTGAAAACATGTTTATTAAAACGATATTATACAAATAAAAGCAAAGACCGTTTATTCCCGTGTATTTCCGTAGTTGAAAATCAACTATGGTACGCACGGTTATAAGCCCCCCGGACTTAAAACCGGACTCAAAACAGAGATACCAAACCGATATCTAATTCCGGAAGAACATGGACATAACCTTTATTTTGTATAATACCGTAAAAATATTGACGATCATTTAAAAGTGTGAGTGGCCGAGTGGTTAGAGCTGCGTACTTTTTAAGTGTTGACTTGACAGTCGTTGGTTCGGATCCCACCAGGACTATTTTTTTTCTTGAGCATGACTCTCTCTCTCTCTCTCTCTCTCTCTCTCTCTCTCTCTCTCTCTCTCTCTCTCTCTCTCTCTCTCTCTCTCTCCTCTCTCAATGGTCTAATATTTAAGGCTAGTGAATACTTTATATTCATCCTACACGCTGGAAACAAGTAATTCGCTAATGTTAACTGGGGGAGGTAGACGGGCTCAGAACTCGGTCATTTATAAATTTCATATCTGCACTATCTATTCAACAGGGTCGATATATATGTGAGACAAATACACAGGGACTGTTCCAACGTAATGTTGGAGTAAACTCTCTTTGCAATTTGATAGACATGGGAGATTAATTCACGGTTACTGTTCAAAAGAAGTGTTGGAGTTAAATTTCTTTGCCATTTCGACGCTTTAGGAAGTAAATACACAATGATGCAGATAACTTCATTTGCCACCCGGTGTTCCCTCTCTCGTGTGAGATTAATTAACAGTTGCTGTTCAAAAGTAATGTTGGACTTAACTATCTTTCCCATTTCGATGATGTGGGAAGTAAATAGATTATGTAATGTTGTAGTTAGTTTACTTCCTTTTCAAATCAGTGTTCTCTCTCTCTCTCTCGTTCTCTCTCTCTCCATCTTTCTATTGTTTATTAATTTGACATTTGAATACAAAAATCACGTAGATTGTGAGGACATATTTGGTTATTATCTTGTGTACTTATTTCCCGATTTCAGACGAAGATCTAATTTGTTAACACAAAACTTGGAAATGTTCCATTTTCAAGTTGTAAACTCAAATTCTGTTATCGTTTAACAACACGTTGACTACTTTACTGCGCATGTACCTTCTCAAGTTGGAACTTGACGACTGTTTGCAAAGCATAAGAAAATAGTTGGGGAGGTGATTCGTTGTATTTGTATTTAAATCTTTTTATCTCAAACTGTCAGTATGTGATATAAAATTAAGTATTTCTTCAGGAAAAATCATCCAAATCCAAATCGAAACTTTTTCGAAATAAATTATTTTGGTTTATAAAAAAATCGTTATCCGTTCGATATATGATATTTTTAAGGTCGTCTGTTGTTTTCAAATATAAAATAGAAAGTAATGCGAGCGAAAGAACATTTCATAAAAAGTAAGTAAAAAAGTGTTCTGTGTAGGATTCGAACCCACGCCAGTCAGTTCGACTGTTCCGCTGGTCCGCGACTCTAACCACTCGGCCACGGATTCTTCTGTGAAAACGTGTTTATTAAAACGATATTATACAAATAAAAGCAAAGACCGTTTATTCCCGTGTATTTCCGTAGTTGAAAATCAACTATGGTACGCACGGTTATAAGCCCCCCGGACTTAAAACCGGACTCAAAACAGAGATACCAAACCGATATCTAATTCCGGAAGAACATGGACATAACCTTTATTTTGTATAATACCGTAAAAATATTGACGATCATTTAAAAGTGTGAGTGGCCGAGTGGTTAGAGCTGCGTACTTTTTAAGTGTTGACTTGACAGTCGTTGGTTCGGTTCCCACCAGGACTACTTTTTTTCTTGAGCATGACTCTCTCTCTCTCTCTCTCTCTCTCTCTCTCTCTCTCTCTCTCTCTCTCTCTCTCTCTCTCTCTCTCTCACTCAATGGTCTAATATTTAAGGCTAGTAAATACCTTATATTCATCCTATACGCTGGAAACAAGTAATTCGCTAATGTTAATTGGGGGAGGTAGACGGGCTCAGAACTCGGTCATTTATAAATTCCATATCTGCACTATCTATTCAACAGGGTCGATATATATGTGAGACAAATACACAGGGACTGTTCCAACGTAATGTTGGAGTAAACTCTCTTTGCAATTTGATAGACATGGGAGATTAATTCACGGTTACTGTTCAAAAGTAGTGTTGGAGTTAACTCTCTTTGCCAGTTCGACGCTATAGGAAGTAATTACACAATGATGTAGAGAACTTCATTTGCCACTCGGTGTTCCCTCTCTCGTGGGAGATTAATTCACAGTTGCTGTTCAAAAGTAATGTTGGAGATAACTATCTTTCCCATTTTGGTGATGTGGGAAGTAAATAGACTATGTAATGTTGTAGTTAACTTAGTTTACTTAGTAAACGGAGACTATCCTGAGGTGATGAAGAACAACATTCGCGACAAGAGCTTCAAACAGGGTTACATTATGTCACGACTGCCCGAATTTACACTGCAGGAGAAATTATTCATCAACGGTACAAGAGTTAAGCATTTGTTTTTAAAAAGTGATTGAATATACATATAAGGAATTGTCACACCCAGAAAACACACTTTCTCCACGCAGACAGAAAGAGACGAGGAAAAGAGAGCATGTGTTTATTAGATCAGTTTCATTAAAGAATCGAATAAGTTACACACTTTACATGTTTGTCTTTGATAGATTATAACGTAGCTATCATTCCTTTTGATATAGTTCTAGTTTTACAGTTATTTTTATTTTTATTTATGACATTTTAGTATGAATTGTTAGTGATTTCCATTGTCTATAAAATCAGGCATGCTAATTTCCGCTTCATACCGTATAAAAATTTTCTTGAACAAAAACATAATAAAGAAAATAAGGCGGGAATCAGAGATTACAATTAATTTTCGATAATCGAGATTTCTAAATATGCTTTTCGACAAAAGACATAAGGAAAATATCCAACTGCTATGGGAATAAAAAGATCAATTCCAAAATTTAACATTGCCCGCATACAGGTGTCGCCTAATTGTTTCAGCTACGTTCAAATTTTTATTAATTAACCCTCCCCATATACGAATGTTGACCTTTTGTTTCAGGTACGTTCGACTTTCTGGGATTGAACTTCTACACTTCTGGGATTGTGACTGCTGACAAGAAGACGGACGAACAAGGCAGCTTTGATGACGATAAAGACATTAAAGGTGCCGGAAATCCCGACTGGATTGGGTAAGAATAGTTTATAACTTTCTCGACTTCGATGTGCAGGACAATTTCTTTTGGTTTCCCGCTTTGGTAAATTGTTAACATTGAATTAGGGTTTTTGTTAACAGATTGGTTAATTACGATACTGTTGCATTTATTTAACTCCAACAATCTGACAGTTGAATTTTGTAACATTGTTTCCATTTAATTTTCCTTTAGAAGTGGTTTTAATAAGTGGGTACTGGATTATACACCGTTACTTAAAACACGCTTGCAATATGTTAATATTTGTCGTGTTAGGTGGCTTTCAAAATTCCCTTTTTATCTATAGTGTTAGATATTGCTACTTTGTACTTGACGTAGTTAACAACTTAAAATCGTTTAGATCTGGTTCTGACTGGCTGAAGGTGACACCGTTTGGGATGAGGAAGATCCTGAACTGGCTAAAGAAGGAGTACAACAATGTTCCCGTGTATGTCACAGAGAACGGGGTCTCAGATAGGAACGCTACACTGAGGGACTATCATAGGATCCATTACTACAGGACCTACATAAACGAAATGTTAAAAGGTAACTTGCCGCCCGCCAAAATTCTGATGGAACTTGCCATGTAACTATTATGTATGCTTTTGCATGCCAAATTGTTAAGCTGATGGGTGAGTTGGAGTTATTTCACCAAGACAACTTGTACTTGTTTCTTGATATGAGAACCTGTTGGGGCAAGTGTGAGGTAGGTGCACCCTAGAACCTGGTTTAAACCCCCGTGGAAATTTGTTCTTCCACTCACCGTTTCCCAAGGGTTCTCTATATGTCGTTAATTGTTGGTGGCGTCTTATTTGAATTGACATACTTATAACAACATGCCCTATTTTCCTCTATTCTTTTTCGCTGCGTGGGGAGGCTGTGTTTTGTGAGTGTGACAATTCCTGATATGCATATTTCACTATTTGTATAAAAGGATTCGCATTCTGTAATTTGATTAATACGGTGTGTTGAAGACGATGAGATAGCTTGTTTAATGATAAAGAAAATGATTTGAAACAACAATCTTTTTGGTAAAGAATATTAATATTAACTATTGGATATATGTAATTCGTAATTAAATAAATGCGATACTTCGACCCTGACTTTACATTTGTATTATCATAAGTTGATATTTATCCCAAGCAAACTTGTTTACAGTAAGGGTGGACAATATATTCCTTACCGTAATTCATGGCCATAATACCAATTGTTTAAATTTTAAATTGTATATTAATTAAAATTACTTCATTTGCAGACGCTGGTTCCCGATATTTGCTTAATTGTTTTTAACATGTTAATCTAGAAACTTACTTCGAAACTCCTTACTTAAAAACTAGTATACTTATTTATAAGTTAAATCACTGTGAAATGATGCCTTACTGATACAACCATTTAGTAGGAGATTGATGTTGGTAAATGCTACATAAAATTTAATACATATGTTAAAGCAATCAAGTTGGACGGACGTAACGTGAAAGGCTACACTGCCTGGTCCTTGATGGACAACTTTGAGTGGGGAGTAGGGTATGCTGAGAAGTTTGGTATACATTATTTGAACTTCAGTGATGCCCAGAGAGCAAGGATTCCTAAGGGGTCTGCATACTGGTACACACAGGTAATGTATATTATCCGTTTTCAATGATGATCCGTTAACTATGGCAACAACCCCAAGGGTTCTCTTTTTCGTTAATTATTTGTGGCTTTCTATTTAGTTGACATACTTATATAAAATGCTTTCTCTTCCTCTCTCCTTTTTTTGCTGCGTAGGGAGGCTATGTTTGTCTGTCATACTTGTGTTTCTGTTTGTCATTTATTCGTATTTTGTTTTTACGAGTAATTAAGTTATAAATAGAGTTTATAAATCAGTTTCATAATCTGTATAAATAATCGATTTTGTTTTCAAATCAGAAACTCATTTTCTGATCACAAAAATGTCCAAAATACCCCAGCATTCAAAACAAAGCCTCTCTAATATAACAAAATAACTCACTGGTCAACATACTGGAAATATGATTTTGAATTTGAGTTTTTATATAAATAAATAAACATATACTAGTATAATGGCACTGTGACTTCAACTATTTTTACTCGTAATAAAATGTCCGTATAATTTTATTACCTTATGTTCTGTCCTGATACAGATGGTAAAAGATAATGGTTACAAGCCCGGCTACCCTGGTATAGGCGGCCGTGGCACAGCCCCGGATTATGTGGGCAAGTTTTACTGCGACACCTTCCCCGAGGGATTCGAGTGGGGCATTGCAACATCTGCATATCAGAATGAGGGGGCCTGGGATGAAGAAGGTGCGTTCACTACTATGAATCAACATACATTCAATATTTCAACTTTTCCTATTTATATATTAGTCATGTATTTGGTTATATGATTGCGACTCACTGTTACTTAATGAGTCTTTCCTGGTGATGGCATACAACATCGTTTTCATATATTTTTCTGTTACTGCAAAATCACGTTATTTTATGCTGAGAATTTCAAACCCATCGCGAAAATAACAGATGTTTATTCTAATAACTCATCCCAACGTGAATCCGTAGTCGAAAATACGCACACGCGAAAATATAATTATATCACAGTGGGAGATGTGTGGATTTGCATTTGATTTTAAACAATTGTAACAGGTCGCGGAGAAAGCATATGGGACAGGTTTGCTCACGAAGGAAAGATCCGGAACAACAAGACGGGGGACAAAGCTACTGGCGGCTATGACAAGTACAAAGAGGATATACAGCTTTTAAGACATCTTAAGGTACACAATTTTCAAAATCTAGAATAAGGATTGCTATTCTCGAAACCTTAGTACTTTTTTTTCGAAATGACCAACCCATTATTGAATTTAGAAAAATCTTAAATCGTATAGTGCAAATCTGCAGATTTGTCTTTCTCATTGCTCGTGGCATTGATAATCTTTTAGCGCTTGCACTGATGTTGGTTTAGGTGTGTTAACCTTATCTTTAAAATGTCCCCAAAGAAAAATCTAATCAGATATAGACATTTTAAGATTTGACATCATAACAACCCAAAATGGACGTCACGTCGAACATTTGTTGTAAATATTATCTTGAATACACAAACAGCATTCCTAATTCAAGAACGGTATTTTAATTATCAATCAAAACGTTAAAACCTCTAGATCATTACTATTTGTGATAATATTAACGCTATTAAGTTTCAAAAGTGTATAAGATATTATGAATCGCCCTGTATTACCTTTTTTGATGAGCAGAGATCTTTATCTTTACTGATATCTCTCTAATACACATGAACTTACTAAGTTTTTGCATATGGCTATATGACTCGCCTTGGATAAAACTGATGAGCTCAAGATCGACCCTTTGTTTACCTCTTTGTTGGCATGATGGTTGCAGGAGTTTACAAGTTTGAGAAGGATTATAGGGAAATCTTGTAAAAGAACCTGGAAGCTCGATCTGTTGCTTTTACTGTCATCATGTTCTTTCTTTGACTCCAGGGGCTCTGGTCTCGCTAAAGTCATCGAGTACCCACCCGTGTGCTGGACAATCCTATTATCTCGTTATGTTTTATAATAATTCATGTTTGTGTGCTTTTGCAAGCAACATCGACGAATGGATGGAAGGGTTTGAGCTAATTCACCAAGACAACTTCTGCTGCTTTGTTTGTGCGATAACCTGTTAAGGCAACATGAGGTTGGTGCAGCCTAGAACCTAGTTTAAACCTCCAGAGGAAAAATGTTTTGCCATAGACTGTTCCAAGGCATCGAGCCCTCAGGTTCTCATTGTTTGTGGTGTCTTTTTTTAATTGATCATTTGATAAACCCATGCTCTCTGTTTCACTCTACCTTTTGGCCGAGTAGGGAGGCTGTATTGTTTAGGTGTGTGCAATTCCCGATACACACATTTCACTTTTTGTACGGAGAATATAAGATAGCGGAGCCGTTTTCAAATTAAATATACTACTCAAAACTTGATCATGATCACTTAAAAGATTGTGTTTATTCCTTACATAAGGTTTAAGGGATTGCCACACTCCTCCCAACTTTGTTCATCGATGAAAAGAAAATTATCAAAATCTCAATAATGGCAAAATGCCGTTCAATAAAACTTTGCACAATTGAATGTTACTATTGAATCTTTATTATGCATACAGTAGGACTCGTTAGAAAAGTAAAGAAAAAAAGCTTGACCTAAATATTCCTTAAAATTCTATTTACATAAATTCACAATAACTAAGCGATACAAAACATAATTTTTAATTCCCACGTGAGCGCAATGATACTGACAAGAAAATGTTGTGTACTTTGTAAAAAATGTTCAACTACTTAAAGAGAAATCAGTGATTGTCATCGGTTTACGCGACCAGGAAGCGACCAGAAAATTGAAGGTCAAACACACTTTTACTAATATCTTCTAAAGTTTACATATGTAAGTCACGAGGACACAATAAATTGTTGTCAGTATCATATAACTCATGTGGGCATTTAAAATGATGTTTTGTGTTGTTTAGTTTTTGTGAAATTATGTAAATAGAAATTTAGGGAATTTTTAGATCTCGCTATTTTCCTTTACTTTTCTAACCTGTCTTACCATCTGCAAAATAAAGATACATTAATAACATACATTTGTGCAAAGTTTTGTTTAACGGCATTTTGCCGTTATTGAGATTTTGATAATTTTCTTTTTTTCGATGAACAAAGTTGGGAGGAGTGTGGCAATCCCTTAAACGATAAAATATTTGCAGCGATTCTGAAAATATGTTCATTTGACATCAGCTATGTGCCAAAAAAGAATAAGCCGCCAAACTTTTGAAATGGAACAGCGGTTGAAACTTGGTAGGGGTAATAATTCAGGATAAAATGGAAAGCGATCCCTATCAAATTTTGCGTAGTATATATTACAGTATCTGCTTGGTTTGATAAATGAAGGAAACATCTATGTCCTATTTGAAGGTTCAGGACTCAATGCTTTTGGCACAATAGTTCTCCATGGGAAATTTTTAAACGCAAGTTTTAGCTGATATTTAATATAAAATACACACATGGAAACATATTCATCAAAATTTAAGTTATGTATATTTCTACTGCTCACACATGTTAAATAAGATTTTCTGTATGTATTTTATTGGCAGTATGTACCGGGTAGTTCGGCCGACATGTGACTTATCAAATATTTCTCCTCCTGATCCTGTCGTTCTGAAATGCTTGCAGACAGACGGACATTGGACGTTTCTCCTCCGTATCACTTGGCAACAAAATGTAATGCAATTTTTCACAAATTAAAAAAACAAGAACTTCTCTGTTAATCATTTATTTTTAATTGCACGATGGATTTAAATTTGCACTATTATGTTTCTAACAATTTAATAAATAATCACAAATAACACTAAGTATACAAATACATGTTCTGTAAATGTGCCTTCCAACATTCGAAAGAGTTCCAACCAGTGGACGACTTCCCTTAACCTTTCGCTATTCATTAACAGAAACATGTATCCAGTATAGAAACTATTATAATAAAAACAAACATAATTCAGTTATATTCTATTCCTTTTGTGTAAATTTTATGGGACGCTAATTTAGTATGGCACCTTATGTGGACATTTAATACAACTCCTGGACCACTGACGTTCTTTAACACTTGTCCAGTTTACGGTCTATTATTTGTGCAGAAATTTTCATACTTCAGACCCTGATCAAGACTTCTCAGCCGTACTGGCTGATCTGGCGTGTGCAAAGCCCAGGTGAAGCAGGCATTAATTTGTTTTGTTTGGCATAACAAACATTTGTCTACTTGCTTTGGTAACATTTTGAAAGAAAATTAATAGAATAAATGGTTATTGTGACTGACAAGTTCACGATTGAGACAGTCCTTGAACAATTTATGTCGATGTTAACTGTGCCGAAGATCATAAAACTAAGGTTTGAGACCAGTCTCAAATCTCAAGCATATGATTGGCTGAAATGGCAACCTGTCACCATTTCAGTCAATCAGATGCTCCAGATTTGTGACTGGTCTGCAATCTTAGTTTTATGATCTTGGGCCCTGGGTTCAGGGACATACCAATCAACTTCAAATGTTTACGGGTATTTTGCACAAGATAATTTTTATGTTTTTACAAAATCATATGCAAGTACAATTGAAAGAATTTAACAATATTGGTATCATGTCAAGACAAATAAATCACATTAGCAAATAACTACAGCACATAACAAGAGCTGTCAGAGGAGACAGCATGCTCGACTATTCGAATCATTTGTAACAAATGCAATTTGAAGATTAAAACAATAACAACTATGGCCATACATTCATGTGCAATCAGGAAAAATATTAACAAGTGAATGGTATGGGAGAAATTCTTTTCAAATAACAGAAATAATTCCTAAATGTACCATAAATATTAAACTGAATAGGGGAATAACTATGAAATATTTCTGAATTTGTTAGAAAACTTGTTAGTAATTTTTTATTAGAGACATTTACTTTTAGTCAAATATCAATCACTTCAGTAATGTTACAGAAAAAGAACTGAAATGAAAATATAATGGTAGTTTGAAGTTGATACCTTAAGTATTTGCAAAGTTATCGATGAAGTGCACTTAAGTGAAAATATAAGTGAAACTAGAAATGTGTCCATAGGACACGGATGCCCCGCTATGCATCATTTTCAGACACTCAAGTGCAATGATGGGAATAATACGCGATACACTGCCCTTTCATGGTGAACATTTGTGTCAAGTTTTTTTGAAATCCCTCCATTTATAATGAAGTTACAGCCTGGACAAGAAAATTCTATTTTTAGTAACAGTGACCTTGACCTTGGACCTTCAGGCTTGGGTATTGTGCGGACACACTGCCTTTTCATGAACATTTGTGCAAAGTTATTTTGAAATCCCTCCATTTATAACAAAGTAACAGCCAGGACAAGATAATTCTATTTTTAATAACAGTGACCTTGACCTTTGACCTACAGGCATGGGCATGGTACGTGACTCACCGCCCTGTCATGGTGAACATTTGTGTCAAGTTTTTTGAAATCCTTCCATTCATAACAAAGTTACAGCCTGGACAAGAAAATTCTATTTTTAGTAACAGTGACCTTGACCTTGGATCTACAGGCATGGGTATTGTGCGGACACACCAACTTGTCATGGTGAACATTTGTGCCAAGATATTTTGAAATCCCTCCATTCATAACAAAGTAACAGCCTAGACAAGAAAATTCTATTTTTAGTAACAGTGACCTTGACCATTGACCTACAGGCTTGGGCATGTACGTGACACACCGTCTTGATATGGTGAACAATTATACCAATTTATTTAAAAACCCAATAAGAAATAACAAAGTTACAGAGCGGACACGATTTTGCAAGAAAATTCTATTTTTAGTAACAGTGACCTTGACCTTGGACCTACAGGCATGGGTATTGTACGCGACACACCGCCTTGTCATGGTGAACATTTGTGCAAAGTTATTTTGAAATCCCTCCATTCATAACGAAGTTAAGGGCCGACTGTATATTTTGCTTAACACAAAATGTAAGCGAAAAAGGGGCATAATTTGAAAAATATTGGAAGAAGGGTTATGGGTCTTGTTGGTTATGATGTAGATTTTGATGGTGAAAATATATTTCAAGTTTCAAGGCAATATCTCAAGTAGTTTTAAAGTTAGGGGCAAAATGCATATTTTGCTTGACACAAAATATAAGAAAAAAGGGGCATAACTTGAAATATATTGACAGCAGAGTTATGGGTCTTGTTGGTAATGATGTAGAATTTGATGGTGAATATATATTCCAAGTTTCAAGTTGATATCTCAAGTAGTTTATAAGTTATGGACCAAAGTGCATATTTTCCTTAACGCAAAATTTAAGTGAAAAAGGGGCATAACTTGAAAAATATTTGTAGCAGAGTTATGGGTGTTGTTGGTAATGATGTAGAATTTGATGGTGAATATATATTCCAAGTTTCAAGTTGATATCATAAGTAGTTTTCAAGTAATGGACCAAAGTGCATTTTTTGTTTAACGGACGCCGACGCCGACACCGGGGCGAGTAGGATAGCTCCCCTATTCTTCGAATAGTCGAGCTAAAAACTTCTTTAAACTGCTTTTTTAGCAATAACTGCACAAGGTCTGCATAATTTTTCCACAATACTAAAGCTTTAAATGTATAAACGATCTCTTTACTTTCAATAAACATGTCATAATGTGATTACTGTATAGAAAAGACCCTTCATAAAGGTTTCAGGATTCTGTAAAGGTAAGTCACTTTTGCTTTTTAAACATCACAAACATTTTATTTAGTGCACCAATTTTATAAAACTAAAGTGTAAATAAATATAAATTTTCTAAATTTTCACTGGTATGATTTGACACGGCAAAAGGGCAATCATTTGAACCTTGGGTTAACCGTTTATACCCTTTTACTGCCAAAACCAGATACAATCAGTGACAGAATTTCAAATTATAATCACAATCCTATGAAGTGTACTTTTGTTACACTAGTAGATCTTCAAGCAAATCAGACTGGATATATCTAATCCAACTCGATCTATCAGCTGTAAATAATGCTCAATCTACTCTGAGTATGGATGAAAACTGAAAGTTTTCGTCACACAGATGAATTTTTTAAGGTGGTGTTGCTTGGCAACGTAGTGGGTGCCTGTGTCATTACATTTGGGACTGTCACAACAACAACAGGCTTTAAAACTTGCTGACCAAGGACCGGCCCCGTCTGCAAGAGAGAAGTGGGAATTCCGAGGGGAAATTGTTTTAACAGTGGGTTTGTAAACATTGACGTTAGCTGCGCCTGTGTAAGGGTGGTTGGAGCAACCTGCATGCCTGGTGACATCACCGTCATCGGAGCCAACATATTCTGAGCCTGCTGATTTAGCTGGGCTAAAGACACCAGGGGATGTGTTGTCAGCTGATTGGTTACCGTGGAGACTGAAGCAGAAGTTCCAATCTGTGACGATGGCAGTGAAGCAGACGTCACAAGAATATTTGACCTGGGAATGGTCAAAAATGGCCATGCAAGGTGGCCAGGTATCAGACTGGGTGTAAACACAGGTCGGATGGGAATTGACGTGGATGCTAAAGTTGACACACTGCTTGGTGTTTCTGACTTTGGCACTGAAGAAACCAAAGCAAAAGGAATATTGTTCAAAGTCCTCAAATTACTGTTTGAAATCTGCAAGGTACTTCCAGGATCTTGCTTTGGTACCATTTTTAAATCTAATGCTGACGACACACTTGGTACAACTGTGGAGACTGCTGACGATGCTGCACTTGTTGCTGAGGGCGTTGACGTCTGAAGACCAATTGCCGGAGTCATTAATGACCCGACCAGTACAGGATGTGTTATTTTATGTAACGATGCCATATAGTAAGGAATATTTACAGATGGCACAAAAGTCGCAGAAGTTCCAATGTTACTAACAGATGGTCCTGACACCATGTTTAACAGTTTTGTAGTTCCAATACCATCTTTCACTACCAGTGGAATTTGTGATGAAACCTGACTAGTTGTCATGGTAACTAAAGGTGAAGGCTGTGACAACGGTGGAGACTTCAACTGGGCAGCTGTTAAAGGTGCTGACGACACTGAAAGAACATACATGTAAATAATGTTATTATAAAATTAGCGAAATACTTTTTACAGTTTGAATTGCATCAAGCAGTCTGTTTGACCTTGAAAAAATGACAGACACAATTTATGTGGCCAAAACAAATTCATACACTTAACAACCATGCTAGACTGACCAACAAACGGTAGTTCTGACAGCAGCTTCTATATGGTCTACCAAAGATTTCTGAGAGAAGAAACAAACACTGAAGCCAAGTCTTAACCCTTTCCTTGATATGTACGCATTTTTGCGAATGTGCGACCAGTGTACATCCAGATCAGCCGGCACATCTGTGCCCTGGTATTTACCTTTAGAAACTGTAGATGGTGCAGAGACTCTCTGTGTCAACATGGCCTGCTGCCTTTGTTGCAAAGTACGATGCAGAATCTGCGTCACAGGTGGTCGAGCTGCAATGTTGAGTTCCGCTGTAGGGGGTCTTGGGTATATTGCATTTATCACAGACATGGTTGGGGATGGCACAGGTCCAGACAAGCTCAATGTAATTGGAATGACCTTCTTTGGCACAGCGACTGACTTGGACATGGTGAGCAATGGTGAAGAGTTGGATTTGGTCATCATGCCATTGACAGGTACTGGCGTCACTACTTTGATTGATGGGGATGAAGTGTTATAGTAGCTGTTGTTATAAACTTCTGAAATAGAATGAAAAAAATACATACACACCACGATTTAAAAGCACAAGTGGTATATGAAAAAAAAGGTTTGTCAGGGTTCAAACATACCAAACGGCAGCTGTTTCACTGAAAATAGCTGGGTTAAATGCGTAATGTTGCCACCTTCATTTGGTCTTTAAGAGGCTATTGATATACAAAACACACAAGAGTAAATATAAGTCATTTGCATGTATGTGTACAAGCATATGTATTGTGCACTAACTAATATAAATCTATATTAAACAGGGTTAGCTCTACCTTAAAACAAGTTCCATTAGGGCATCAAATCTGAGACTGGATGTACGTTAAAAGTTGATTTCAACGTTAATTAATCTGAAACCAATGAATACCCAGAACAACTTTGGTGTGAACCTAGTTGTAATCTAATAAGCTTTGGCATACTTGGGATTCTAATTTCAAATGAAATTTAGCAAACAAAAGCTCTTTCAATCTTGTGGTCCAGTTTCTGATGGATGCATGATTTATACCATGCCTCCAGTACAGACTAGTTGCAAATACTCTAGCTTTCCAAGCATGTTTATACACAAACAAAATGAAAACTCCTATTTACCTGTGTAATTCTTTTTTGTGGAGAGTTTTCGTTTCCTAGGAGATCTGGGAGTGGGAGAATTGGATTCCATGGCAAGGTTCTCTGCCTCCTCTTCATCATCGTCCTGCTCATCGTGATCACTCGGGGGAGGTGTACCACGCTCTAAATTATCAATAAGATACCCATGTGATACAATTTAACCGTTTATTCTAGAAATAGCACTTATATCCCTTGTGTGAACAGCTCAGATCCTTATTGGCCAGCACTTTGTCATTGTGTAACATATATTAGTTTAGGCCGTAAACAACCAATGAATAAACAAGTTTGAATGCATATAATTAGAATTTTAAATAATAATGTAATTAAAACAATGAAAAGCTAAACTTTTTAATTTTTTTACTTTACTTTTCAATTGCCATTTTTAGGATTTTAGCTAAAACACGATATGAAAAAGCTAATGTTTAAGATGAGATAAGTTATATACCTGACCATTAAAATCTGGATACCATCTCCAAGCCTAATTAGACTACTGAATAAGCAGGTTATTCTGGGTCGACAAAAGTGACATGAGCTATGCTTTGTGTCTTAGTATCAAGAATGTTCACCCTTTACTCAAAATATGTGTGTGAAACCGGTGTAGACCTAACCAGATCAGTGCTGTCTTATCTGGATCTACACTGGTCACTTTTAGTCAGCAATTACCTGAAGAATTGAAAACAAACAGTGCAGATCCTGATCAGAAACTACAGGTGTGTCAGCTGATCAGGTCCCAAGGTTATAAAACTGAGTTTGGAAACCAGTCTCAAATCTCAAGCATCTGAATGGCTGAAATGGCGACTGGTCGCCATTTCAGCCAATCAGATGCTTAAGATTTGAGACTGGTTTCCATGCTCAGTTTTATAACCTTGGAGCCTGGATCTACACTGTTCACCTACAGGAAAACAGTCATATCCCAGAGGGTAAAAGGTTAAATAACCAAGTTACCTGTAGCTGTAGAGGTGGAGTTGGAATCATTATCATGATCAGGTTGAAAGTGAAGGGCATTCAAATCTACTTCAATATTCATTTTGTTGAGTTCTGTCTTCAGTGCATGCATTTTTTCCTGGAGAACAATCTTCTCATGGGCAAATCTTTGCATTTCTAGTTCAAATTCTCGTTCTTTCCTCTTAAGATTCTGAAAATAGATAACGGATCATTTTCCTGAACTATTATCATTGTAATACAAGAACATTCAACTTAATGTACTGGGATTGACAGAGGTTGTCAGAACAGAGAGCAATTATATCTGTTTTTTAGGGATAAAGATGCAGGTGTTTTGTTTCTTTTAATAAATATGTGGCGCAAAAATTTCTCCTTTGCCTAAGTTCATGGAAAAGTTGAGCATATTTGAGAGACTTTTTTCTCCATTCTCTCCCTAACCCATTCCCTGAGGTGCTAGTAATATATTCCTGTTCTGGAATGTTTTTGTCCTGGAAAGACATAGTAGCAACTTTTCAAGTCTATTAGGACTATCCATGTTCAGAAAATATGTGAAAAAAAACCACCAAGCAGCTCTAATTGATTATTTTCATTTAAAAGTAAAATGCTTCAGAATATGCAAAACACTACTAGTATTCAATTAACACTTAACCCTTTCCTCCTCATTTTTACGCATGTGCAACCAGTGTAGGTCCAGATCAGCTGGCACAACCGTGCCGTCTGATCAGGATCTGCACTGCTAGCATTTTGGTCAGAAATAACCAAACAAATCAAAAAGCGAACAGTTTAGATCCTGATCAGACGGCACAGATGTGCTGGCTGATCTGTGCCCAAGATCATAAAACTAAATCTGGAGATCAGTCTCAAATCTCAAGCATCTGATTGGCTGAAATGGCAACCAGTCGCCATTTCAGCCAATCAGATCCTTGAGATTTGAGACTGATCTCAAAACTTAGTTTTATGATCTTGGGCTCTGGATATTAACTGTTAGCCTACGCAATACAGGTGTCTATGGAGAAAAGGGTTAACTGCAAGATATCTTATATCCTACACAGTCTGAACAGAATGAACAACAATCTCTTTGCAACTCATCAAATTATATCTAACCAAGAAGCAGTGTATCTACACTCGTCCCACATTGAATATAAGTTGTATCCATAGAGTAAAGGGTTAACATAATAATTAATACAACATCTGGTAGAAATATTTTAATTTTAATATTTATAGCTCTGGAAATAGAAATAGATAACTTTAAAAGAAATATAATATATATAAATCATTTCATCGTTTAAATAAATATTTTAAAGCCTGTTAAGAAGTTGCCCATGGGTAACAGCCAAATTCCATAGAATAAAGGGTCAAAGGTCATCTACTGACAACAGACAATAAGCTGGTATGAAAATGTGGTAAATACCTGGATGTATCTCAGAGAGCTGCGCAAAATTCCAAGGTTAGAAGTGCGCCTGTCTTCCAAATTGGGAATATTCTTCTTTAGGAAATCAAAACATTCCTTCAAGTGGGCTCGTCTGAAATCAGTAATAATTAAAAGTTGATTATGACCATTATTATTAGGCACCAGGTATCTCCATACAATGTTTTGGCATAATTAATTTTGAACACATTAGATTTTCTACAAATGCATCATTTTACTCATTTCTATCAGCAACTTAATGCTAACTCACAATATTTATCCAAGATTGCCAGTATCTTTGAGACTTTTAAATTGTAAAATCCAGCCTAAGGGAACTGCAGTGACAGCAGCATTAAAGCTATTCTGATTCCAGCAGGCTTGAATTGTCCATTTTAATTACACACATATATAGATTACTCTCTTGCATTTTATCCTTTATTTTTTTTACAATTATTTTTCTTATTTCTGAATTATTTATATATATATGGTAAATTCATGAAAAACTTGTTTTTCATTTAACCCGTTTAGTTTATATACACAAGTTTTATCATGCAACCAGTGTAGATCCAGATCAGGCAACAAATCTGTGCCATCTGGTCTGGATTTACATTTATTAGAAGAAGTAACAGCAGTTTACAACCTGATCAGATGGCAAAGATGTGCCAGCTGATATGAATTTACTCTATTAGCCTATGTGATAACTGCCATATCATATGGAGCCATATAAGCCTATATATGGAAAAAAGGGTTAAACATTGACTTAAACACTGACTAGGGGTGTCACAATATACCGATATACTAGTATATTGCAATACGCTGCCGAACAATATTGTATCGCGATATGAAATCATCGTACCAGTACAGCTGGAGATATTGCGACACTTAAAGAGCTAATCTGTCATCTGACACTGAAGATATAAAACCTATTTATAAAACTAGTTAAAAACTCATGTTGAGGGCCCATGAGTTTAAATGTGTTCTAACATGAAAGTATTGAAAGACATTTAGACATCATTCAAAACATTCTAGTCATGGCATTGGCAATCTCATTTATATTAGGCAATAGAAAAAAATATTTTAGATTCTCATCCCAGGCCGCCCCTGTCCAAAACCACCCGCCCCAAAAAATGTTATTGGTAAAAAAATCGAAACATATTCTGTTCTGGACAGAACGGGTTTTAGACCATCTTGAAATACCTTCTAAAGGTATTTCATTAATAAAAAATAAAAAGTGCCCACCCGCCCCCTTTTTTCCCAAAAAGGATGAGAATATAATAATTTTTTTTCTCTGGCCTTACACATGATATTATACATAAATGATATTATACATACATGATATTACTAGTCAAAAACATAATTGATATTTTAATTTTATTACTTTGTCCATGTTGTGTGTTCGTTGTGTGTTACATAATGGAACAGTTGTTGTATTAAAAGGTTTGAAATCAGAATTAATATGCAGCCATACTTTTTGTTCATAAAGCAATATATCGTGGTACGTATCGCAATACAGTGTAAGCATATTGCAGTATATCGTGGTAGACTTCAGGTGTATTGCGACACCCCTAACACTGACTATCCTGACAAATTATTTTTAATTTAAAAAGGAAGATATTAAATATTTCATCCATCAATATGCTGAACATTAACAAATCTTCGCAACAACTGCAATATTTCATGTCAATTCAGCCATGGAGAAAAATAAAACAAGTTGTTATGATGGCCTGGCTTGTTATTAAATAATGTACAAATTGCCATTTTCCTCAACAAGGCTTTGTTACTAATCTGCGGGATCTAACTTAATAGTTTACTTCCTTCTCAGTATCATAATAGTTTCCGTGGCAACCAATTTTAAGATACTCATAATTAGCTATTGTTATCGAATTAGGGGAATATTTCATCCCTGTGGTTTCTATGGTTTTTGATGCAGTTTCAAATCTTATCATATTTTATATTGTCTTTGGTTGCTGTAATTAGTATATTTAACCATTCCTACGTCATCTGGGAAAGCAAAAAAAATTATCTTGCTTTTTTTTATATGACTAACTTATTTATTGCTAAGGAAGTTAGTGTACCATTAATTAGAGAATTTTAAATGTTTATTCTAGGAAAAAAGGTTGATTTTTGGTTACATTTAGAAAACAGTGTACAGCCAGATAAAAATTTTAAAGTGACTGCATCACTGAGCAGTTTGTAAATGGTATTAAAGGTTGACCATTTGGGAGATTTTCTTAAACTTCAAATATTCTAATTTAAATTAATGTGGTTAGTTTGAGTTTTTCAACCCTTTACTTTATGGATACACCTTTTTTATCACATTTCCAACCAGTGTAGATCCAGACTATCAGGCATATCTGTGATGTCTGATCTGGATCTACACTGTTCACTCATGGGATAATTTATCTCATATCCTATGAATTGAAGGGTAATAAACTGGAGCAATTACAACTGTCAATCAATGTGCGATAAATAACCAACCAAAATGATCCACTGCAACTTTCATTATTTTTTATAAGCTATTTCAAAACAATTAATATTATTATTATTATGATGACACAAGTCTTTTGCTAAGATTAGTTTTGAATTCAAACAGGTTAAGACAAATTAAAAGCTAATTAAAAAATATTTAAACACCAAATTTTCAAGATGGACATAGCTTGTAAACTAGATGGGTGTTCAGTTGAACACTTGTGTCCCCCCCTGGTGCTTTGTCGGAATACAAATGCAAGTACAAAAAGGGGCATAAATCCATCAAATGTGACACTGACCTAAAGAATTTAGCATTATTATGACTGTGCTGTCCTAAACAATATAATTAGAAAGTTGAACAAATAAATATTAAGACATGGCAAAGTTGTAGCCAACATAAAGTTTTCGCGACAAAATCCAAGTAAAAAAGGGACATAACTCCATCAAGTGTGACCTTGACCTTAAGAATTTGGCATCATCTCACATGTGTTGTCATAAGCAATATAATTTGAAAGTTTGATACTACAGAAATGTTAAGAAATGGCAAAGTTATAGCCCATTTTAAGTTTTTGTGACAGACTGACGAACACAGCGATACCTATGTATCGCCTTTTTTTTCGAAAGGGCGACACAAAAAATGTTCATTCTGGTTCAGGTTTTGGGCAAGCAGTGTAAATCCTGATCTGCCAGCACATCAATACCATCTGATCAGGATCAAGTCTGTTTACCCGTGAATTATTTATTAGGTTATTTCTGACCAAAAAGCAAACAGTAAAGATCCAGATCAGATGACACAGATGTGCTGACTGATCTGGATCTACATTGGTTACCTATATGATACAAGGCATATCCTTATAAGGAGTAAACAGTTAAAATTGATAAACAAAGGTATTACTTAGTCCATAACATTCTAGCACATAAAGGTCAACCATTTACAATTTTCTGGCATGAACTTGTTTATTACTCCTTGTTCAACTTCTTTTGGTAAATGTGTTAGCCCCTAATAAAAACAGAACATACCTGTTTCTCTCAAAACAGTTACGTGCAGTACTAAACAAATGTTCAAACTGCTTGTCTCTTGTAGCCAAGTGCCTAAAAACCAATGTTATACACAAGTTGCTTATGTACAAAATATTCACAGATGTGGGCATGTTCAAAGTTGTAACTGAATGTCTGCATATCATAATATTATTATGTTTGTTGAAATAACTGGTTTGTCTATGGTTTAGAAAATCACATCAAAATATTTCATCATTAAAATTTAAATTTTGTCTAACTCTACTACATGGGATAATGCTGTTAACTATGGGTGAACAGTGTATTTCAAGATCAGCCGGCGGCACATATGTGCCGTCATCAGGATCTACACCATTATACTTTTTGATTCAATAGGTTATTTCTCACCAAGAAGGGAACAATGTAGATCCTTATTAAATGTCACGGATGTGCTGTCTGACCTGGATCTACAATGTTCACACATGTATTAAAATGTGAATACATAGAGTAAAGACTCCCAAGAAAAAAAACAACTTGTTGTATGCTCTTACCATTAAACTGTTGGTAAGCATACTGCTATGTATGCAGACATTCAAATTAAACTTTGACATATAATGAACAAGAGAAAACGTTTAAACCGGTTACAAACCTGTTTTTCTCCAGCTTGTTGTGAACTTCTCTGGTGCCAGCTCTGTAGGAAACAAAAGCAGCTCCGTCATAAACAGTTCACAACAACTTGTACATCTTGTCAAAGTTATATTGACCCCCAGCCTGCTGAACATCTGTGATCAGTACAGACCCATTATCAACTTAAATCAAATTGAGCAGATCAAGGGTTAATTAATTTTATGTGCAATCACTTAACTTTAAATAATAAAACCCATGAATGAGAAATAATTTAAAGCAAATACTATTAATAAATTACTATTAATAAAATAAAGATTATTAAACACCAACTCTAGCTGCCGAATAAAGTGCACAGCAGTGAAGTTAGAAATGTGACAGTTCTCCCCCCTTTAGTGTAACCTTGACCCTTCATGACCAGGAACTGCACATTGCACTGTTAAGCAAAGTAGTGCCCATTTCAATCCTTTCTGAGGTATTTAAACTTGAAGCAAAAATTTGGTTATAATTAATTGAACAAGGTCGCAATTTCATCCAGCAACCCTTTCCTCCAATGCTCAAATACTAGTATGGACAGAGCATGCGATATTTGTAGACTGTATTTCCATTTGTCATTTTATTCTGTTCTTCCAATGTGTTTGTCTTCTAAGAAGAACAGTCATGAAATGCTTTTATGGCCTGGATGAAAAATGTAGATCTGGATCAGCTGTCACATCCTTGCCATCTGATCAGGATCTGAACTGTTTGCTTTTTTATTTATTAGGTTATACCTTAACAAAAAGCAAAGAATGCTGATCCAGATCAGATGGCAATGATGTGATCTGGATCTACATTGTTCGCCTACAGGCATATATACAAAGTATAGGGTTAAAAATCCGCCAAAACTTTCTCTTAAACAAAATTTCCATGTCAACAGGTTTGACAGCAGCTATATAACCAGCTTCAGGTAAATCCAAAATGAATGCATAATTGGACACTGTTACATAAATACAGGTATGGAGTGCACCTTACCTGACAAAGTCACTATCTGATGGGCCATCATAGATAGGTGTCATTGATCTGCTAGACCTGAAATATAAAATAACATGTTTATCTTTCTCTCAATACTAGAAATATGTATTTGTATCAACAATTCAAACGAAACTGGCATGGTTCGGGGAAGGGCGGGGGGGGGGGGGGGTCCTTGTGAACAAACAGAACAAATATTAGAGAAAACAACCGGCCCTTGTTTCTAAAACGGCAATGCCAAGTTGCTGGGTCTAGTGGTGTATTATCTCACATTCAGGTTTTTACTTCATTTAAGTGTTTCCTAATCCAATAAATATGACAATACAACAGGAGATTTACTCCAGGAGATAATGCTGTTACCCATGGACAGTGTGTAGATCCAGATCAGCTTACACATTTTTGCCATCTGATCGTGATCTGCACAGTTAGTATTTGGATTAATCAGGTTATTTTTACCAAGAAGCAAACAATGTAGATCCTGATCAGATGACACAGATGTGTTGGCTAATATGGATCTAACTTATTCGCATGTGACAAAAGCTGTGTACATGGAATAATAGGTCAGCATACAGAAAATTATATTACTGTAAGCATCTATAAGGTTATGCCATTATTCATTTGCATAATATTACTACAAATATTACTCATGATATATACATGTTACAGGCTTCTCACCAAGGGAACATTGGTGGTAAGTCAAGTTATTTCACCCCCCCCCCCCCAATAAATGACAAACAAGTAGATGGAGAACATTCCAATAGTCTCTACCCCAGTAAACTGCTACAAATAAGGGGTAAAAGGATAAAAATAATCATAATTTAGCCGAAAGATTAACATCTGCTTTCAAATGTGACATTTTGTACTGTACTGGAGTGTAGGACTGATATCATAAATAGTAAAATCAATTTTATTCTAATCTACGCACGGGTATTTATTCTGCTGCGTAACTGCATATCGCAATTTGTAACAGAAACTCCCGAAACATATTTTTCGAGGTATTTCAACAAATTTGCGACGCCTGTTGTAATTGGGTTAACCGATGTTTGTCACGTGCCCATGGTATCATATGATTATTTATCTTCAAGGTCGTTTAACATGCGTGTTCCTATTTATAGACGAGACGCATTTACCCCGATTTTGTTCTTATTCTTCCTTCTTTGACCGTTTTGGGGATGAAGTTGACGCTGTCACTACCATCAGTTGATGCTCCAGCTTCTGAAAGTTGTCTATCAAAGCTCTGCTTCCGTCTCTTTTCTACCGCTAAAAAATAAATGGAGTTAGCGTGTGTAACGCCATGTCAGTGGAATATGCAAATTAGATATTGGCTAGCTTGGAAAACTTGTCGTCGTGTCCCACTTAGTAACTGACAATTAATTTCATAAAAAGCGCACGGAAAAGATAGCTTAGACACTGACATATACGATTTCCAATATTAAGATGCAATCTTATCTTCAGATTTGTACCTAAATAAGTCATTTAATTGGATGCCATGTGCGAGAACAACCACGTGCTTACAAACCTTGACCACGAGATTCCAAATACTCCGCCGCTTCCAGTAAGGTTTCCAAACTCATTCTCGTTTCCACTTTTTCACAGATCTGGAAGGATTACAGGTTTCCTCACATCTATGGTATCTTTACAATCCAGTTGCAAATTTTTTTCGTAATTTTAAGACTCGCCAACCCCGACAGGAAGATGGCGGTCGTCTCGATCAAAACATCGGTTTGCAAACATGAATAAACACCACGTGGACTTTGATTGACGGATTTCCATTTTAGCCAATCAGTGAGCCCGTTTCAAGGGTAACCTTTACAGGTCACTAACTAGGTCGATTCCTGCGCCGTCAATCAAAAAATATTTTTAGCAATGTGTTTTAAAACGCATCAAATTCAATAAACATTTTAATAAAGCTTATAAGTTCTTTTTATTGTTCGTAGTTTTAAATTATTTCGGGGGACTCAATATTTTGAATGACTGTTAATCTTCAACAAAATTGCGTACTTATTTTTGTTAAAAATACAGGTGGGCGTTTAGAGCTGTCACGTGACATCATCCATCCGTATTTGCTATTTTGACACGAATACACGTTTAAGTAAAGGCAGAAGAGTTCTGTTCGTTTTCCCATTTAAAAAATGTGACAGTTTCTTTGAAGCAGGTAAAAGTTATTAAATTGACTGCACTATATGTTTCATCGTCCTTCTATCACTGATATGCTGCAGCAGGGAAGGAACTGGAATGCCAAAGCTAAGCAGAGTGGGTGGAGTAAACCCATTAGGCTACAGTAGTGCTGTCTAGACAAATTCGTGACCTCAGTGCCAATCCTAGTTAAGATATTTATACACTGTCACACACTGACTATCACCTTTTCATCTACATATGAAGTTTCTCGTATGAAGTATATGATACAGATCTACAAGAATGATCAGTGAATAGAATAGAAGACCTATGAAGAAGCACAGGCGTTTGAATTTTCATCTATTGACGTTTACTTTCACTTTTAAGTTTTAGAGATAGTGTCATATGCATTATCTTCGATAGTGCATATATTAGTATATTGAAAGTGAAAGTAGATGTAAATTCAATTCAAAACATCGAACGCCTGAAGAAGAAGTAAAGCTGAACCTATTGATCCATAAAAAACTTAACATATCTAATAATATTATATCTTACCATTTTCTAATGTTATTAGGATTATTAAGTGTATATCCTAATATGTATTACTGGACCTCCAGACAGCCCCCGTAAGACTAACTAATGATTTGGTTACCAGAAATCCAATCTCACTAGTCAGGTCTGATGACGGACCGCAGACACCATACATAACAGAGGTTTTCCCTGATTACTATTTTTGGAAATTGTCATCACAGGAAGCATGATTTATAACACTCGCAAAATGATCTGAAGATGTCATTACATTAGAAATGAATGCAATACTACATAAAAACATATATCTCCATTAAAATATGTCTTAAGCAGGCTGTCAACACTTTCCATGGTTTAAAATACTATTTTTAGTTTCACTTTTGCGATTTTGTAGGCGACAATCTGATTGGTTCAAAGGGTTAGTGATAAAGCATGTTTTAATTACTCGTCGTCAGATCCTGATAGCATAGCATTTTTCAGGAAATGATTTTAATCAGATTGCCAGACATCTAGCCAGCCAGTTTAGTGATTGGGTTACCAGACCTCTAGTAACTGTCATAAAAATCATAAAGTTTAGGAAACAACTGGAAGCATGAAGCCTAAAAATGTTTTAATTGGGTGTGAAAGTATTGTCAGTTGCAATTATTGGTCATATGTGCAATGTACATTAATTAAAGTTTGAGTGGCACCAGAGCCACCAAAAATGAAGTCAATGGAGACCTGGGCCCAAGATCATAGAACTTAATCAGAAGACCAGTTACAAATCTCAAGCATCGGATTGGTTGAAATGGCAGCTGGTCACCATTTCAGCCTATCAGATGCTTGAGATTAGAGACTGGTCTCCAGTTATGGTTTCATGGGCCCAGGTCTAAACTGGCCTGATCCAGAATGGCCTGATTTGATATGAACAATTGCCGTCTTTATTGTATGCTTATCGTATAATTTTTAATTCAGTGAGACTGAAACATCCAAACTGAATTGAAAATCATTTTTTGGACTTAATTATAATAACCTTTAAAATATAAGTCAAAACTGTCAGGTGTACAGTGAACAGTCCAGTTATATGGCTGTGAAGGACTTGGGTGCCACAGATTAGCATTATTTAGACACAACATCTGCATAATATTATGCTAAACAGTTTAGCCAACATTTCATCTGCATATGATTAGCAAACAATTAATAAATTAGCAGTTATTAACTATTAACAATTAATTAGCAATGATTAACATGATATATTTTTGTAATATCATGTATGTTGTAACTTCATGACCCAAATGATACAGCAAGTTTTTAAAATGGAACAAAGAAGTCTTGTGACAAAAATAAATGAAGTTACGTTTTTCAGGTGCCGAGACATGTGGATCGTCTGTGACAACTTGCGGGGCTTTATGTCCTCTCGCCCGCCTACAGTAACATTTATGCTGAGCTTGGGGATATTTGCTGTTGTCTTGCTCACTCTAGCATATATCGTCAAAGTGAATGATTTAAAAAATCCTGATGAAAAGGTTAGTTAGCCAGCTCTTGATGAATTTATGTATGTTCACCATAAGGCTGGGAATCTCATGTTCAAATAACCTCTAAACTAAAAATTGATTCATGAAAAGAATGAGTTCATGGTTGGTGACGAGTTTAAAATATAGCTCATCATAAGCCCACTGGCATGTATCAAAATAGTGGATGTGTTACTCTTACATTTTGAGCTCTTTATCATCATTCCAAAATGTTAGGAAATTTAGAAAGTTTGTACTGCAGCGGATCTTTTAGCAAACTTCGAAATAATTGATTTTTTCACAATTTTATTTTGTCAATTATGATAGTGAATGATCATAATATATTTTGGGAAATTAAGAAATAAGTGTCTAATTTCATGTTGGTTTGGTGATTATTTCCAGAATGGTATTTTTTTATCTTGATTCACTCTCATGACCATTGGAGAGCTATATTTGCCAGCACTTGTTGTACATTCTGTGTTGTGCACTTTTTAGTACTAAATTGAAATCTGTTATCACTGGAGTCTATAAATTATTTTAACCTTTTACTCCATGGGATATGGCTGTTATCCCATGGGCGAAAAAATGTAGAAACGTATCAGCCAGCACATCCAGTTCAACTAAACAGGACCTAAACTGTTTACTGTTAGATGCATAAGGCTATTTCTGACCAAGAAACTGACTAGATGTGCCAGCTGGATCTATATCGGTTGAACATATGATAAAAATTCATATAATATGGAGTGAAGAGTCAATAAAAGTGGCTTTAAGCCTTTCCAGGTTGAATTCTAGTGTTGCATATAATTACATAAAATACATGTATATATAATTTTTTTTATCTAAACCATTTTTTCAGGACTGGAATGATTTTCTCTCAGGTTTCAAGAATGTCCAATTTTGTATGGTTTCTGATGAGGCAGATACTGGCAATGCAACAGAAGTAAATGGCCACATTGGAACTCAGAACATCAAAGAGGTTCTGTCCAAAGTTCACTCAAAGATCAAAGGGGAAAGTGTCACTGAACCTAGTCCAGTGCTGTCCAGTTCAAGTGATGTGGTGTAAGTCAGAGTAGTTAGTTATCTTTCTGCTGTCAGAAAAGCAAAGTTGATGTGCCATCTTCTCTGGTTCAGAGCACAACTTGAACTTGTGAAACAGGTTTAGACTATTTCATGAAATATGGATTATATATCATGGGCAAAAAGTGCAGTGTGATCAGGATGCACTATGGATTTTGAACACTAAAGATATTACACATTGGAAAATTAGGTTGAAATTCCTGTTCATGAGATGAGATTTGGGCATATTATTTGATATATTTGTGAACTTCCAACCACACTGCTCAAGTTGAGCTTTTTCTTTGTTGCAAGTGAAAGAATGTATGCAACTCCTGGTGTTATTTTAATCTGCTTTGGTATTTTGTAAATATATAAAAGAACCATGGAAAATGCTTATTTTCATTTGGGGACTAAAACCCCCTCATTTAGTATGTTGAACAGAAAATCAGTTCAACAGTTATATACATGTATAGCCATGATTGTTTTGTCTTTTCAGCCTGGTGTCAGTTCCACTGTGGGTGTTGGTGAAACCAACCCTAGACTTTGTGAGTAAGCCTCATAATGTAACCCACCTGAGCACAAACATGACTGGAAGACAGATTGGTCTCCAAGGTAACAAGTCAACAAGGCACACTCTTCATCACAAGTTAAACAGTGCTGTCATTTAGTTTTGCAGGGATAAATTTTTGTGCTGAAGCCAGAAATGAAAATGATGTATTGGTCCCAAGATCATAAAACTAAGTTTGGAGATCAGTCTCCAATCTCAAGCATCTGATTGGCTGAAATGGCGACTGGTCGCCATTTCAGCCAATCAGATGCTTGAGATTGGAGACTGATCTCCAAACTTAGTTTTATGATCTTGGGCCTTGGTATTAGCATAACATTAAGCACTTGTATTGTTCTCATAACATGATCAATGTAGGTCAAGATCAGACTGCATGGATTTGAAGGCTGATCTAGATTAACACTAGTTGCACACGAGACAAAAAGCATTATCTATGATGTAAAGGTTAAAATGTTATGAAACACAATGTAAATTTTAATTAAGCCTTTCCTCCATATCAACGCATTTTAAGGCATGTGCGACCAGTGTAGATCCAGATCAGCCGGCACATCCATGTCATCTGATCAGGATCTGCACTGGTCGCATTTTGGTAAAAAGAACCTAACGAATCAAAAAGCGAACAGTTTAGATCCTGATCAGAAAGCATGGATGTGCAGGCTTATCTGGATCTAAACTGTTCACCCAAGCAATAAAGGTGTATCTATGGAGGAAAGGGTTAAAGATATTGTTCCATGGCTGCTACAGCTAAAATTTCAAAAGAGTTTCAAATGGAGCAAATTGCTAGGACAGCTAGGGCCCGAGATCATCAAACTGAATAGAGAACATTCTCTAGCATCTAATTGGTTGAAACGGAGACTTTTCTTCATTTCAGCCAGTCAGAAGCTTGATATTTGAGACTGGTCTCCAATATCAGTTATATGATCTTGGGTCTAGGTTTCAGTGAGTGATTTTTGGACTACATATCCAGGTATGCTGCAGGTTACAGTTATCATATAGTTTGATCAAAGACATTTTGTTACAAAATATTTTTTATAGGTTATTCATCCTGCTGTGTAGAAATAATTGACAAGTGACAGTATCTAATAGAGAATTTGTTTATAAGCACTCATAACCTGCCAGGTAGTGTGTTGAAAGATTGGAAAAACTGTTTTGATAAACAGAAACGGAACCAAACAGGTTAAACTGTTTTCTCCATAGACACACCTTTATTGCATGGGTGAACAGTTTAGATCCAGATCAGCCGGCACATCCATGCCATCTGATCAGGATCTAAACTGTTCGCTTTTTTATTTGTTAGGTTATTTCTGACCAAAATGCAACCAGTGCAGACCCTGATCAGACAGCATGGATGTGCCAGCTGATCTGGATCTACACTGGTCGCATATGTGTAAAAATGCGTTTATATGGAGGAAAGGGTTAACACTTCTAGTAAGTTAAACCTTATCTCCATATATACACACTTTTTATAGCATCTATGTTGTATGATCAGGACCTGATCGGATCTACATTGTCCACTTCTTGGTCAAATAACCTAATGAATAAAAAAGCAAACAGTGCAGATCCTGATCAGGTGGCAAAGATGTGCCAGCTGAACTGGATCTACACTGGTCCATGATGCGATAAAGGGGTATCTGTGGAATAAAGTTTTTATAATTTTTGACCTTGCATAAATGAACAAAACAACAAGAGAATGTTTTTGAAAAATAAGCTCAGTGTCATTAAAAATAAGCTTGTCTTCTTTATTTTAAGGAGAAAATGCTGATGCTCAGTTTAATGTGACCTTTACCCTGCCTTACCAGTGGAATGCCTCACTGTGCCACTCGGATACAACTTGTAAAGAAATACACATACAGACATGTGTACAGCTTCAAGCACCACTGAAACTTTTCCCAAACTCCAGGTAAAATCAGATACACTGCTTGAATGGTTACAAAATGTTTGATTATTCACAGTTTATGTAGATGTCTGGGCCCAAGATCATAAAACTGAGATTGGAGACCAGTCTCAAATCTCAAGCATCTGATTGGTTGAAATGGCAACTGGTCAATCAGATGCTTGAGATTTGAGACTGGTCTCCAGTTTTAGTTTTATGATCTTGTGACCTGGTTTGTTCTACATTCAAGCCTACCAGCAGCCAAGACAGAAGTGAGAGCAGCTTGTTAGCTACAGAGAGCTGGCCCCGTGATTAAAGACCTTTTTTCAAGCTCAGCTCAATTCTGTGCTCAAACTTAAAATGTCTAAAACATGAAAAGTCTTGATAAATAAGAAATAACTGTATGTTATGTAGTTGTTTTTTGATATCAATTATGTCATATTTTCAGCTGAAATTGTTTTATTTTAAGGAATAAAAAGGAATTAAGCCATCTATTTTCATGCTCAGATTGAGTTGAGCAGAAAAAAGTTTTATAATCACGGGGCCAGAGCATGAATTTGTTGACTTGTTAGGAAGCTGAGTAGACTGTGATCACCCTTTAAACCTTTACTTCATAGGGACTTTTAATAGCATGGGAGTGCCGTCTGACCAGGATCTACACTGTTCTTTTTTAGATTCATTAGGATATTTCTGACCAAGAAGTGACCTGTATAGATCCAGATCAGATGACATGGATGTTCAGGCTGATCTGGATCTACACTGCTCACAAATGCGATAAAACTCATATAATAATATAGAACAAAGAGTTAATATTTACTTAATTGTTTTCAGACGCCCTTATGATGGTAAGTGTGAGACTACAAACAGCACAGGTGGAGTAGAAAACCACTTCAGGATGGTCAGCAAGAGGAAATCCGAGGTGCGACCAGTAGATATTGTATGTAACAGTATGCCAGCACTTACTGTAGATCACCGCAGCGATCCTTCCTTGACAATCATGCTTAGCTTGGTGAGTGTTTACAGCATTAACTCCATGAATAGGGCACATATATGCAGTCTGATTAGGAATAGACATAGTTCTCTTCTTGGTCAGAAGTACCTTCTATAAGCTAACGGTGTAGATCCTGATTAGACTGTGTGAATGTGCAAGCTTATCTGGATCTACACAAGTTGTACGTGGGATAAAAAGCATATCCATAAAGGGTAAAGGGTTAATTATAAATTCTCAATAAACAGGTATTGGTTGTGATGTTGGTTTTTTTCCAGATATTGGTCATCCCTTGTTTTATAAAATGGTAGATAAAACTTAAATGTTATCTTATATTTTCAGCAAGATAGATCAGCGATCAACCTACATCTCATGCATACGTCCTACTTTCTGTTTGTAATGGTGATAACCTTGATGTGTTATGGATTGGTTAAAGGAAGACACACTCCTTCGCACACTAAATCCAAAAATCTACAATACTCAGAAGTAAGACATTATTTTCATTGATTTGTGTCTTCAAAATATTGAAGTAATTATCTGCTTTGCATATGACCAGCCCGGTTAGCTCAGTAGGTAGAGCGTCCGCTTCCGGACTGGGAGGTCGTGGGTTCGATCCCCGGCCGGGTCATACCAAAGACTTTAAAAATGGTAGTAATGGCTTCCCTCCTTGGCGCTCAGGGTTTAAGGGTTAGCATTACGACCGATTCGGCAGGTGTCGGTATAGGAGGACCCGCAAGGAGATTCGAAGTCGGAGGTGCTGAGCCTGCAATATGGCAGTCTCCTATCCAAAAGCGCAGCACCACGCTTACACGCCGAAAAGGTGAACGCCAAAAAAAAAAAAAAAAAAAAAAAAAAAATCTGCTTTGCATTGTTAAGGTTAACACAATATAAAAACATGTTTGAAGTTTTTTTCAATTTTCTGTCTGCCTACCTACCTTGTTTCGCTTGTAAGCTAGGAATGCAGGGGAGGGTAGGAGGGATACAGATTCTTTGAAGAATAGGAGGAATGGACAGATTGAATTTTTTGTCAGTATACAATGCCAGCTTTAAAATGAATTATTCTGATATATCAAACTTAATGGATCCTGAAAGTGCTAAGCGCAGCATTTGTCAAATTTGTAACCAGTGTTCTCCCAGATCAGGCTCTGCATCCAAACAGTCTGATCCGGATCTGCACTGCCTGCAATATCATACATATTCATGCATTGGTTTATTTAAACCTTTCCTCCATCAATACGCATTTTTACGCTCGTGCGACCATTGTAGATCCAGATCAGCCGGAACATCTGTGTCGTCTGATCGGGATCTGCACTGGTCGCATTTTGGTCAGAAATAGCCTAATGAATCAAAAAGTGAACAGTGCAGATCCTGATCAGATGGCACGGATGTGCCAGCTGATCTGGATCTACACTGTTTGCCCATGAAATAAAGGTGTGTCTATGAGGGAAAGTGTGCCACAAGTGTAAATCCTGATCAGCTGTCATCAGATCTGGATTTACATTGTTTCTTGGTCACAAATAACCTAATAAATCTGTAAGCATACAGTGTAGATCCTGTGCAGTCAGCATGGATGTGCCAGTTGATCTAGATCTCTGTTTGCCCATGGGATAGCAACCATATCCAATAGAGTTAAGGGTTAAAATGTCTTAAGCTTTTTCAAAATATTTAGCACTATCAGTAAAGTTTTAACTCATTGTATCTGATAGATCTCAGCTTAAAAAAATCATTTCCTGTAGGTACCGGTAATAGGTTGTAGGTGGTTGTTTTAATTTTTCACAGAACCACTTACATGTATTTTGAAATAGCAGAAAGATTTAGTGTTCACAATGATTTTGTATATTAACAGGTATCTACTCAAGTATAGTCAGGGGGAGAGAACTCGACCATATGGCAGATTGAGGGTTGACAAATTGTGAAATAAGGATGGACTTCACAACACAAGGAGTGCTAAGGAAACAGTTGCAATGCATTGTTGCTTATTCCAAATTGACCTACTGTGATATTGTTTGTTGTGCTTAAGATAAAAGTTAGCAGATCAGCAAAACAAAGCATATTTTCTTTGATTCAGCTTATTTTGGTAATGTGCATGTTAAGCTTTTACAGAGTTGTATTGCACTTTGCTTTGCCTTTATGCTCAAGCCTTTTCTCCATGGAATATGGCGGTCATCCTGGGGCTAACAGTGTAGATCAATACCAGCTGCACTGTTAACACATGTGATAAAATGTTACGTAAGACGTTTCTTTCATAGGTAACATTTTTTAAGGATTAAAAACAAGATATTGGCAATTTTAATGTAACCAATATGCAAAAGTGCCACAAAGAACTGCTTCCTTTGTAACATTCTGGTCAAAGAGTTAATTAACCCTTTCCTGTATAGATACACCTTTATTGCTAGGGCGAACAGTTTAGATCCAGATCAGACGGCACATCCGTGCCGTCTGATCAGGATCTAAACTGTTCGCTTTTTGATTCATTAGGTTATTTCTGACCAAAATTCGACCAGTGCAGATCCTGTTCAGACGTCACAGATGTGCCGGCTGAGCTGGATCTACACTGGTCGCACAAACGTAAAAATGCGTATATATCAAGGAAATGGTTAAAACACTGGCGCTTGACCAGCCGCCCCACCCCCTGCCAACCCTTACTAATACGCCCTTTATTTTGTAAAAATGGTGTCAAGTCTCTAATATTATTCCATTCTATTAAAGTATGCGAAAATACACCATCAAAATCGTATTCTAAAAAGAAATTATATTTCTATGTATATAATTGAATAATGGTCAGGAACGGCTCCAGACCCTAGCCCCGTTCGAGAGGCTGTTTCTCCTACAATACTGTGGGTTCCAGCCTGACAGCTGTTTGGTTCAACGCAAGAGGGTATGATCTAACAGCAAATGTCAAAAAGTCTCACCAAAAGCTCGAAATGCGCGTAATATTCAACAAAAAAAGGCCTCTGAAATGCAGGTTATTTTTTCATAGATTCTTCACCACCGTGCGACTTCCGGAAATCCCAGTAGCTTTTGTTAGGAGCGTTCTGATTGGTCGAACGATTTGTGTGCAAGGTATTTCCCGGACTGTGTCAATAGTTCTACCAATCAGAACACTCCGACCAAAAGCGTCAGGGATTTTCGGAAGTTGCACGGGGGTGAAGAATCTATGAAAAAATAACCTGCATTTCGGGGGCCATTTTTTGTTGAATATTACGCGTATTTCGAGCTTTTGGTGAGACTTTTTGACATTTACTGTTTGATCATACCCTCTTGCGTTGAACCAAACAGCTGTCAGGCTGGAACCCACAGTATTGTAGGAGAAACAGCCTCTCGAACGGGGCTAGGGTCTGGAGCCGTTCCTGACCATTATTCAATTATATACATAGAAATATATTTTTTTTTAGAATTCGATTTTGACGGTGTATTTTCGCATATTTTAATAGAATGGAATAATATTAGTGAGTTGACACCATTTTTACAAAAAAAGGGCGTATTAGTAAGGGTTGGCAGGGGGTGGGGCGGCTGGTCAAGCGCCAGTGGGTTAAAATATGCAAAACATGTACAGTAGTAAGGTGCTTGGTTATAGGAAAAATTCCATTATAATATACCATTGTGAACTCTTTATTCCATAGATACTTCTTTATTATGTGAGGGACCAGTGTACATCCAGGATCTGCACTGTTCACTATTAAATTCATTCGATTATTTGTGATAAAGATGTGACCAGTGCAGATCCAGATCAGATAACACAGATATGATGGTTGATCTGGATCAACACTGATTGCACACATATTAATAAGTTAAATACCTATCCAAGTGAAAGCTTTGCTAATTTAATGTCATTGAACATTGTTCACGCATATTCTATATCCCGGTACAACCAATATTCAAACACTTAAGCAATCTTTGGCCAATATTAAAATAAAAGAGAACTATAGCTTTAAAGACATTGTTGCATCTTCTTGCAACTGACAATCATAATCAGAACTAATATCACATTTTTACACAACTTGGTTTCATTTTCTAAAAATATAAACAAGAAGTGATGACCTACTTACCTCATTCCTAGAAATATTTCCCCAAAATTCGAACAGCAGGCTTCAAACCCCTATACATGATATCCAAGGTAAGTCATGGGTACTTATTGTCAGTGGAACTTTGAGAAAAGTTAGTTCAACATTTTAAAATAATTTTTAACACTTAACATGAGCTGTTAAAACATATTTACACTACAAAGCACTGCAATGGCTACTGTTCAGGTGTACATGTAGGGCAGTTGAAGGGGGTCACCTGTAATGGACATTTTACACTCCCTAACAGCATTGTAAGCCTGTCGCACTGTAAGAACTGTAACATCTGTATGGTCCTCTAGCTGTTGACTGAACCTGCCTTGAATATGAAAGTAATCTGAAGGCTTCAAGTTAATTAAAAACCAATTCTGGGGGAAACAAATCCAACCCATGCAAGTAAGGACCCCAAGGTATTGTTTTGTAAACTTTTGGTGGTGTGGAACCTAAACTCTTCAATTCCGTATTTCTGTGACTGAGGTAAAGGTTACAGCTGTGCAGCCGACACTTTCAAAGTTTTATTTACTTGATGAAAAAAAGGTTTACAGTATATTTAAGAAGGTGATAATTGGGAATAATGAATTTTTTTTTATTTACACCATGGGAGGTAAAAATAAATTTTTCTTACCTGTTTTCTGATCATTTTAGATGATCTGACAATTTTGATATTTCAGCAGGAGTATAAGTCAAAACTGCGCGTGACTTTATGCAAATTAGTGGATGTGACATCAATGCGCGTGAAATAAAGGAAGTGTTCGAATTTTGGTTGTGATTGAAAAATGGTTGTATCGGGATATAACAAGGCGATGTTATGCAAGGCAATTAACTGTTTAAGTAATTTTAATGTATTTGTACTTTGTGGCATCTTTTAAACACTGTAAAATAGCTTTTTTAGTTCTTGTTTGAGATTATAAATCCTACCTAAGTAACAGCATTAATTAAACATGAACAATAGGTGGACAGGTGTTTTAGATTTTAACCCTTTAACTCCATCCAACCATGGGATATGGCTTAAATACCATAATTATGTTAGCAGTGTAGATCCAGATCAGCCTGCACATTGGTGCAATCTGATCAGGATCTAAACTGTTTACTTCTTGGTGGGAAATAACCCATTGAATCTTAAAGCAAACAGTGAAGATGATGATGAGACTGCACATGTGCAGACTGATCTGGATCTACACTGACAGGATAAAAGTTGTATTTGTGGCGAGAAGGGTTAATTACTTGTAATGGATTGGCAGATATACAGAGACGATGTTGTTAGTATTGTTGTCTTTCATCTAGTAGTCATTCCTTAACCCTTTCCTGTATAGATACACCTATATTGCTAGGGCAAACAGTTTAGATCCAGATCAGCCGGCACATCTGTGCCATCTGATCAGGATCTGAACTGTTAGCTTTTTTATTATTTAGGTTATTTCTGACCAAAATGCGACCAGTGCAGATCCTGATCAGACGGCACGCATGTGCCGGCTGATCAGGATCTACACTGGTTGCACATGCGTAAAAATGCGTACAAATCAAGGAAAGGGTTAACTTAAAATATTCTAGGTTTGATAATAATATTCCAGGTAATTTCACTATTTTCATGAAACTGTTCATATTTCATTTGCATCAACAAAGCTTTTTTAAACAACATGAACATTAACTGATTAACAATGTTGAGTTATGCCCCTTTCTGGACACTAAAGCAGTTCAACTTATTTGATAACATTTTGATCTCATCATCTTGTTAATTGTTTCCTGCATAGATACACCTTTATTGCTAGGGCGAACAGTTTAGATCCAGATCAGCCGGCACATCTGTGGATGTGCCGGCTGATCTGGATCTACACTGGTCGCATATGCGTTAAAATGCGTCTATATCAAGGAAAGGGATAATTATACTGGTTTTCTTGCATGTGCATCCAGTGTAGATCCATATCTGCTGAAACATCAGTGTGATTTGATCTGGATCCACACTGTTCACTACCTTGTCAGAAGTAACTTATGAATCTAAAGGCAAACAGTGTAGATCCTGATCAGATGACAGATGTGCCAGCTGATCTGGATCTACACTGTTCACCAATGCAATAAAAGTGTAATGGTTTAAATGATGACCATTATTAAAGTGTGTTATGAAACGTGTCCCACATTTCAACTGTGTTGCAGGCAACAGGTGGCCTGAAAACAAAGTGCTAGTTGGTAAAGGAGAGTGGAGTGCTTGTCGGTACATGAGAGGGGAGATCTTGGCGCAAGTCTGGTGCTTTATTGTATGAGACAGTTTATAGTGCACCAACAGCTCTGTTATTTTATTTTGATTTTATAAATAGCTGATACGTAACATAAATTTCATATATACATGTTTAAAAATCATGTGCAACCAGTGTAGATCCAGAACTGCCCGCACATTTGTGACATCTGATCTGGATCTGCACAGGTGGCATATTGGTCAGAAATAACCTAATAGCAAACTGTAGATCCTGATCAGATGACATGGATGTGCCAGCTGATCTGGATCTACGCTTATTGCCCATGTGTTAAAGGTTTATCTATGGAGTAATGGGTTAAACAAAATGTATGTTTTCATGTTTTTAGATGTATGAATGATGTATGTATTTTCTGTTTTGTTTTATTTTTTAACTGTGTATATATTATTTATCTTAAGTTAAATGTTGTTGATCTCTTGTATATATTTGGGATTGTTAGTGGTCTGTCTGAAAGTAAAAGGTTAATGTCCTTGTTCTCAAATTTACAGTCAATTAAAATATCTGAGAAATGCTTTTGCACATGAAATTTTAATTGATTTATTAACACTTTCCTCCATATATAAGCCATATAGATCAGTCATCATGGATGTGGCGGCTGATCTCTATCTGCATTGATTGCACATGCATAAACATGTGTATATATGTATATATGGTGGAAAGTATTATTATTATATGTTTGCATGAAATCTTGAAAACTGTGAGATGTACGTACTGGGAGGGTATGCCTTCCATATATAAACTAAATATTTCATCTTTGTCTGTAACAGTATTACCTATTTAAAATTGTGATGTTAGATGTCTTAGATTGTTCAGGAGTATCTGTTAAAAAAAAACATGTGCCCAGGATCATAAAACAAAATCAGTCTCAAATCTCAAGCATCTGAATGGCTTAAATGGCGACCAGTCACCATTTCAGCCAATCAGATGCTTGAGATTTGAGACTGGTTTCCATGCTCAGTTTTATAACCTTGGGACCAGATTTCCTTTACCAACAGTTGTCAGGGTTATATGCGATGTCATCACCAGGCCATACTACATTGTGTATGCTAGTTGTAATTTTTCGGCACTCTTCAACACCTAGTATCAAACTCCAAAACGAAATTTCCATCGCTGTTCTACAATGGTTACAATATTCCTATGGCATTCATAAATTTACTTTTGCATTATTACTTTTAGTAAACCACAATGCAATTTTTGGTTGGTGCATTTAAATTTGATATGAGAAGGGTATATAATAAAAGGATCATTATGACAGTATGCAGACTGTAGGTTCGGTTCATTTCTCATTGCATGTGTAAACCACATCACTTTCAACCTTCCGTCATGCGTAATATTGTTCTTACACACTACTAAAAAAAAGAAACCTACAGACTGCATACTGTTATAATATTCTATTTGCATGGATGTGGCATCCTTATTGATGTGTTTTAAGAAATGTTCTCTTTCTCAAAACCACGTTTCTTGTTAGATTGTTTTGCATTTGGTAATTCTATTTTAGTTTAATGTTTTACTAATCTAAAAATGTTTGTTTATTTTCATGAGATTTAACAGAATAAAAATATTACACAGGTGTACTTTTTATTACTTTCATTGTTAGCTCCTGCCATTTTAATTATCTCAGTCCAAAATGGGCTGCTACACTTACTATTGGTCTTGGATTTATATCTATAGGTACTTGGCAGGTCTAGATGTGTCGAACACCCATTTTAGGTGGCAATATTTAATTTTCAGAAGGCTTTTGACCAGCAAGTTGGAAATTATCATTTTACTACCATTGCCCCAAATGAACCCCATTTCTGGAAATCTTTGATCTGACTGACCTTGGTCAAAGAGTTAGAGAGCAGTTATGAAAACTGTACTGTAATAGGTAAGTTTTGATAGCTTAAACCCTTTCCTCCATTGACACACCTTTATTGCAAGGGCGAACAGTTTAGATCCATATCAGCCGGCACATCCGTGCTGTCTGATCAGGATCTAAACTGTTCGCTTTTTGATTCATTAGGTTATTTCTGACCAAAATGCAACCAGTGCAGATCCTGATCAGACGACACTGATGTGCCGGCTGATCTGGATCTACACTGGTTGCACATGCGTATATATGAAGGAAAGGGTTCAAATCATCTGCTGGAGATACCTCTCTCAACTCCAACAATGATGTAAGACTAGTAAGCAAAAGTAATACTGATTTTTGTACACAATGTTCAAATATAGGAGGCTGTGTATTATCCTGTGGCATATTTAACCCTTTCCTCCATATTAGATAACCTTTATTGCGTGGGCACAGTGTAGATCAAGATCGGCAGGCAAATCTGTGCCATCTGATCAGGATCTACACTGTTCTTTTTGGATTTGTTACGTTATTTCTGACCAAAATGTGACCAGTGCAGATCCACAGATGTGTCAGCTGATCTGGATCTACACGGGTTGCACATGCGTGAAAATGGGTATATATGGAGGAAAGGGTTAACCCATTTTACTATATGGATATGTCTAAAGTCTCCAAATGTAGATCAGTGCACATTAGAAAGTAATATTTCTCAGAATGTCTCTTATAACTTTAACATTGTAAATTGAATCATTCAATCAGTTCACAAACTTATCAGGTTAAAGATTTTTCTCTTACTGATTTCCTTGAAATGTTTACACCTTCAAAATCTGCCGTTCATTACTTGGCAATAAAGAGAAACAAGATATACAATAATAACATCATTTATTTTTCATTCAGTCGGCAACAAGTACTATTTTCTTAACAAATTTGTAATAAAAATGTCATCAGTTTTCTGAAAAATTAACAAGGAGTTCAATATAATGATGATATACTTGAAGCATTTCTATGACCTAAGCAATAACAATATGAAGAATCTTTATGCTGAACCATGCTTTCAACAAAACACAACCTTAAGAAGAAAATGCTCACTATATGAATCAGGAAGGTTATCAGTTAGGTTTTGTTGTTGTTGTTGTTGTTGTTAGTTCACCCTTTACTCCATGGATACATCTTTTATCACATGGGCAAAAAGTGTAGATCCAGATAAGCCGACACATTTGTGTCATTTGATCTAGGTTTACACTGTTCTGTTCTTGGTAAGAAGTAACTTAGTGCATCTAAAACTGAACAGTGTAGATCCTGATTAGACTGCATAGATGTTCCAGCTGATCTGGATCTTCACTGGTTAAACACATCTGACTGTCATATTGATGGAGTAAAGGTTTAAACACTCATCACAGCTATGTAAAATTTCCCATCGGTCAACTCTGTTCACTATCGACTTGACTAATTTTGGCCAAACAATCTTACCAACAATGAAATTAAGTCCATTTAGCTTTTGAGGAGTAAATGAAATACAGTAAAACCCCACTTTAAGACCAGCCCGAAATTAAGACCACTACACTACTTAGACCACTATTCTGATGTCCCATTTGACAGTTTTGAACTATTTTCTACCCCTATATTAACACCACCCCATTATTAAGACCACTTTTTCCCAGTCACAATGGTGGTCATAATAGCAGATTTTTACTGTATTGTTACCCAATTAAAAATGTGTGATGTAGCAACTATGGAAATACATAAAATGAAGGAGGTGTTTTGTTGAACCTATGCTTCAAAAAAGATGACATGGAACATGGAATTCATAGTGTTGGTCCAATGTAAAAAAGTCTCTTTATAAATAATAGTAAAACAATATTAATTAAATATATCTGTCATTGATTTGCTCATATATCTGTCAAACACAACCTAACCTACATGTATTAAAGTGTGAAACAGTTCATTTATCACAACACTTTCAATGCACGATTTCTTTACATCTGAAATAATCTGTAACTATACTCTCTCATCACAAATATTAATATATCAATTTCTTAAACATTTTTGAAGTGAATTATATGGAAAGAATAAAGAAATTCCCATTTCTCTTGGGCTATGAAGTAAATTGATGTTCAACAGTATAAAAATTACTCGTGTAATTTAGAATTTCTGATTCTATCTTCATGGAGAAATGTTACACTAAGTCTTTCTAAACCCTGCATTTTAAAGAAGCCCAAGTTCTATTTTTTGCACTCCTGCTTTGATAAACACACACTGTAGTACTGTACATGGAAAACAACTGCATATTCCCAGCTTTCTCGGTAAAGCTATGCAATGATGTAATATGTTCACTTCTATAATTGTACATTTCCAAAGATGTCAAATCTTCCAATGATCACTTAAAAACATGGAGCATATGATTTTCATTTAAGTGAGTTACCAAGATCAGATTTCCCCTGTACTAAGTCACCAGCATTTATGCCCACGAGCAAAAAATGTTTGTGGGGGAAAAGCACATGCTCAAATATTCCTTAGGTCCTCAAGAAGCTGATTTGCTTTGCGTAAAACTTCAGTTTCTTTGCTCCATAGAAATCAAAAAAAACTTAAATCTGTGCATTCCTTTATCCTTTCCATATAAATCTGAACACTAGTTTATGCACGAGAAAGTTTATATCTGTAAAAATAAATCTTCAAAATAAAATAATGTAAAACAATAAATTCCATCAGATCTTTGTTTCATAAATAAACATGAAAATATATAAATGCAGCAAAACCTGACAAGCTATCACAAATGCTCACATGAATCTACAGTAAACATAAAGTATTTAAATTAAACATGAAAATATGAGACAGTCCTGCTGAAACACAAATGCAACCAGCATAGATCCAGATGTGCATGTGTCTGTGCAGTCTGATCAGGATCTACACTACTGGGTATTTGCTTTTAAAGCCCAGTTACATTGCTTCAAAATGTGATCAATTGTAATCATTATTACTAATAATCACAATGTAAAATTTTTATGGCATCACCTGGATGTTATGCGTAACATAAATTTATGACTTTACTTGACCTGACTAATGTGATGACTCGAAAAAATTTGGAAGACCCAAACACTTTTCCTCATTGTGATTGGACTGTAAACAGGTTTTCATTTAAATAATTCTTACAGGCTTACAGTGTAGATCTCGATCAGACAGCACTGATGTACACTGGTGATCCATGTGATTTAAGGCATACAATATGGAACAGGGTTAAATATTACATCATGAAAGTAGAAAGTTGTCAAATTGTCATTTTTTCTTTCATTAGACATAGTTGTTTAGTTTGATTATGTGTGGAGAGGAAGTGTGTTGCTACTGAATTGTTTTACACTTTGACTTCTAATTTCCTCATATTTTTATCGTACTACAATTAATGAGATGAATAACATAAACAACTTTTGGGACATCAAAAATGTTGAAATGCTATAAAGTTTGAAATGATAAAACTCTGTACCCCACGATGCAAGTTTGGATTCATTCATAAAAAATAACATCACGGTGGAATTTTTTAAGAAAATAAAAATATCTCAAGAATTTCTCATGTAGTTGATGCATAATTTTAGTGTGCACATTTTACCAATATCTCAGTCTGGAGTTCTAGTGAACAGGGACTATTTAGAGACAAAACTTTTATTCTGTGCACATTCTTTAGCAAAAACCATGAGGCATAACAAGAAATTATACATGGTCAATGTTCAACATTTCTACCTTATAAATTTATCATTCACATGCCATATGAAAACTTATATCAAAATCAAATCAATTCTCAAAACTGGAAGTATTTAAACAGAGATGTCTTGCTATATTTTATGTGATTACTGTAGATCCAGATCAGCCTGCACATTCATGAAGTCTTATCATGATCTTCATAGTCGTTTTGGACAGATATAATAAAAGTCTAAAGAGCTTAGACCTGATCAGATCTGGATATTGACACTGTTTGCCCGTGGATAACAGTCATATCCCATGGAGTAAAGGGTTGCATGTAGCTGGTGCAGTATGACAAGTGAATGCATTCTACAAATTGAAAACAAACTGCATGTATATAGTAGTAATACTATTGCACAAACCCTGACTATTGTGTAAAGGATCACATTCACAAATGCCTAATATTGACCTAAAATTGCATCAATTTTTTATTTGGATATATATTTAACGCCTTTGTGTAAACACATGTAAACAATGTAGTTATTCAGTAGTATTAGATCAATCACTTTAACCCTTTTCTCCATATATACACATTTTTATGCATGTGCGACCAGTGTAGATCCAGATCAACCGGCACATCCGTGCCGTCTGATCAGGATCTGCATTGGTTGCATTTTGGTCAGAAATAAATTAATGAAAAAAAAAGTGAACAGTTTAGATCCTAATCAGATGGCACAGATGATCTGGATCTAAACTGTTCGCCCATGAAAAAAAGGTGCACCTATGGAGGAAAGGGTTAAGAGGGGAATCAAAATTCCTTTAATGGGAAAAAAAGATAAAAACCCTCTTGTATGCCATTTTCTGAACATAATTAAAGTGTTCCATGTTGACACACTTCTCTTGTTTTGCATAATACAAATATCATCAAACATTTGTTGGAATTGTCCCAGCTAGCTCAATTGGTACAGTGCAGGACGTAATGAGGCTAGGCGCTCTAGCTGTATGGGTTCAATTCCTAGTGTTTGCTTATGATTATTTATAAAATAACACTGCACAGCTTTGCATCATTTTCAATTTTTGAATTAAATTTAGTATGTTTCATTTCTGATTAAGGAACAAACTTTTTTCTTTGAGTAATTTATTAAAACAGTGTAGATTAGAGAATGCAAACTACAAGTGCGTTACTTGCGTGATTAATATTTCTGATCATTTTAGGCCAATTTTAAGCATTTTGTGAATTGTCTCCCTTAGTTCTCTATTCAAACAATATTTCTCTTCAACATGTTACTTGCTGATTTTCTGCACAAGGGTACCAAGTCATTCCATTTGGTCAGTCTGCATTTATTCTGCTGACATTTCTCTGAGTAACAACTTACATCTGTGGCAGTATCGCATAATTCTTCATCAGATTCAGCGTCATTCTTTAGCACAATCCTCCCCTTTTTTTTCTTCTTTTAAAACAACACAAAATGGAAATGGATTAAAATTTGTATCAATTCAAGATCAATTTGCTATTAAATTCACATTTGCTATGAATAGTTATATAGTGTACTATTAATTTTCAGAAATTTTGTTTTAGTTTATAGTGTACTTTTCTCCTGTTTCTTCGTAGTTCATCTTTGAAAAACTGGCATGTTTATTATTATAGAGCATTTCTTTGGTGCATGTTTTTATTAATTTAGCCCGAGTGTAACATATTACACAAGTTTGAGTAATAAATATAAAATTAAATGTTTTCAAATGTCAACACTTCGCATAATAAAAATTTTCACAGAAAAAATCTTTTGGCTTAACATCACACATTTATAACATTAAAGCTTTTACCTAAAACAAAAACTCGCTGACCAAAATTTTTTTCAGGCCAAGAAAGTCACATATTAAGTCTAAAATTATCAACCACATACAATTTTTTATAAAAATAACTTTTTTTATGAGTGAAAAGACATTTTGGTAAATTTAGTCAGTGGAACTCTTGTGTTGTTTTATAAATCGGTATACTTCATGCCATAATTACTTCACAATTCAATAATCCTTTTTATTTAATGATGTGTAATAAAATACATATAAATATCAATGATGAAATTGATGGTATATCACAAGTATCTATCGTATGTGCTAGGTAAGGATGGGAAAATACGGCCCATGGGAAACTATTTTTTCAGCGGTTAAACTACTGTGGTATCATTATTTTTCATGCGGATTTGAATTTCATGTAATTCGTGCTGGGGTTAAAGGATGAATTTAAACCCCTAGCGCCATTACACCATGTAATTATGTGTCAATAGAAAAATACAATTGCACAAATTTATGCTTGTGCAAATATATTTTTTTTAAAGCTTTTCCCCCGAAATAAAGCAATTGTATTAAGAACCTCATTATTGCCAAAATAGTTCTCTAAAGCCAGATTTCCCATGTGAACCTCACACGCATGAAAGGTACTTGGTTCGTTCTTTTTACACACAATTTCAAGCACGTAACTGCCTCCTTTATAAAAACTTAACAGCTGTTACATGTCCTTCAAATTTATGTCAATAATATGTATACAATAATTTAGCATAAATTGCAAACAGTAAAAAATGTTGACTATAATGTTGTTGCTTCCAGCACACCATCATATCCAAACACAAATAAAGGACATTTAAAATAGCCAGGGCACACTATACCATCCACAGGTTTCATTTATAAATATTACACATTTTAACAGAAAGTAGTTAATACCATTTTGGGCACGCCACGGGAAAAGGAACCTTCGGTCATATTTGGTGATATTTTAGTTGTTACTATATTTAGAAAGAACTTACAACTATCTATAAATTTCTCATAACTAAAAAGTTCTTTTCTTACACATTTTGACAATAAATGATATTTTTAACGCGAAATGCATAATAATTAATGTCGTATGCTCAACTTTATGCTTTCATTTCAAGGATTGACGTCAACTGTCTGAAGGTACCTTTAAATTTGCCGTGACGCGCCCTTATTTCAAAATGCAGCCCTCTAGTTACAGGATTACTATATTTGACATATAAATGGTAAATAATGGATTTTCAAAATATGCATTACGCATTATAGATTTCTTAAAAGTCTTTGTTCTATTGTGAATAACTGGACCCTTAACTGTGGAATGTTGTATCGTCAGAAACGGTTATTACAAAATTTATAATATAAACTGAATGCCAAAGTGTTGTCATGGTAAATTTAAATATAATTATCCCTTTCCTCCATAGATACACCTTAATTGTGAGGGTGAACAGTTTAGATCAAGATCAGCTGGCACATCTGTGCCGTTTGATCAGGATCTAAACTGTTCGCTTTTTGATTCATTAGGTTATTTCTGACCAAAATGTGCACAGATGTGCCGGATGATCTGGATCTACACTGGTTGCACACAGGTAAATATGCATATATATAGAAGAAAGGGTTAAGTAAATGTCAAGTGCAGTAGGTATATTTGTGCCATGAATGTGTCCTTTTTATTTTGTTCTATTATATCTTTTCTGCAAAATTACATATTTTGATTAAGCCAAAAACAATATAAACCAATGAAATATCTTATGATTACTGACAATGCATTTTTAACAAGTGAATAAAACCTAAAACATCACTTTGGTCATGCTGTTTATATTCTCTTTTGCCATTAATTTAAAATAAACAATAGTTTTTCAATACTGTAACACTACTTTTTACACATAAAATTATTTTATTTTTCACAAAAAGTTTTTGTTCATTTTCTTTGTCAATGTACATTATCTAGCCATATGCACAACATCTCATGTCCACAAACAAGTTGCACACAGCCAATGAATTTCCAAGAATATACATTCCCTTAATTTTTTTATCTCTTAACTTATACCAGATTTCAAACTGCAAGATACCACATAATTTAAAATGTTATTACTTCATGTCAGTTTATTTTAATATCATTTTTATTCCTATGGGGTTTGAATTAAACATACAAAATTGTCTATGTACTGCCTAACAAAGTGCTAGCAATATTCAAAGAAAAGCTGTAGGCTAGGATCCATTACAACAGTATTACTTCAATGGGACAGTCAAAATCATAAATGTAATTATGAAAACAATATGGAATATACATTCAATCTTCATAACAATATGAAACCCTAGCTTCATCTCATAGTATAAAAATATCAGATCCCTGAACAGCTGGTAAACAAAATGACTTGTAGCTTTTATTTGTGGAAAACCTCTCTACATCGCAGAAAGTCTCTCAATTATGACATTCATAAGTTTAACCATTTACTCCATAGATACACCATTACTGTCTGGGCAAACAGTGTAGATCTAAATCAGCCAGCATATCTGTGCCACCAATGTGCCATCTGATCAGGATCTACACTGCGATTTTTTATTTATTAGGTCATTTCTGACCAAAAAAAACCCTAACAATCCAGATCCTGATTGGACGGCATGGATGTACCGGCTGATCTGGATCTACACTTGTCATACAATAAAATGTGTATGCATGGAGTAAAGGGTTAATATACATAACAAAAGAACAGAGCAGCAAAAACCATAACATTAACATCTTTCTCCTTATCCTAACTGGACTGTACCACAAAACCATTGGTGAGTTGATTGCACATCGAAGGGGTGCCAAGGTTATAAAGCTGAGATTAGAAACCAGTCTCAAATCTCTAGCATCTGATTGGATGAAATGGCAACTGGTCGCCATTTCAGCCAATCAGATGCTTGAGATTTGAGACTGGTTTCCATGCTCAGTTTTATAACCTTAGGCAACAATATCAGATCTACAGTATTGCACATTATGTAAGGGATAAAGGGTGGTAGGTTACAATCAACAAGATCACTTGTTATCAATGAGAGTCTGTTGTCTCAGGATTAGCTCCCTTGCAATCTTAAGCACTTGTCTAGCATCATGACGCTCGGCCATCTCTGAAAATATAGTTAATAGTGAGTTCAAGAAATGCTTACTGTTATTTCAGCATTAGAGAAAATAACCAAATGATACACTTTTATACCTGTCAAAGTCTTAATTATTACTTTGCCACGGCCATGGTGACAGGCCGAAATGGAGACCAGTCTCAGATTTTATCTGTCATGCAATACTTGTTTATAAAACTTGTCAGTGATTTTGTCTGGTACATTTAACTAAACGTTTGCAATGATAATTGATACATCTTATATGCATGCATAGATATATCACTTTTTAATAGGGTGATTTGAGCCAGGTATGTCTTAACCTTTCCTCCATATACACACCTTTATGGCATGGGCCAACAGTGTAGATCCAGATCAGCCGGCAAATCTGTTCGCTATTTGATTTATTAGGTAATTTCTGACCTAAATGCGACCAGAGCAGATCCTGATCAGACAGCACGGATGTGCCGGCTAATCGGGTCTACACTGGTCGCACATGCATAAAAAGGCGTATATATGGAGGAAAGGGTTAACTGGTGGTACATGAAACAAATACATAGACTGGGTTTGATTATCTAACTAAAAGTAGCTTGCATTGTTTTTACATTATTTGTGAAAACATCTCTGAAAGGTCTTTGATAAGTTATGTGGTAAACCTGCATTAGCTAAGATTAATGTTTGCATACAGCAAAAAGGAATTTTTAAAGCAGCCATATATTTAAACCAAACATTTTAAGACAATCTTACACTTAAACTGCTTCTATTTTGAACCGAGCACAAAATATTTAACCTTTTCCTCCACAGAAACACCTTTATTGCTTAGGCAAACAGTTTAGATCCAGATCAGCCGGCACACCCGGCATGGTCTGATTAGGATCTAAACTGTTTGCTATTTCACTTATTAAGTTATTTCTGACTAAAAAGCCACCAGTGCAGATCATAATCAGATGGCATGTATGTGCCAGCCAGGGCTTTTCATCCTTATATAACAGAGGCCTATAAAAGGCCTCTTCCCAATCCAAAAACATAGTATTTTTTCCCAATTGTGGCAGAAACTCTTCCCAAAATGCTAGGTAAGATGTCCAAAAATGGTTAAAACTCCTGGGAGGAGTGTTTGAAAATTGAAGTCTGGAAAATAAAATGCTTAATAAATTAGATTTAAGTTAAAAATACCTATTAGTATTCATTTTCATAAAGTAGAACCCATCTTTCAATTAATTTTGTTTTCCCAAAATAAGCAATTATTGCGCATAAATTTCCCAATTGGAAAGGCCAGGGCCTCTTCCCAATTTTCTGATGAAAAGCCCTGCCAGCTGATCTGGATCTACACTGGTCAAACATGCGAAAAAATGCGTATTTATGGAGGAAAGGGTTAACAGACTCACTTATTCTAGAATCTTAGAAAATGCTACAGAATACAAACCATTGAAGAACTTGATGATGTCAGTGAAGTCCATGTTGTTATCAAGGATAATGTCTCTGTAATACTCAACGAGAGCGAGGGCAATAAACAGCACAAAGTTGGCCGAGCTGATGTACTTTGCTGCCCATATTGTCTCCCATATCACAAAGATGTCATTATACACAAACTCTGAAATAGACATGTCACATAGTTTAAAGAGATCCGCACAAGCTCTTTTTCTTCTCTTCTTGGGACCAGGCTGAATTATCTTACCAATAGAAACCCAAAAATTTGGTGCCACCTAAATATGCTGGGTCATTTTCAACATTTCAGGAATACTACAAGATAATAAGTATTTTTTACTTGTGCTAAATTCAAATGGGGGAATCTGAACTGAGAAAACTGTTTTTTGCAAATGCTTCCTGGGTGTTCAGCAACAGGTACTCACACTGTATGAAGAAAGTAGAAACATTAAACCACTGGCAAGACTTAAACCTCCGACCTCCTGAATTCGAGTTCGATGTTTTAAACATAAGACCACTTATAAATTCCTATTATAGCTCTTCTTACAACTAGATTACAGATTTTGGTAAAATTACATACCTACAACTTTTTCAAAATTCTTTTTTGAATCTTGCTGACCGACTGGCAGTGAACCAAGCCACCATAATCGCCACAGTTAACAAGTTAATAGAAGTCTTAAACAATTTAACAGTTATAGCACATGTTAATTTTATCAATTACCAAAACATTACAAATATACCTCTTTTAAAGTCCAGCAGAAACCATCTGTAGCAGAAATAGAAGTGTGTGTAGTCACCATGGTGATGCATGTGCTCAAACAACTCGGAATCTAATATCTGAAACAGTTACAATTAGCAATGAAATAGAAATAATAATATTTACTGTAGTCAAGAGTCAGCATCAGTATAAGAATAGAGTCTGGTATCTCTGCCTCTACATTGTATATATAGGTCTGGAGGTTATAAACCCGAGCATGGAAACCAGTCTCAAATCTCAATCATCTGATTGCCTGAAATGGTGACTGGTCGCCATTTCAGCCAATCAGATGCTTGAGATTTGAGACTGGTTTCCATGCTCAGTTTTCTAACCTTGGGCATAGGTGTGGCTATTTCTAAGTTGCTATTTTATCCCTTTCCTCCATATACACACCTTTATATCATGGGTGAACAGTGTAAACCCAGATCAGCTGGCACATCATTGTCATCTAATCAGGATCTTCGCTGTTCGCTATTGATTAATTAGGTTACTTCTGACCAAAAAGCAAACAAGTGCAGATCCTGATCAGACGGCATGGATGTGCTGGCTGATCTGGATCTACACTGGTCACACACATGCAAAAATGCCTAAAAATGGAGGAAAGGGTTAATTTTGCCAATAAAATGGCTAAGACTTCCATGAACCATTATATACTGTTAATTACTTCCAATCAATATCTACCAGTATCATGTATCTGCAGTAAAATAAACTGAAAACACTTGAATTTTACCAAACATCATTTATGGACTTTAGCATATCATTGTCCACTTATTTTTGATTAATATTTGTTTAACCATGAAATCAACTCAAGCAAGGTAGAACCACAGTAGCATTTTAATACCAATGTTAACATCTTCTATGTCTTCTTTCTTAACCCTTTCCTCCATATATACATGCATTTTTACGCATGTGCGACCTGTGTAGATCCAGATCAGCCGGCACATCCATGCCGTCTGATCAGGATCTGCACTGGTCACATTTTTATCAGAAATAACCTAACAAATCATAAAGCAGAGTGCAGATCCTGAACAGATGGCATGGAGGAAAGGGTTAAACCAGTAACTATTGACTGGTAACCTAGCAACATGTCTGTGATTGTGACAGCTGCTGCCCAACTTATAGACTCATATTAATTACTATGATCGTGACAGGAAGTACAGATTGTAGTAGATTGTCAATGGTCATAAACTGATCTTTATAGAAAAGTAATGTAAACATCATTTCTACAGCATGCTGGGATATATTACCTGTATAAGAGATCTCATGTTTGCAAAGTGTGTATCCATGGCCCCTCCGTGAGGGAAGTTAGCAGACATTCTCTTCATTAACTCACAGAAACAACTGTACGTCTTTGCCTCTGAAATAATCCAATGCATGCAAACATCTTTAAAAATATTGTTCCTTAACCCTTTCTTCCATAGACAAACCTTTATTGCATTGGCAAACAGTGTAGATCACTTTATGATTTGTTAGGTTATTTCTGATTAAAATGGGACCAGTGCAGATCCTGATCAGATGGCAAGGATGTGCTGGCTGATCTGGATCTACACTGGTGGCACATGCGTAAAAATGCACATATATGGAGAAGAGGGTTAAGGTCGCACATTTTCAAGATCCAATTAAACCTCTACACCAAATACTAGGGGACTTTATAACCCACCACTCCATAGATACCCCTTTTATCGCATGGGCGAACTGTGTAGATACAGACAAGCTGGCAATCTGTGTCATGTGATCAGGATCTACACTTTTACTTTTAGATTCTGATGTAATTTATGGCCAAGATGCTACCAATATAGATCCAGATCAGACAGCATGAATGTGTCAGCTGAACTGGATCTCTACTGTTTGCCCATGCGATAAAATGTGATATACATGGATATGGAGTGAAGGGATAAACAAGTTATGGGAGTATGAAATGAAAACAAACAGTGATCCTTAACCCTTTCCTGTACAGATCCACCTTTATTGCTAGGGCGAACTGTTCGCTTTTTGATTCATTAGGTTATTTCTGACCAAAATGCGACCAGTGCAGATCCTGATCAGACGGCACGGATGTGCTGGCTGATTTGGATCTACACTGGTCGCACATGCGAAAAAAAGCGTATATATCCAGAAAAGGGTTAAACGTAAATCATCTTTAATATAAGTTTTTTATACAGGATAATCTGTTCCATTTCAGACAATCCATCAAAAACATTGTAAGCCTTGCCAAATCAATGGTTTCTTAAAAAAAAGACAATGGTTTGTCAACTACATCCACTGGGAACTTTAAAAACTTCTCCCTCTTGTGCAAATATGACAAACATAGACTCCAATGGTTCAAGCTAACTTGGGTCTACACTGTTTTTGGTGGTCAGTCAAAGCATTCCAGGTCATGGCATTCCAGTAAATATCCACATTAACTAATAATGACATAATTATTCCAAGAAGGTCAATTAACCCTTACTGCATGGATCAGGCTTACATCAGGATTATGTAGATCAAGGTCAGCCTTCTCATCCAAGTAGACTGATCTGGATCTACAATGTCTGCTTCATGTACAGAAATGTTCTAATGAAGCTAAATGTGAACAGTAGATCCTGATCAGACTGAATGTGCATGCTGATTTGGATCTATACTAACTGCAGACTGGGAAAGAATAATGGGTTAACAAAAAAGCAGAGAAACCACACAAGTTACATATGGCTCATTCTGTGACAACAAAATTTCCAGACATGATGGTACATACCTTCATCAATGATGACGAGCAGTGGTGCTAGCAGGTCACACATACCCTGGACATAGCCCACGTCTAGGTGCTCCCATACATACCTGACAAATATATGACATATAGTGAAAATTTGAACAGATACAGGTTTTACAGGACAATTTTCCAGTATTATATCATAGATTTATAGAACTTAACCCTTTCCTACATAGATACTCCTTATTTGCGAGGGCAAACAGTTTAGATCCAGTTCAGCCGGCACATCCATGCCGTCTGATCAGGATCTAAACTGTTCGCTTTTTGATTCATAAGGTTATTGCTGACCACAATGCCACCAGTGCAATTCCTGATCAGACGGCACGGATGTGCCAGCCGATCTGGAACTACACTGGTCGCACATGCGTAAAAATGTGTATTAATGGAGGAAAGGGTTAAACATCACATCAGTTTGCATTTGGTTAACCCTTGACTCTAACAGAGAATAGGATTTTCAACCAATGTGTGTCAGGTGTAGATCCAAATCAGTATGCACATCTCTGCAGCAAATATGGATCTACACTGACCGCTTGTCAGAAAAAATCTAATAAATCTAAAAGTAAACAGAACAGATCCAAAACAGACTGCATTAATATCTAAGATGATCTGGATCTACACTGGTCAGGAATAGCTAGCATATAATCCTTATGCATGATGTTAAGTGTTAAACCTCCCAGTTCAAGACATGTGCAAAGAGGACTGTGTTAAAAAAAAATAAATAAAAAACAGCAAAAACAAAAAAAAATCTATTGAAGAATCGGTTTTATGTTTAAAAAAAATATTCTGGCCATCAAAATTTATGGCAGCTTCCATTTAGGAGATCACTTACGTGCACATGATGTTGCGGAGTTTCTCGAGATTGTCTAGTGAGAAGTACGAGTAGTTTCTGTCACATCTCTGAACATCCTTGTCTATACGATGTAAATTCAGGGCTACATTGTCCAACAACTCGGGCTGTAATAATATAATGCATAATCATTTTAATACTGTATGACATGACAGATTACTGCCGACCGGTGCTTTCTGATAATTGCTGTTTGCTTTTTGCTTAATTGTTTTTGCTATGATTGTTGTTAAATATGGTTTGGACATCAAGCATCAACAAACTGCAAAATAACCAAACCTTAAATTGGAAGTGTGGTACCATGGTTTCACATAATGAATATCCAGTAATCAATATATTCTAGTAAAATTAACCCTTTACTTCATGGATATGGCTGATATCACATAAGCTGCCAGTGTAGATACAGATCAGACTGTTCATCTGTAAAGTCTGATCAGGATCTACACTGTTTGCTTTTTGATTTATTAGGTTATTTTCTGACCAAAATGCAAACTGTGCAGATATTCACAGACTTAACACTTAACTACATGGATAAGGTTAAATCCCATTTGGGACCAATGTACCGGTCTATCCAGATCGGCCTGCCTATCAATGCAGTCTGTATGGATGGATACACTAGTGCTTCTTGGGTGAAAATTACCTAAAATTGTTAAATAGTCTAGTGCAGACAATAGTCAAACTGCACTGAGGTGCTAGTTGAGCCATATACATGGATTAAAGGGATAAATTTTATCATGATACTAATTTGATAGACACAATGATGTCACCAGAAATATAACTGAAATCACTGTGCAAGAGGTTCCTTATATTCCTATTGGAGATTCATAATGCATAAACTATACTGGTAATTAACTAGAAAATTATTCATTTCATTTTAGGAATCTGTACAATGTTTTCCAATCTCATCAATCGGCTTTCCTCTCTGACCCTAAAAAGTGTACATTATTGCAACAACAGGTAAATCCAGATCAGTCAGCACATCTGTGCCAGTTGGTATGGATCTACACTGGATGTTTCTTGATCAGAAATAACGTAATGAATGAAAAGCAAACAGTGCAGATTCTCATCTGACAGCATTGGATCCACAGTGCTTGCCCACGGGTAACAGCTATATCCACATTATGCAGTAAAGGGTTAACTCTTTCCTCCATAGATACACCTGTATTGCGGCTGATCTGGATCTACACTGGTTGCACATGCGTAAAACGTGTAAATATGGAGAAAAGGGTTAAGAACGTCCTCACGTTGTTACAAAAGATTCTTTTCAAAGTGTCGGCACTCTCAACACCTTGATTATCTGAATTATTGATCAGTTATGATATTGACTGACACCAAATCAATAAAATGTCCTATATTTTGACTGTTGTGAAAAGAATTTGTTAGTATTGCTATAATATGCTTTCATTTATTGGGCTGTTCAAAATAACAAATTATGTTAAATCAATCACTGCATATTCTTTTTGTTAAATTTTGTGCATAATTAGAAAGAAATTTATAGCCTGGATCTTAAAAACCACAAATGTCTAGCCACTAACTGTTAATTAATGTTATTTTGGTTAAAATAGGAAAGAATCAGTTTAATTGTAACAGACATGGAGGGGATATCTCAGGATATTGTCATTGTGGGATATGACTTCTCAGGTAAACTGATTAATTCTGCACATTTAATCTTTTAAAGATTTGTTTTTTTCTGACCATGAAGAAAACAGTGTAGATACAGACAGATCAGAGTGAATGCATACACCATATCTCATGGGGTATTAAAAGTTTTACAGTTAACCCTTTCCTCCAAAGATAAACCTTTATTGCATGGGCAAACAGTGTAGATCCAGATCTGCAGGCACATCCGTGCCATCTGATCAGGATCTGCACTGTTCGCTTTTTGATTCTTTTGGTTATTTCTTACCAAAATGCAACCAGTGCTGATCCTGATCAGACGGCACTGATGTTCCGGCTGATCTGGATCTGCACTGGTCGCACATGCGTAAAAATGTGCATTTTTTGGAGGAAAGGGTTAAGGTCCAACTACTATTGAAGGTGTTCGCAAATCTTGTTTCATAAAAAATCAATTGATAAATAAACAATTATAATTTTCATTATGCAACATTCGTGCAGTTTATTAAAGTAATGTAACAATGTTTGGATGTGAATTTAGCTGGGCACTAGCTCTGTCATTATCTCAAGATTACACTATTGGCTCAAATTCTTATATACATCTATAACTGACTGACTCGAATCCATTCCAGACAACAGCATTTAGGGCTGCTTTGAATCTTGTCTGTTTTATCATTTCTATGATCTTGGAACAAGAATTATGAAGTCAGGAAATCCTGTATTATTCATACGAAGCAATAATCATGCCATTAGCACATAATTAGGTATATAGCCTTGGGATTCAAGATTTCTTCAAACAATACAACAAGGAGGGCAGAATTCCTGGAATGATGTCAGAGTCGCACATGGGGATGACCTCTTTAAATAATAGAGCACAACATATTTTAAGATACACTGGATTTGACTGCAAGAGTCTGCCAATGAGTGTTCCTTAACCCTTTCCTTGATATATACACATTTTTACTCATGTGCGACCAGTGTAGATCTGCACTGGTTGCATTTTGGTCAGAAATAACCTAATTTATCAAATAGCGAACAGTTTAGATCCTGATCAGATGGCACGGATGTGCCGGCTGATCTGGATCTAAACTGTTCGACCTAGCAATAAAGGTGTATCTATACAGGAAAGGGTTAAGGCCTTACAGATCTCTCAAACTTCAGTAGCACAAGATTCTTTGAGCCCATGTACTCCAACATTATACTGAAGTATGGGGCAATTTTTTATGGCTGCCAAGGAATAAACCATCATTTAATACTGTTTACTCTTCAGGAACAGATCTTGTTGAGAATATGATAAGTAGAATGACAGACATATGTTATCCTACTAGAAATGTTAACACGGTTTGTTGTAAGGGTCAGCTCCCCTCCCACTGTGGGAATTCTGTGCTCAGATCTACGAACAAGGTGATGTTTGTGATCAGAAATCCAAAGGATGTTGCTACTGTGATGTATAGAACAACTGGACAGGAGACTACAGTGCAGTTTGCAGTGTTTCTACAAGAGTTTTTGTCTGGAAATGGTAAACTTTAACTCTTTCCTTTATATGCCTTTATGACTTGGGCAAACTGTACAGACCCACAGATGTGCCAGCTGATCATTGATTTATTAGGTTACCTCTGACCAAAAAGCAACCCGTACCATATTGTTTTTATCACCTCCATCACAAATCAATAAAGATTGTAATTTGAAACATTAAGGTCCTATTAAGAATTTTGTTATATCTCAACCAGAGTGCCAAACAGAATTAATATCTTATGTTTATTTGTTAGTTTACCAGAGCAGGTCTCCAGTAAACACATGCTTTTGCTTACCGGTCTTTAGAAAAACAACCATTGCTTAATTTTGTTTTTCAATCCAACTTTTATCTTTTATATATTAAAGGCCAATTTAAGAGGGAGATGTTATATTTATTAAAGAAATGATTTGGAGATTCCTTACTAAAATGCAACAGTTGAATTAATGTATGTTTTTACTATTTAAGAAACAAATCTGCAAAAAAATCCCTTAATTGCAAATAAGTTTCAAGCAGCTTAAATATGCAGTTTGAGTATGGAACGTAGGAAGTCACCCTCCTGCCAAGTGAGGAAATTAATATTCAAAAACATATAAATAAAATTCTTCAAATATAACAGAGAAGATAATCTACTTTTACATCATTTAAAATTTTCACATAACCATGTAAAACCATTTTATGTAAATTTTGTTAAGTTTATGAGTTATTTTCTCTCTGGCAATTGTGGGAATTCAAATCAGGCATTTACTTTCAGCTGACAACTGGTGCAGTTTTACCAGAAACTGGCTGCAAAGTCTATCACACCATCCTTCATCAAATCTTCACCTAGTCTACTTCAAAGATCTCATTCAGGTAAATAGCTACATGTTTTACATTTGTTGAACACTTCAAAATACTAACATTTCTGCCTCCACCCCTTCCTCACACACAAATACACCCACCAACTACAAAATGTGACCTAGGGGTAAAACAACTTCTGATCATTATTTGACAGTAGTATAATAAAGTGTTTTCAGTAGTTATACTACAATGGTTTCAAGAGTATAACAAGAGTGCAAAACTGACACAAAATACGCCCGTCATATTTGTGGTAAATTCAATGGTAATGACAACATTTTTGGGAGCAGGATTTTCCAACTCAGTATGAAGTTTGAATAAAATCCCTCTAGTGGTTTTGGAATTATGCTCTGGACAAAATTTATCAAGTAAATGTGATAACGGGGAAAAACTCTAAAAAAAGGCAAGGTAGAGTTATTGCACTTGCACACTGCACTACCTACCAATGTGCTCTGTCAGTGTATGAAATTTGAATAAAATCCCTCAAGAAGTTTTGGAGTTATGCTCCGGACAAAATTTATCAAGTAAATATGATAAAGGGGAATAACTCTAAAAATAGGCAAGGTAGAATTATTGTTCTTGCACAGTGCACTACCTACCAATGTGCTCTGTCAGTGTATGAAGTTTGAATGAAATCCCTCGAGTAGTTTTGGACTTATGCTCCGGACAAAATTGTTTCAGACAACGGACAGACGCACGGACGCACTGACGGACGAAGGGCATTTCTAATATCCCCTTCGCCTTTGGCGGCGGGATAAATTGGTGGGGGGATAAATAGACAGGACAAAAACTCTTTGACTTAGAGAGCGGAAACCCAAATTTTGGACAATTAAAGGGCCATAATTCATGAGTGCCTGGGGGATTTGGCTGGTTATAGAACTTGGTCGAGACATTATGCACACCAACATATTCACCAAGTTTGATAAAGACCTGATGAAAACTCTTTGACTTAGAGAGCGGAAACCCTGTGGACGCCACCCGCCCGCCGCAGGTGTTCCCATAATACGTCTGTTTTTCAAACGGGCGTATAAAAAATGTTTTTTTTTGAAAATTTCCCATCTTCAGACTCCAAAATGCCCTTTAAATTCTCATTGATAAATGCTAACAGACTTAGAAGTGACCAGAGGGTAGAGTTTGTAGACTCCAGTCCAGAACTTGGGCACAAAGAAATATATTGAAATTGGGTTACTTATAACCAATCAGTAAACAGACCCTGATCAGACTTTATGGAAATGTGCAGACTGACCTGGATCTATGCTGGTCAAACATGGGATATTAGCTTTGCCATCAAGTAATGGGTAATTTAATCCCACAATCACTTATTTGCAGCTTGAAACCATTTTTTCCCTAATAAATTTTATAATAAGATGAATGTTGAAAAAACTGAAAACTCTTTTATACAAGTACAATCAATAATATTGAACTTCGCAGAAAAATAAAAAAATTGGAACATTTTTCAGTACAGGGAGGAAGAGGTCATGAAAATAAAGCAGTTTTTACAAGTTCCAGAACTGGAGACAATAATAAGAGATAAACTGGACCAGCCGCAATGTAAACGGAGAAAAACGGATAATTTCACACATCAAAGGACAGGTATTTAACAGGAGTTTCAGTTTACTTTTTCCTTCAGTTTCATTAACTCCTAGCAAGATTCAATTTCACTAGTGTTGTCCAGATCTGACTTCAAAAAAAAAGAAGCTAATCTGGATCTTCCCTGGTCACCCATGTGCTTTAAGCCAAAACCATAGAGCACAGAAGGGTTATAACATGAGACACATTTGAGATCAGAGTAGACCCAGATCAGTGTACACATCTGTTAACCCTTTCCTGGATATATACGCATTTTTACGCATGTGCGGCCAGTGTAGATCCAGATCAGCCGGCACATCCGTGCCGTCTGATCAGGATCTGCACTGGTCGCATTTTGGTCATAAATAACCTAATTAATCTGTTTGCCCTAGCAATAAAGGTGTATCTATACAGGAAATGGTTAATAAGACTTTGATACTGTAACTATGTTACATTCACTTAAGAATAAGCTCACAACTGGGACAAACACCACTAACATGCAGAATAATAGATCTTCACCCATGGGATATGACTTAATGTTATCCATGAGAAAACAGTGTAGATCCAGATCAACCAGCACATCTGTGCCATCTGATCACTGTTCGCTTTTAGATTCATTAGGATATTAAAATTCTGGGTTATTTCTGACCAAGAGGCTACCACTTTAGATCCAGGTCAGAAACCACAGATGTGCATTCTGATCTGGATCTTCTCTGGTCACACACAATAAAACCTTTATATATGAGGTAAAGGGTTTATAAATTTCTATATTTCATGTCATTGCCATATACTACCAAAATTTTTTCACTGTTAAGCTTGCTTATAACTGTCAATATAAAGATTTGTTTCATCTTTTCAGATGACCTAGGAATATGGAAGAATTATTTCACTGTGAGCCAACAAGAACAATTTGATGCCATAATACGCAATAACTTCAAAGACACTGCATTAGACCTTGATAAGCTTCTAACCTAGCACCAGGCCCAAAGATTATAAAACTGAGAACGGAAAACTGTCTCAAATTTCAAGGATCTGATTACCAGAATAGCGACTGGTCGCCATTTTTGCCAATCAAATGCTTGAGATTCGAGACTGGTTTCAAATCTCAGTTTTAAATCTTCAGCACAGTTTATATACTTCATTAATGATAATTCTAAAACACAAAAATGCTTGCAAAGAATAGCATCATGCTGGAAATTTGACGAACAATGAGGTCAGCAGAACTTACAGAATAGATGCCACCATTGGATGCTGGGGAAGCTGGCGACATCAAACTTTCTTTGGATGTTGACAACTGCCGTACTCGTTCTGCAAATACAATTAACAAATACAGCTTCAGAAAAATTAAATATTTTGTAAATGCAATGAAAATATAATTCATTAAAATTATTCTTATGAATGATTATCACTGTCTTTAATCTTTCTTATACCTGATTTTATGTTCTTGCCTTGATTTAATCAACTGTATAAAATCTGCTGTAATCATATATATTCCTTGCCTCTCTTTGAATATGGATTAATCCATTCATTTTGGGGGAAATGAAGGTTCAATACAATCAGCACAAATGTTAATTAAATTCGGGAGCCTTATGACCAAAAATCTTGCATATTTACTCAGTAACGTTTTAAAGCTATCCTCAATAGATAAAGCTAATATCCCACTTGTGACCAGTTTAGATCCAGACCAGCCTGTTCATCTGATAAGGATCTACATCTGTATTTTACACTCACTGTGTTATTTCTTACCCAGAATCAAACACTGTTGATCCAGACCAGTCTTTACAGATGAGAATGCTGATCTGGATCTACACTAGTTGCACACAGGATATAAGCGGTATTCATGGAGTGATAAGTTAATCAGCCAACTGAAAACATCTTCAACAAATAATAAAGAAGACTGTCATAAGTTGGTTAAAAGTCTGTTTTACCTACCATCAATAACTCCTACTTCAGTGCCTTCCACCATGATGGTAGCTTGTGGTGTTTTATCATCCTCTATCATCCCTTGCCCAGCGGCATCCGACACCCCTACCCCAACCACTGATGCCCCATCCTCTGTGTCTTGTTCCATTTCTTCCTCTTCATTCCTGTCTTCATCTTCCTCGCCTTCATCATCTGCTTCATTCTCATCCTCTTCAACACCGGAACTTCCGGAAAATTTGGCCAAAATCACACGTTCTATACTACCCTCCCTGTCAGTTTTGGAAATATCGGTACTTTCCGAATCACCTGCAGAGTCTAGTTTTATCCTTTCTACTGAACTCTGTCTTGCTATAGAGTCGCCGAGCCCATCATCTGGGCTATCAGTGGCATTGGATGCTAAATATTCATGTTTGTGTATCAAAGAAGAAGCTTCTGTTTGTGTAACCTTATCACTCAGTTCAAAATGTAAATCCATACTCTGTTTCCTGTCAGGTGTACAACAAGTAGTTCCGGTTGCACTACTTTCTTCTGGTACTGTTTCCGGATGGGAAAACTCATCTGAATCAAAACTCTGTGACAAAAATACATCATTGTCTAGACTAGAGTCTTTGCGCACCAATGGAATATTACCATCTGTACTTTCCGAGGACATTTTGGCAAGGTTTGCTGCCATGATTTCTTTCTCTCGCTGTTTGACAATGGCTTCAACAGCCAACCATTCTGACATAGTCCGTTCATACAAGGTTTGTGTTTTCTTGTCTAAATAATCTCGCTCCTCCTGGGTACTGTCAAACTTGTAATGTCCCAACAGGTAGGGCCAAACCTGCATCAAAACTCATATACTGTAAAATCAGTATTATTTGTTGGGGGATAAATTTTCAGGCTAATGGACAGGCTAATGTTAGAAATATAATCTATAAAGATCCTGAATTTGCGATTATTTATTTTTCAATCCAAAAAAGGTATCCCCATAAAACAGTATTTCTTTTAATGAAAAGACATGATTTACAGTATAAGGTGCTAATTTTGCATCAAGGCTCAAGATCAAACCCCAAATATCAAGTATCTAATTGGCTGAAAAAGAGTATCCATTTCAGCCAATCAGATGCTAGAGATCTGGGCTGTTTCAAAAAAAATGGCTGGTTTGGGTTTTCCTGTTATTAAAATGTACAACAAACAGTTACTTCCATTTTCCTACTTTGCACAGGTGTCTCATCATGCCCTTTAAAGATTTGTGAAGTTTCATCAAAATAGCACAATCCGTTAAAAAATATTCTAAAATAAAGAGCAAAAAATGTCATGAGTGTGACAAAAAAGTGTGACACTTTTCAAAATCACATTTGTTCAGACCATTATTTTACAAAAAGCTTGAGTAAAGACAAGTTTTAGAGTTGTTTTAGTTAAAGGTGCATTTATTAGGCATCAAATAATGATAAAATTAAGCATATTATACTTACAGTAATCAAAATATATGCTATTAAGTCAAGTGTGGTAGATTAGAAAATACCTCAAGAAAATCAATCCCTCTTTGCTTTATAAATTTATAGGACTTTTAAGATTAATAGTACATAAGAAATGGTTTGTGTATCATTAAGTTGCATGTTTCTAGATGCAATAGTTATAATATTATCACCTATATTGAGATTATATTTGTCTGCAGCTCCCTTCAGGGAATGTCAGCTAAATTTGTCAGGAGTGTGACATTTTGCAAATATTGCAAAATTCTGTCAACATATCCTTTACATGAAAACAAGAGCATGTATTTTCCTGGAAGTCTATGTCATGTTTTGTTAAATTGTGACAAACAGGAATGGCCTTAGTGAAACATTTTTGAGTACACTGCACTTATGTGGTTGTCAAGAGTGTGACACACTTTTTTAACAAAATGAATTTTTTATCTTTATGCGATACCACAAGTTCTAAGCACTTATATTTGATTCTTCAACATGTATTTTAACAGAAATACACATTTAAATAATAAGAAACAGCAATACTTGTATTTTAAGCAAATAAATTAAAATTCTTTGATTTATTTAATGTAGTTCAATAAAGCTCCATAAAATTTTTATTCTGCCACATATGGGTATAACTTGATTGATTTTGATCACTGAAAAGACTGTACAAACATATGGACAGTTTGGACTTTTTATGAACTTAAATTCTTTACATTTTTTTCACTTCACTTGCCATTTTTCAAATGACAATATCTCAGCAACCAGTTGACCAATTTCAAAAATCTTTTCAGTTTTGTACTCAGTTTCAATAAGCAAAAAATGCAGAATAACAAGTTGGAATTTGAACGAACTTTATTTTTTCACTATTTTTTCACTTTTCCAGCCATTTTTTTTGAAACAGCCCATCTGAGAGTGATCACCAATCTCAGTTTTATGATCTTCACCCAAAGTCTTACTAAATATTAACAGTCAAACCAATAACATAATGAAAGCAATGAATTTACTACATTTTAAAAATCAAATACATTTCCTAATATTCTGGTTTAAAAACGATGTATACATTTATGAACTGATATTCTTTTGTCCTCAACACATAGAAGAAATACAAATAGATGTGATTTAAAATCAAAGAAACATGTATTGGTTATATCTGACAACAATACATTCATATTCAATAAAAGTAGCATTAACTAGATGCCTAAGTCTAATGCTCTGTTGTTAAAATGCCCTACCGGCATGTAAGATTGTGTTACCTCTTTCCGGATGGAATGCTCTATTCCCCCATAATACACCAGCCGGAACACTTCTGGATAGCCTGTCACCTGATAATAGATATGTTCAGCTTATAATACTAATTACAAATGTATTTGTAACTACAAATAGTAGTTTCTGTTTTTCACTGAATGCAGTGTCTGTATCTGGAAAATAAAGTGGTATTTTGCAGGTATTTTAACCCTTCCCTCCATGGCTGAAGGTTATAAAACTGGGCCCAAGATCATAAAACTAAGTTTTGAGATCAGTCTCAAATCTCAAGGATCTGATTGGCTGAAATGGCGACTTGTCGCCATTTCAGCCAATCAGATGCTTGAGATTTGAGACTGATCTCCAGATTTAGTTTTATGATCTTGGGCACTGATATTGGAAACCAGTCTCAAATCTCAAGCATCTGATTGACTGAAATGGCGATCAGCCCTGATTGTACAGATGTGCCAGCTGATTTTAATCTTCACTGTACGCACATGGCATAACAGACAACAAAAACCCTCAGTCATCAAACATGTGCGACCAGTGTAGAACCAGAACAGATGGCATAGATGTCTGATCAGGATCTTTTTTCTGGTCGCTTTTATGTGAGAAATAACCTAATCAATCAAATAGCAAACAGTGCAGATTCTGATCAGACAGCACAGATGTGCTGGCTGATCTGGATCTATATTGTTCACCCATGCCATAAAGGTGTGTATATGGAGGAAAGGGATTGAACTGAACTTTATTTACCATGTGCAATTAAGCTCAGAAAATAGCTTGCTCATTACCAATGATCATTAAATATTCATCAAAGAAGACTATATATTTATCTGAAATTTGCTGCAAAGGAGAAGCATTCAATATTTAATTTGTTTTGAGAGTGCTGTAAACTGTGTGGGCGTGAAACTACTTAGGAAGGTTCAAACCTTTCTGTAATGACTCAGGGGAAAAATCAAAATGTAAAGCCTGACATTTACAAGCTTTGTCTGATGATAACACTGAACCTCCGTCTGAAAATCTGCCACACTTCCTGGCAACTTTGTTCCATATTTTAATACCTATGTTTTCAGTTATATAAGCAAGGTTATGATGAGCACACAAAGATGTAAGGAAAAACATAGACTGGTCTCCAATCTGAAAAACTTATTGATTGACATGCTAGTGCTTCAAAACTGTGTCCAAACCAGACTGGTCTCTGATTTTAAACAGCTGACTGGTTCACATGCTACTGTTTTTAGACTGGAGCCTTAAAATGTTACTTACAGTGCCCAGTGCTCCCATCTTGGTCCAGGCATCAGCTGTCAAACCTTTAGATGCATCATATGGTTGATCTACCGGAAATATTCGGTGTAAAACCAGCCCTGACAAATGTGTTCTCACCGTCTTCAAATGTCTACAGTGTGCTAGCCCTGTAATATTACAATGTACACCATTTATTTTCATGTGCATTTATAGCTTGTGCAAGTTTTTAAGTTTCAGCTTGACAAGCCAGCAATTTAGTATTACCATCAAACAAATGTGACACACCAAAAAAAACAAAAATCACACAAGGCTTGTTTATTTTACAATAATCAAATTGTAGACCTAACAGTCTGTAAAGGATGTTAACTGTTTTCTACATGCATAGTAGACTGATTAAAAACTTGACATATTGCCCTAATTGCTTATCTCTGTTAACTAAGTGCTATATTCATATATTGGAATTGCATTAATTTTCAATCAAATCTGAACCAATTTATATATTATTCATAGGGGTCTTCTACAGTTATTTATGAACAGGATTTATTTACTGAATAGCAAACAATATAGACCCTGATCAGACTGCGTGAAAGCACAAGCTGATCTGGGTCTACAATGGTTGCAAATCATGAAATGTGATGACTGACATTCTTTGCAACAAAAGGGTTAAAGAGTGTCTGTTTAGAGGGATAATTTAACCCTTTCCTCCATATGTAGATCTGACTTCAACCTTTATTGCATGGGCAAACAGTGTAAATCCAGATCAGCTGGCACATCTGTGCTGTCTGATCAGGATCTGCACTGTTCGCTTTTTGATTTATTAGGTAATTTCTGACCAAAAAGCAAACACTGCTGGCTGATCTGGATCTACACTGTTCGCCCATGTCATAAAGGTGTGTATATGGAGGAATGGGTTAAGGGTAAGCCTGTGTATTGAGATGTAACAGAGATGTAACAGATACTTGCATCCATAGAAGGCTCTGGAGATGATCTGTTTCCTCATCGTATCACACAGCTGCTTTATTGTGTTCCTGAAAATAGTCATACACCCCACATGCTTTATTACCAGATTACTAATATATATATAAGTACATTTAATGACTTCATCTTGTTTTCAAGTAGAAAAAAATTAATCTTTTCTAGAAGTAGAGTAGGGGGGGGGGGGAGGGGGAGCCGTCGATTGTGACCTTGACCTTAAGCATTTGTCATCATCAAGACTGTGTTTTCAAAAACAACATAATTTGAAAGTTTGATGAAGAAATATTAAGAAATGGCAAAGTTATAGCCAACGAAGTTTTTGTGTGAAATATCAAGTACAAAAAGGGGCATAACTCCATCAAATGTGACCTAAAGAATTAGGCATCATCACGACCGTGTTGTCATAAGCAACATAATTTGAGTTTCGATGAAGGACCTATGGACAGACCAACGGACACAGCGATCCTTATATATCCTTTTTTCTTCAAAAGGGCGATACAAAAACTAATTAATAGGTTCATTTTAACTAAAACTACTCAAGGTAATGTGCAAAAAAATGTTTTGCAAGATTTATTTTTAAAACTGCACACAACTAGCATGCATTAGTATGAAAAACTAAAGAAAATACATTAAAAGCAAAGTAAATATCAAAATTATTTAGACCCCCCAACCCAGATCTGTATAATGTCAAACCTGTATTAAGCTGTCACTCAAGGGGGTTACAAAAAGTGGCTGCTAAATACAGGTGGCTATTGAAGACAGGTAAAAATTAGAACAAAATGAGGTTTAGGACTTATTCAATCTCTCTGTTTAAGACAGGTGGTTGTTGAATGCAGGAAGCTGGTAAGACAGGTTCAACTGTATTTAGTAAAGAACATTAAATAGAAAAAGAAAATTCTTGTATACTTAATATGGATTTCAGAGAATTTTAAGTCATGTTTGACAGTTTAGTGATGCCATTGTGAAAGTTCTTTTTAAAAACCATCAAACATGAAAAAAAGTTTAAACTTTTAATGTAGAACCAAATTTTCACCAAAACAGAGACATTATTAAGTCTTGAATTTCAAGTCATGTTTAACAGTTTAGTGATGCCATTGTGAAAGTTCTTTTTCAAAAACCATCAAACATGAAAAAAGTATGAACTTTTAATGTAGAACCAAATTTCCACCAAAACAGAGACATTGGCTGAAGGTTATAAAACTGAGAATAAAAACCAGTCTCAAATCTCAAGCATCTGATTGTCTGAAATGGAGACTGGTCGCATTTCAATCAATCAGATGCTTGAGATTTGAGACTGGTTTTTATTCTCAGTTTTATAACCTTAGGCAATTATTTAGTCTTATCTGTTTCTGAAAGCTACTTATATACTTAAGTAGATTTTTTCAAGACTGCATATAAGACAAAACAAATACCAGCCCAAAGCAATAACCTTAGAACAACAAGTAAATGGGTTTATTACAGGGAATTGGTTTTTATCCCTTTGAAAAGATAATTTTCTTTTGTCCAGCGAAAAGGTAAGTAACAGAGTGAAAGCACGTTGACCACAGAAAGTATGTCAAAGTAGTGTAAAAGATGTCATAAAAATTGAATCAGAAAATTGGTTGAAATATCGAAGGCATCTTCAAATGAAAGAAGACAAATCCCTGATGGTTTTATCAAGATGAAGGCAAATCAATGTTCTGAGCTTCACAAATGAATTTTTTTAACCCTTTACCCTTCATATAGGCATTTGAACGCATGTGTGATCAGGGTGGATCCCAATTAGCCAACACATTCATGCCATCAGATCTGGAATTGCACTGGTCCCATATTGGTCAGAAATAACCTAATGAAACAAAGCTTGAACAGCATAAATTATGATCAGATGGCACAGATATGCTGGCTGATCTGTATCTACACTGTTTGCCATGTGAAAAAGGAGTATCTAAGATGTAAAGGGTAAAAAAAACTTTCATTATTAAAGCGTTATTACTTCAATTTAACACGCTCTTGTATGAATTATTACATGTATTTGGAACTATAGGCACAAATTTGCAGCATTAGTTCGGGCTAATAAAATTTTAATTTACTAAAATAAATTTGGTCCGCGCGGCTAAAAGCAAAAGTAGGATTTCCCAAATGTCACAAAAATCGAGATCGCGCATGAAGTGGTCTCTTCGTCGGTGCTAAATATAGCTCCATTATATTTAGCTTCTTAAAAGTTCGTTAACTATAATTTAACAATATCATTGAAAATCCTGTCTATAAGAAAGAATTCGATCGGACCTTTTGTGTTCTGTTAGAGAGTTTATATACTGGAGTCTATATGGACAAATATGAATTTTCAATAGTATATTCTTACTTAAGTTTAGGGCTGGGGCTTTAACATCAGCTTAGGATTTACTGTAACTAAAATTCTACTCTATCTCGGTTCAAAAACTCATACCAGAATTTGCTTTTCATTAAAAAATCAAAGTTAAATTAATTAAAAAACAAGAGTCCCAAACTGACACAAAATACGCCCATCAAAATGCTGATCATCAAAGTTGCATAATGATCCGATGAAAATTTTTCGACTTGGAGATCAGATACCGCTAATTCAGATTTTGGACAATTCAAGGGCCATAATTCAGGAGTGCCTGGGGGGATTTGGCAGGTTATAGAACTTGGTCGAGATATTATGCCCACCAACATATTCACCAAGTTTGATAAAGACCGGATGAAAACTCTTTGACTTAGAGAGCGGAAACAGTAATTTTGGACAATTCAAGGGCCATAATTCAGGAGTGCCTGGGGGGATTTGGCAGGTTATAGAACTTGGTCGAGATATTATGCCCACCAACATATTCACCAAGTTTGATAAAGACAGGACAAAAACTCTTTGACTTAGAGAGCAGAAACCCAAATTTTGGACAATTCAAGGGCCATAATTCAGGAGTGCCTGGGGGGATTTGGCTGGTTATAGAACTTGGTCGAGATATTATGCCCAACAACATATTCACCAAGTTTGATAAAGACTGGATGAAAACTCCTTGACTTAGAGAGCGGAAACCCAAATTTTGGGCAATTCAAGGGCCATAATTCAGGAGTGCCTGGGGGGATTTTGCTGGTTATAGAACTTGGTCGAGATATTATGCCCACCAACATATTCACCAAGTTTGATAAAGACCGGATGAAAACTCTTTGACTTAGAGAGCGGAAACAGTAATTTTTGACAATTCAAGGGCCATAATTCAGGAGTGCCTGGGGGGATTTGGCTGGTTATAGAACTTGGTCGAGATATTATGCCCACCAACATATTCACCAAGTTTGATAAAGACCGGATGAAAACTCTTTGACTTAGAGAGCGGAAACCCTGTGGACGCTGCCTGCCCGCCGCTGCAGGTGTTCCCATAATACGTCCCGTTTTTCAAACAGGCGTATAATGAACTCTGCGATTCAGAACCTTTTGTAACATTTTTTCAGCATTTTTTTATTCAAGAGTTAGGCTTCTTAACCCTTTACTCCATGGAATATGGATTTTATCCCATGGGTGATCAAGGCTGACCATGCCATCTGATCAGGATCTACACTGTTTGGTTTTGGAATCATAAGGTTATTTTTAACCAAGGTTTGAAAAGTGTAGATTCAGATCAGATGTGCCTTTTGATCTGGAGCTACACTGGTCGCACAATGGATAAAACCCATTTAATTTGTATGGATATATATTTTCTGAATCAAGTGTTAAGCCCCTTAACCCTTTCCTCCATAGATATTTATTGCTAGGGCGAACAGTTTAGATCCAGATCAGCTGGCACATCCGTGCCGTCTGATCAGGATCTAAATTGTTCGCCTCTTAATTTATTAGGTTATTTCTGACCAAAAAGCGACCAGTGCAGATCCTGATCTGGATCTACACTGGTTGCACATGCGTAAAATGCGTATATACATGTATGAAGGAAAGGGTTAATATAGTGAACACAACATCTACGACAATGATGATGATCTAAAATGGAATATTAACCCTTGCCTGTGGGTACTTCCAGCACGGGTTAAACATGTTGTGTTTTGTTCCTCCTGGACCATGGCGTATGTCTGTACTGTGTTCTGGGCCAGCGGGCTCGGGCCTCTAGGTATCCTTGTAAGAGACCAAGGTAATAAATCTGCTGGGCGAAATTTGGCTTTTGGATCTAACATCTCTGGTGCTGAAAAGACAATAAGAAATTTGTTTTGGAAGTGTTCCTGAAAATATGACAAGAAGTCTCAGTTATGCTCTAAACTTCAATGATTGGCCTTAGTTTTGATCAAAGTAGTGTTCATGAGAATACTTTGCTGTAATTTGTGGTAAAAAAATGACAATTTTAAACACAGTCACCAGTTCATCAAATTTGATGCGTGAATTTAAAAAGGTGGAATACCTGAATCTAAAAATTGTTGAGATGTGTAGGAAGACCTTGTATGGGTGCTTTGGAGACATGGTCCTCTTAACATTTCTGGTTTTCAAGGTCATCCCGGGTGAGACCTCAGAGCATTTCCCATAAGGAATAGACCCATTTAAAAACTAATAGGTATTTATTAGGGATGGGAACGAGGAGCAAAATCGGTATTCGGATCTTGTTCCGATCGAATTCTCGTAAACCTTCTCTAATGTAAGAGGAAATACCAGCTTCTATGAGTTCTAATCATCATACCGGGTATGATCACCCCAGACTGTGTGTCATTATCGATAGCATTGTACTTAAAATATTCAGATGCTAATTTTCATGAATGCATATTGTGTGTTAAGGCATCAAACAATAATGTCAATTAGGCACCAATTATCGGATATTTGTGCCCCTACTGTCATCCTGTTTATTGGAACCAGGTGCGAGGTATGTACAATCAAGTCGGCGATTTGTAAAATTCCATAAAGACAACTGTTATTAAAACTGATTTTTTTTACATTTTGTAATCGAGTATTCGAATACTTTATGAACTACTCATATACTCGAATATTAATTGATTACCTGAGTACTCGAATACTCGTTACCATTCCAAGTATTTATTTATTTGATAGAATTACATATAAAGATCATCACAAGGAAACTGAAAAGATCTAATATTTTACTTCAAATTGTGTGTACAACATATCTAACAGTACTTAAACCTTTCCTGTATAGATAAACCTTGTTTTGCTGTGCCGTCTGATCAGGATCTAAACTGTTCGCTTTTGGATTCTTTAGGTTATTACTGACCAAAATGCGACCAGTGCAGATCCTAATCAGTCGGCACGGATCTATACTGGTCGCACATGCGTAAAATGATGTGTATATATCAAGGAAAGGGTTAAGCTGCATTATCATTATCCTCACAGATCTAGGTTAATTCTTTACTCCACAATACAACTTCCATCCCATGTGCAACCTGTGTAAATCCAGGGCAGTCTGCACCTCTGTTCATTTCTGCCACATCAATTGTTATATTTGAGTTATTTCTGGCCAAGAAGCAACCAGCATAGATCCTGTTCAGACTGCATTAATTGCACGACTGATCTGGATTTACACCGGTCGCACATGTGCTTTAAACCTTACCCATAAACAGTTATAAAGAAATCTACTTACGTATGTTTTCAGGTTTGAACACTTTGACAATTCGGAACACATAGTCAGTTGCCTCCTCCTCGAGATCTGTGCTCGATCCAGTGGAGCTGGTGCTGCCCTCTTTACTGCTTGATGACAGATTCGACAAACGGCTTCCTTTTCTTTTCAACTTGGGGAATACTTTACCTAGGAGAATAAACATATCTATAACATATCAAATCCTGGTGAGAATGCATTTGAGTGAAAACATCTCAAGAATTGTTAACCATCTGTAATATAATATTATTGTCTGACATTTAAAAAATATAATTCTGTGAATGCATTTATTTTGAATGGCATGACATATTGTGGTTTTAAAAGAAAGTGTTTTCATAGGTTCTTGAGTTCACAATAAAACAATGTTTTCATAGGTTCTTGATAGGTCTACAATTGTTACTTTAAAAATAATATTTACTTACACAAATATATTTTGTGGGATTTCAACCCTTTCCTCCATATATACGGATTTTTACACATGTGCGACCAGTGTATATCCAGATCAGCCGGCACATTTGTGCCATTTGTACAGTTTAGATCCTGATCAGATGGCACAGATGTGCAGGGTGATCTAAATCTAAACTGTTTGCCCACACAATAAAGGTGTCTATGGAGGAAAGGGTTTACTTAGTGGATAGACTCACCCGCAAAATAATAGAAAATTAGTACCCCTTTGATATTAATGAACTCTCAGTACCCTGCCAGGTAATACAATCTTGCAGTGTTCCCATTGGCTGCTTACTCTTGATGTCTTATACATCTTATACAATTTCATTTAACCCTTTCCTCCATAGATACACCTTTACTGCGTGGGCAAACAGTTTAGATCCAGATCAGCTGGCACATTCATGCTGAATGATCTGGATCTAAACTGTTCGCTTTTTGATTTTTAACGTTATTTCTAACCAAAATGCAACCAGTGCAGATCCTGATCAGACAGCATGGATATGCCTGCTGATCTGGATCTACACTGGTGGCACATGCGTAAAAGTGCCTATAAATGGAGGAAAGGATAAATTCTGTATACATACAAAACAAACAAACAACTTTTAAATCACCATGATTATACAAAGATTCAATCATTTTGCTGACTGTTTTATAAAATACCACAAAATTGGGCTTGATGACATCAAAAGTGTTTTATTCAGATCAACCACAAAAAATATAACCTTTACTTCATGAAGTATTGCAATGATTACCCCTTTCCTGGATATATGCGCATTTTTACGCATGTGCGACCAGTGTAGATCCAGATCAGCCAGCACATCCGTGCCGTCTGATCAGGATCTGCACTGGTCGCATTTTGGTCAGAAATAACCTAATGAATCAAAAAGCGAACAGTTTAGATCCTGATCAGACGGCACAGATGTGCTGTCTGATCTGGATCTAAACTGTTCACCCTAGCAATAAAGGTGTGTCTGTACAGGAAAGGGTTACTAATGATTGGCAACCTGTGCAGATTCATCAGGACCTACACTATTCACTTCTTGGTTAATATAGTATAATGATTCTAAATGTGACCAGTGTATATCCTGATATGCTAATGTGCAGCTTGATCTTGATCTACACTAGTTGCACTAGATAACTGTATTTATTGAGTAAAGGAATAACTTTCACCACATAAATAATATTCTAAAATTTTAAAATGTAAATAAATATTGATATTGAAAAAGTATTCTTAATTTTTTTTTCCTATAGTAGAACTATAAAATATTCTCATGACATCATAAAGATGCAATGAAAACTGCAAGCATTTCTTTGAAGCCTAGTAAAGATCTCTCATGGGTGTTTCAAATTACAAGTACACACACTTCTCTTCTTTCTGTTGTGTTACAGGACTCCACTGTCTGGATATGGGTATTCCTGGTAATTAAAAGCTACACGCCAAATCATATTACTTCTTTCTAGGAAAAATCCTGGTGTGGGAAGAATATAACATTATGGTCTCTTTAGATTTAAACTATTTTAACTCCCATTCATAGAAGCCTGCAAAGTTTCTCTCATATGTCTCTGAAACTTTGTACTCTTAGACTAAGACCTTTCTAAACTCAGGGATGAAATTGTGAGAAATCTTTAAATTGTCAATCTGGAAAACTGGCTCTTCACCATTTTGACTTGGTTCACACCCAGCTTTATTAGTCATATCTGTATATTGTATCCATTGTAAAATTGTACTTGCACTTTTATCAAAGGACAAATCCATGAACTCTTTACCTCCTGGATAAGGCTTACAAACCATGTGCAAGCAGTGTAGATCCAGATTAACCTGTGCCCAAGGTTATAAAACTGAGCATGGAAACCAGTCTCAAATCTCAAGCATCTGATTGGCTGAAATGGCGACTGGTTTCCAAGCTCAGCTTTATAACCTTCAACCCTGCATATTAGTACAGTCTGATCAGGATCTCCACAAGTCACTTCTTTGTTAGAAACAATCTTAACCCTTTCCTTGATATATACGCATTTTTACACATGTGCCACCAGTGTAGATCCAGATCAGAACATCCGTGCCGTCTGATCATTATCTGCACTGGTCGCATTTTGGTCAGAAAATAACCTAATGAATCAAAAAGCGAACAGTTTAGATCCTGATCAGACGGCACGGATGTTCACCCTAGCAATAAAGGTGTATCTATACAGGAAAGGGTTAAGAATCTAAAAGGGGTTTAGATCCTGATCAGACTGCATGGATGTGCACGACGATGATCTGTATCTACATTGATCACACATTGGATTCAAGCTGTATCCTAGGAGTTATAAGTTAACAGACAAATCTGGATCTGGATCTGTCAGAAATATTTTTTAGACTGTTTACAAAAACACAAATTTATCCCAATGTTTCAGGGGGATAAACCCCCGTTCTTCAAGGGGCCTTTTCATGGATTACTGTTCAGTTTATCCCCCTGAAATGTTGGAAAAAATTGTGTTTTTGTGAACAGTCTTATAATTGCATTTCTTGAGAACTTTATAGAAATATTTTTGCCCTGGAAATGCCTAAAAACTGCGAAAAATACAACAGCTTGTTTCTTTTTCTGCCATTTATTACAAACATTACCTCATGTATTAAGATAGAATCTACCTTTACCCCTTTGCGACCATAGTGGAGGATCAAGCTGTCCATGGGGAAGTAATCCTGTCTCCAGACATGATAAAAATGCCAACAGGTGACCTCCCTTGGGAAAATGTATAGGTGGACGCTGTACACCATCCTGGCCAACTAACACGATAGTTCCTCTACAGTCAGCTGTAAACAAACATAATAAAACAGAAGCAATATAAGCCTCCAAACATCTTTGTCCTGTCAGGTATCAAGGTTATAAAGCTGAGCATGGAAACCAGTCTCAAATCTCATGCATCTGATTGGCTGAAGTGGTGACAGGTCAATATTTCAGCCAATCAGATATTTAAGATTTGAGACTGGTTTCCAAGCTCAGTATTATAATCTTCAGCACTGTCGAAATGCATCAGACAATTTTAATGGTCCATGTCTCCAGGATACCGAAAAACTCTAGATCTCACAATGATGTGATGTCATAACAGGAATACATATTGTATAATTGTAACATTTTATATTAGATGCGCTGCATGTGATCCTCCTGCAACACCCCCACACTCACTCCTCCCTTTTCCTCCCGATCCCCCTGTAAAACTAATATTTGATAAATCACATCTACATGAAGGTCAGAACAACATTAAGGATTCAAATCAGTCTTTTGGTTTTAAGTTTCTAAAGATCACCACATTCACGGTGTGTGAATTTTGCGGCTTGGTCACAGCTACAAGGTCAGAAGAGTAGCCATTTCTCTTTAAATCACTAACATCCAGTGTTACAGGGATTAGCTTCTACAAGATTTTTGATGCATTTATTTTCTGGACTTTGTAGAATACAAACTTATGATTTTACTACTATGTTATCTGGAAAATCCTGGAAGCAATGTCCCTACATCAAGAGAACTTTAGCTAAATATAATCAAATGAATGCAAATACTGACAAAATGGAACCAGTAACAACTAGTTTTACAGGAATTTTGTTAGTGCTTTCGTTCTTTGGTTTCTGGTCGGTACTTATTAGTTTCCCCCGTTCTGTAAATTAAATGTCATAAAAAATCTCTGATGTCTACACAGTCGAGACTGACATTAATCAGGTTCTCTGCAAGCGATTGGCTCTTTTCTGACACAAAACAGTGGTGGGAGTGAATGACCATTAGATGCAATGTCCCGCAATTTAATTGGCTAACACTAACAGGTTTTCTGTGACATCCTGTCACTGACTGTTTTCTAGATCACATCTGACACGTCAAATATCCAATTTACCCTTTCCTAAATAGATACACCTTTATTGCATGAACAGTTTAGATCCAGATCTAAACTGTTCGCCTCTTGATTTATTAGGTTATTTCTGACCAAAAAGCAACCAGTGCAGATCCTGATCAGGCCGCACCGTCGCACGGATCTGGATCTACACTGGTCACACATTCGTAAAAATGCGTATATATGGGGGAAAGTGTTAAGATCTGGCATGTTTCAAGTTGTTAATTTACCATAGTTTATCTTAGCAACATTGTCAACAGTTTTTAGACTTACTGACCTCTGAATAAAGTAGTTCTCAGCAAAATTTTACTATAATATATTAATAAAAGTATCAGGTAACTTGAGAGACTTTGCATTTTCGATCAGACTTTAACAATTATAACAGGAGATAAATTTAACCCTCAGCTCCACATAAACAGGTTTTATCACATGTGCGAACAATGTAGATCAAGATCAGCCAGCATATCAATTCCATCTGATTGCTTTTTTTGTCAGAAATAACCTAATGAATCATAACAAGATGGATCTACACTTTTTGCTCATGGACAACTACCATATCCCATGGAGTAAGGGTTTAAATGAAAACTCCGTGTCATGGCAAAATAGAAGCAGTTTTATCCCTTTACTTCACTATCCCTTTCCTTGATATATACGCATTTTTACGCATATGTGACCAGTTAGATCCAGATAAGCCCGCACATCTGTGCCGTCTGATCAGGATCTGCACTGGTCGCATTTTGGTCAGAAATAATAAATGAATCAAAAAGCGAACAGTTTAGATCCTAATCAGAGGGCACGGATGTGCCGGCTGATCTGGATCTAAACTGTTTGCCCAAGCAATAAAGGTGTATCTATATAGAAAAGGGTTAAATATGTTTTAAAGCATGTGCGCCCAGTGTTATTCCAGATCAACCAGAACATCTGTGCCATCTGATCTTGATCTGCACTGGTTGCATCTTGGTCAGAAATAAACAAAACAAACAAAATCAAAAACAACAACATCTCTTTTTTTTTTAAAAGAACAAATGAGAAAGTATTTGAAGAAAAACAATTTTAGTTGAATTTTTTTTGCAAAATTCTCCACACTATCGTGCTAGTGCAAAGACCATCATATTACACAGATTTGCATCTCTCTATTAGGATATAGGAAATCTCATTTTGATATGTGGAATGGACTAGAATCTTGCCATGTGATAAAGCGTTATTTTCACTTTAAATAATCTGCCATCTTGTAGCCAATTTGATAAGCGATAATTATGTGTTGAGTGGATTTTAAACATCTTAACATCACTTTCAATTGATCTTTATGTTATCATGTTATTTTTATATACTTCTTGAACACATTGATTAAATTATCATATCTTTTTGAGGCCCTTGAAAGGTATCAATATGATCGGCATTTCACATTGTATGTTTGCTTTCTGCTGGCCAATCACTTTGAATAGTATGGTGCAATTTTGGTGATTTTGATAGTTATATCAATAAATAAATAGTAAACCTTAGTTTCATGTTGAAGAATATGCATCTTTCTTCAAATTAATGCAAAATTGTATTTACCATTCATTAAACAAATTTTAATGATAGACAAAATTGACAAAGGCTTAAGGTATTAAAATGGCGATCATGTGATTCGAGATAACGCAGGCCGCGTGCACAGGTGAGAAAATGCAATGACACATATCTTTTTATGTTTATAAGTCTTTGGTTAGTGATAGTACATTGGCTTCCAGTTAAAGATATTATGTTTATAAGTCTTTGGTTAGTGATAGTACATTGGCTTCCAGTTAAAGATAAAGCTACTGACACGTTTTTGACCCGAGGTAATATATCAGCAGCTGATTATTTCTGTCTGGTCCAAAAATAAGGCATCGTTGATAAATCTGGATTTAATGTCTGAGGAGGGTCTACTAAATTTATAGCCCCTAAGCCTAAGAGAATAATAATACACTTACGTTGCTGATGGCAATGTATGTAGACAATTTCATCCAGAAATATCGTCAATGCGTAATCCCAGAAATGGCTGAAATACAAGGATCTGACATTAACAAAGCAAAAAAACTAACAGGCAATTATTTAATTAACTAAAAAAGTAGAAAATTTCAAGATAAAACTAATATTTTGTTTAATTATTGTGTAACTAAGACAAAGTTGTAATAACTAATGGACAAGTTGAAGGTCTGACATAATTGTGCAATTTAAGCATTAACTAGCAGTGCTGCACTTACTTACTTAATTATTTATGAACTGTTTGTAAGATAAAATACCAAGTCTATATGCAAAATAAAAGAAGAAATCATTTCAGATGTTTAATCATGTTAATTAACCCTTTCCTCCATAGACACATCTTCATTGCGTGGGCGAACAGTTAAGATCCAGATCAGCCGGCACATTCTTGCCGTCTGATCAGGATCTAAACTGTTCGCTTTTTGATTTATTAGGTTATTTCTGACTGAAATGTGACCAGTGCAAATTCTGATCAGACGTCACAGATGTGCCAGATGATCTGGATCTACACTGGTTGCACACACGTAAAAATGCTTATTTATGGAGGAAAGGGTAATAACAACACAAGTTGTTAAAACAATCATCTGTCTAATTTATTCATGCTAATCACCCTTCACCTTCGTATTAAAACCAACACAAAAACGGTTAGTTGTCTAAAATGGAATAACATTTCCTTGATTATTCTGCTAATAGCTCAATTTAGCTTAGCAAGTGCCCAACAAACTGAGTAAACACAGATGTACAGCCTGTCGAAGCTGGGTCTACACTGGTAGCACAGTTACTGTTGTGAATTATTCCACCCTAAACTTTACTGTGAGCATTCCATATCTTCCATAACTTCTATGCTATTAACCCTTACCTCCATATATATGCATTCTTACGCAAGTGTGACCAGTGTACATCCAGATCAGCCGGCACACCTGTTCCGCCTGATCAGAATCTGCACTGGTTGCATTTAGGTCAGAAATAACCTAAAAGGTGTATCTATGAAGGAAAGGGTTATATAACTCTCGAAGATTCATATCACTGTTTAGAACTAAGTTTTGTTCCCAACATATACCTGAAACTAGTTGGTGGTGGCTCACTATGAGCCTTTGTTCTAATGTTAATGTCATAAAAAAACATTCAACACTTCTGCAAAATTCAAGACAGATAAATCTAGGGTTAGGCAACAAAACCTTTCAACCAACATAAAAACAAAATTAATGCAGTTAGAATCTTCCCATAACACGTGGAGATAAATTAAAACCCCTCAACCAAGGTGGAAATAAATGCAGCATCAGCCAAGACAAGCTCTATTACAACTAGTCTAAGCACCTTATACCTGCGGCTGAGACTTGAACCTGTTCTTTATAGCACAAGGGGCACTGGTTTTCAGCATTAAGCTCAGTGTACCCTGGCTTACTAGAAGAAATGGAACACAGTAAACAAGCCGTTTAAGACTATAATCTGTTCTGAATAGCTCAAGGAGCAATGATTTCCAGAACTAACTTGTTTTATAACGCAAAATGAGAAATGAGCACCGTGTTGAAGATTACAACACTGAGATTGGAAACCAGTCTTAAATCTCAAGCATCTGACCAGTCGCCATTTCAGCCAATCAGATGCTCGAGATTTGAGACTGGTTTCCATTCTCAGTTTTATAATCTTGGGGCCTGGTTTCTAGCAGTCACTGGTTCAAAAAAGATGGTTCCTTGCACTCCACTATTATGCACAATGTATGAGTGCTAACTATAAGTGCAGACAACAAGCACTAACAAGTTCTGTACAGTAGGATAAATAGCACTGGTTCCAATTACTGCTATTGTAAGTAGATTTCGTTTCCAGCACTTAGCTTGCCACTATATGTCATATTCAAGCAAAACCATGACAAACCTCTGTGATGTCCCCAATGGTTGTTTATGTATACAACATGTAACACTAACAATAACTATCAGGCATTAAATAAACGGCAGTTGAAAACATTAAATAGCCTTAAATTTTTTAAGGCAAGGGCAACTGGACTAATTTATTTTTGATATATTGGTTATTGCAACCGTAAAAGAAAATAAACAAGGCTTATTTTTAACGTTATTAAATTGGAAATCAAACCTTTAGACATTTTCATATATGGAGAGATCACAAAATTTTATTAAAATTTTTCACAGTGCTTCTGTTTGCTGTAAAATTCCATCAAATAAAAAATCCAACATGTTCATCTTTTCTTGACAAGAACCTGCTGTGTCAACCCATGATATGAGATTTTAGCATAGGCAAATAGTGTAGATCAGGGATTCTAAAATTTCAAAATCCCAATCGGACATTGGTGCCAAAATTGACATTTCGCCGACTTCAGGTTCGCACGAACAGCGACTTCCGGTCCGCACGAACAGCAACTTCCGGTCCCCGCGTTCGGCGTATTTCACTTTCCCGACCCCCAGTCCATTTCTCTTTTCCGGCATATTTTCTCGTCGCCGATATCCTACAACCTCTCAACAGATTAATGGTTTTCCAGCTGTATACCGAAAAATTCTTTGATCGATTTATAAGAGCGGCACGCGACGTTTGATGTTTACGGCGATCGGCGTCTTTGTTGTAATAAACAAGCATTCCATGCATTTAAAACGTGACGTAATGGTTAAAAACAGTTATCTTCAGCAGTGTTCATAGCGATTATGTCATGGATTAGTAATTCTTGAATCTACAAGAACTTACACGAGTCTGCGTATGCAACATTCATTTCCGCGTCGGAAATACATGTTGCGTACGTAGATTTTTGTAAATTTAAAATTTATTACTATTACATGAGGGATTACGGTAATAAACAAGCATTCCATGCATTTAAAACGTGACGTAATGGTTAAAAACAGTTATCTTCAGCAGTGTTCATAGCGATTATGTCATGGATTAGTAATTCTTGAATCTACAAGAACTTACACGAGTCTGCGTATGCAACATTCATTTCCGCGTCGGAAATACATGTTGCGTACGTAGATTTTTGTAAATTTAAAATTTATTTGAATCGTTATGGCCGTAAGTAAGCAAGCCGGTTACTCTATTAATTTTCACATTAAGTATCTATTCATTTGAGCCTTTCAACTTTGTTGTGAATGGCAATCAATTAAATCCGCATTGCAGAAGTTTTCTTTAAATTTGCAAATCAGCATTTTTAAACATACTTTATTTTATTCGATCGGCGGTCATTCAGAATTACGCATATCGGACTAACACTTCTTTCAATAAAATGCTAACTGTTTTGTTTGTGTACGTTAATTAATAAAATCAAGGGTATTGCCACTTTTAATTCTGACATCAAACAGCCTGACTAGCGCAGTTCATTTGCAAATTAAACAAAACCGCCCGTTGTTAAAATGAGACCGACTACATTCCGTTTCATCTATGCCGCAGGCCATTCACAGGACGTGTAGTCGTGGTAGTCATGGTAGCAGACTTGTGAAGTCGCTAACTGACAGATTAATAGCTGATTAAGCTGTGAAATAATGTACATGTTGGTAATTTTTGTAACAATTTATGGGCCACTATTCATGACCGATTTTTTTTACCAATTTTGAAATTTAAATCGGACATTCTTCCCGAAAATCGGTCAATGACCGGCCTGCCGAGGATTTTAGAATCCCTGGTGTAGATCCATATCAGCTGGCATATATGTGCCAACTGATCTGAATCTACATTGTTTGCTTTTAGATTTATTAGGTTATTTTTACCCAAGAAGAGACCAGTGTAGATCAGGTCTGATGGCTGGATCTTCACTGGTCGAAACACGACAAATCCCACATACATGAAGTAAATGGTTAAACAACACTTTTAAAGTAAACCAAACACATGATGACATTCAAGAAGGCTTCAGTTTGTCAGCACTCCCACCTCCCACTGCAGAATTAGTGTAATTATTTAACACTAGAATGTTGTGTTCCGCGGAACACATGTGTCGCCTGCATGGAAAAAATTTAAATGTGGGCCTTTGTATAATCATATATAATAAAAATATTTTATTTGATTTCAATACTACACCACAGATCACATGTGTCATCTAAATTGCATTTAAAAGGGGAATAAGTAAAATAATGGTGAAACCTGAGTTATCATCTCCAAAAATTGGTTTGTAAATGCAGATGAGTTATTCAAAGTATTAAGTGAATTAATTGAACAAGTACTTTCCATTTTACAGGCAACACTAAGTTTCATGTTAAAGTTGCATTTGAAAGGGACATAACTCATAAAATATTGAAACTGGATTTATCAATCTTGTTGTCACAGATGCCATTGTTCATGCTGATAATATATTCCAAGTATGAAGTGAATAGGACAAGTACTTTCAAAGTTATAGGCAACATTAAGTTTCAGGTTAAAGTTGCATTTGAAAGGGGCATAACTCAAAAAATAATGAAACTGGAGTTATCATTCTTGTCGCCACAGATGGCATTGTTCAAGCTGATGATATATTCTAAGTATGAAGTGAATAGGAAAAGTACTTTCAAAGTTAAAGTCAACATTAAGTTTCATGTTAAAGTTGCATTAGAAAGGGGCATTACTAAAAAAATTTGAAACTGGAGTTATCATTCTTGTCGTCACAGATGGCATTGTTCATGCTGATGATATATTCCAAGTACGAAGTGAATAGGACAAGTACTTTCAAAATTATAGGCAACATTAAGTTTCATGTTAAAGTTGCATTTGAAAGGGGCATAACTCAAAAAATATTGAAACTGGAGTTATCAGATGGCATTGTTCATGTCGTCACAGATGGCATTGTTCATGCTGATGATATATTCCAAGTACGAAGTGAATAGGACAAGTACTTTCAAAGTTATAGGCAACATTAAGTTTCAGGTTAAAGTTGCATTTGAAAGGGGCATAACTCAAAAAATATTGAAACTGGAGTTATCATTCTTGTTGTCACAGATGGCATTGTTCATGCTGATGATATATTCCAAGTATGAAGTTAATAGGTGAAGTACTTCCAAAGTTATAGGCAACATTAAGTTTCAGGTTAAAGTTGCATTTGAAAGGGGCATAACTCATAAAATATTGAAACTGGAGTTATCATTCTTGTTGTCACAGATGGCATTGTTCATGCTGATGATATATATTCGAAGTATGAAGTGAAAAGGTCAAGTACTTTCAAAGTTATAGGCAACATTAAGTTTCAGGTTAAAGTTGCATTTGAAAGGGGCATAACTCAAAAAATATTGAAACTGGAGTTATCATTCTTGTTGTCATTGATGGCATTGTTCATGCTGATGATATATTCCAAGTATGAAGTGAAAAGGTCAAGTACTTTCAAAGTTATATGCAACATTAAGTTTCAGGTTAAAGTTGCATTTGAAAGGGGCATAACTAAAAAAATATTGAAACTGGAGTTATCATTCTTGTCATCACAGATGGCATTGTTCGTGCTGATGATATATTCCAAGTATGAAGTGAATAGGTCAAGTACTTTCAGTTATAGGCAACATTAAGTTTCAGGTTAAAGTTGGGGGACTACCGGACGACGGCACCGACGACGACGACGACGAAAAGATGCGCCGCCGGACAATAGCATCCCTATGTGTCTACCTGCTATCGCAGGCGACACAAAAATGGGTCATCTGAGCTGTTGTGATTTATACCAGTGTCCAGACAAAATGGGTCATCTGAGCTGTTGTGATTTATACCAGTGTCCAGAAGCCTTTAACAAATACTTTGCAAGGGTTTCACAATAATGTCAGCAGGCAGAAGTCACATGACTTGTCATCAGATAATGTGCCTGTGTCATCATTTATCACATTTTCTAGGGTTGCCAGTTTGGAAAGAATCCTTATTGAAATGTCATTCTCTTGCAGCTTCTATGCAACTTTGTACTCTTACAATTACAACATGTTGTCTGTATGGTTTAATGACATCATTTCTATATATAGACTTTTTAGGTGCACAGCAATGAATATTCATTACTGGTCTCAATTTCAACCAATCAGTTCTTGACATTGGAAACTGGTGCCCTGTCTCAGTTAAATTACAATCTTAAAGTCTAGGCACCAGACCACAAGACTGAAATTGTATGTTGGCCTCAAAACTAGATTTTGACTGGACGTTTTTTACAATTTAACTACCGTCATTGTTTGAATATTAGCCGCACTTTTTCCCCAGAATTCGGAAGTAAAAAGTTTGGGGTGCGGCTAATACACAGGTTTGGCTTCTTGTACATTGTGTAAAGCCATTTTCGTCTGTTCTATCACGTTTTGGGGGCGGTGCGGCTAATACATGAGTGCGGCTTATATTCGAACAATGACGGTACTAAAATGACTGTGATGTTAGACAGGTCTTAAGTCTTAACTTTAGGAGCCTTAAGCCCAAGACTATAAAACTGAAAATGGAGACCAGTTTCAAATCTCAAGAATCTGTTTGGCTGCAATGAAGACCACCATTTTAGCCAATTAGATGCTTGATCTAAGCCAGGTCTCCAATCTGAATTTTAATAATCTCCAGATCAGAGACTGGTCTCCAATCTCAGTTTTATAATCTTTGGCTTAGGACAGCTGGTAGCCTGGGACACAGGATATTTACCTTCTATCAGTATCCTCCTCAGTTTCCTCACAGCAACCATTCATCAGCTGATTAGGAGTCCACATTATAGTGAGGCCCTCTACTGTCTGATGTAGCGACAAATAGCCTGGCAGGGCCTCAACACCTTCTTTCTGCAACAGTAAAAGTAAGATTGAACAGCTGTGATAAATTTCAGAAAAAATATAATTTTTCTGTTTTAACCCTCTACTCCACAGCTGTTTTCCCATGGATAAACAGTTTAGATCCAGGTAAGCTGGCACACTCTAACCATCTGATCAGGATCTACACTTTGATTTTGATTCATAAGATTTTTTCATACAAGAAGTGACCAGTGTAGATCCAGATCAAATAGCATGAATATGCTAGCTGATCAAGATCTTCACTGGTCACACATGTGATAAAACCAACATATTTGGGTTAAATGGTATGAGCACAAATATAACAGTGAGGCCCTGTAGAGTTCAATGTATGGCTAAATATTCTGGAAAGGCCCAACCTTTCTTTCTGCAGTTACAGCTGAACCATGAGAAACTATTTGCATAATTCAATGTAACGACATTCTGTTAATGTGGAAATGAGCCACCCTATAGCACATTGTCATGATGTCAAAATTACGTTAATTAAAAATCAATTTAATGATAATTAAAAATAGCAAGGTACATGTGGTTGCAAATGGGATATTAGATGTATCCATGTATAATCAGAGAGTACACAATTATTATGTTAACCCTTGCTGTCATCCTTCACACACATTAAACAACCCAACTGTTTTCCAAACCCAAATGAAAACCATCAAATATCGATTCAAGCCTTAAAACTTTAAACAAATCCACAAAATAAATAACCAAATTTGTCATTTTCTTTTGGCAAGGTTTACAAAAAGACCAAAGTTTAGCAGACTTACCATGAAAAATTCTGTGATTCTGAAGTTTTGAATTAGAAAAAGGTATTCAGTATCAAACAACCTTAGTGCTTTCAGTGCTTTGATTACAACTCAATTCCACAGATTCTATGACATCAAAATAATTACTTACATGACATCAATAACTTTTAAATCAATGTTCTAACAGTGATATCATTTACAGGATTATTGACATACTGGGGTAAAGAAAGAGGTTAAATTCTGCACAGACATTGTACCTTTTAAAATATTTATTATAATTTTTTACACAGTAAAAATATAGTAAACTGTTATAATACATGGAAGGAATCTAAACAAGATTTTCAAGAAAACCAGAATATACGAGAATCCAATTCATTTTTCATTGGAAGACAGAAAATCAAAAGTTGACGAAAAACAGTGTGGTGCCTATTTAAAGGAAATTGCCAGAAAGAGTTCTGTGACAGTAGGAATATAGGAGAGAACTTGATAATGCCAGCAATGCTAGGAGAAAATCAATGGGGAAAACTGAGGAAATCAATTGTCACTCGTCACCTCTGTAAACAAAGATAATCACCAATTCCTTATGAGGACAATGCACATATATATCCTGCTTATTTAGGGCCCTGGAGGTTTAATTTTCTGTATAATTATAGATATCAAACAACACTTTTTAGACAACATTATGATTTGATATTACCAGATTTTGAATCAGAAACTTATCAGCAAGGCATAAAAATCATGATCACTTTACTTCATAAGATAAGGCTGTTATCCCATTGGCAAACAGTGTAGATCCAGATCAGCTATCACATCCTTGCTGTCTGTTTAGGATCTGCACTGTTCTCTTTTGGTTATTAGGTCATTTCTGACCAAAAAGCAACCAGTACAGACCCAGATTAGACGCCATGGATTTGCTGGCTGATCTGTATCTACACTGTTCACACATACCTAAGAATGCATATAACATGGAGGTAAAAGGTTAAACATTATCTTATTTATGGTATTATTAGTTTTAACTCCTTACTATATGGACACTGCTTTTATACCATTGCCCAAAGTTATAAAACTGAGCATGGAAACAAGTCTCAAATTTCAAGCATCTAATTGGCTGAAATGGCAACTGGTTGGCCATTTCAGCCAATCAGATGCTTCACATCTGAGACTGGTTTCCATGCTCAGTTTTATAACCTTAGGCACAGGTCTAACCATTGTAGATCCAGATCATCAGAGTACACACTGGTCTCTTTAATGATATTGGGGAATGTCCCAACTATTTATATATTTTATGCTTAGTTAGGACCCTGGTGGTTTTATTTTTAGTTAAGGCAGAGCCCAATCAGATGACTTTGTTTAATGCTGTTAGGGCACACATGATTCTTTGCTAGAGAAATATTTTTTATTTTAATCAAAATTTACAATTTATCATAAGCAACTGTGTCACTGATGTTCAAAAACACAGCCTGAATCTAAAAAATAAACTTTCATATGACTAGAATCATTAAGCATTTTATTTCAGTGAAAAATGACCATCGTGGAATGTGACCGAAAACTTTCAATTTTATGGCAATAGTTTTCAGCTTCCTGGTAAAAGTTTTCTTTTAAATTTCTCTAATTTAAAATCTATAGATGTAATGGAAAAAAACAAAGTAATATAACTGATGTTATATTTGTCTGGCAGAATGAAATGTAACAGTAATAGCTTTGGTACGAGGAGCATTTGAAATGTAATGCTAATGCAGTCATATTGCAGAAAATATATCAATGTTCAAATGATTACAATTATATATCTAGATGCATCAATAATTCCTCTTAATACTGAAAACATTTCTGACATTTTTGAGTACACAAAAATAGCTGTCAGGCCCTTTGTAGGCTTATATACAGGACCACCATTCGGGTATAAAAAACAATTTTGCTTAATCATCTCTTGTTACTAAATCATTACTTGTTCCCTTACACCAATTTCTCATTCCCTAATCTCCTCGCCTCAGGCCCTTACCCTTATCACCCGGGGCCTTAACCTCCACCTCTCGGGCCTTTTCTCCTCTCCTAAGGCACTAACCATTATCCACTGGGATCCTCAATTCTCAAGTCCTTACCTTCCACTTCTTGGGCCTTTTACTCTTTTTTTTCAGTCCCTTAAACTCCTCATGCCAGGTTTAAGTTTTAATGCAGTTTTAAAGACAAGTGCTTTGACTTTTGAAAACTCTCATTTTATGTTTCTCATGCAAAAATGAGTAGGCCATTATGACTCTGATAACACAGTCATTTCTTGTAGCACTTTCCTGCCTTTTAGAAAAGATCATCAGAAACTAGGGTTGAAGGTTATAAAACTGAGCATGGAAACCAGTCTCAAATCTCAAGCATCTGATTGGCTGAAATGACCAGTCGCCATTTCAGCCAATCAGATGCTTGAGATTTGAGACTGGTTTCCATGCTCAGTTTTTTAACCTTAGGCATTGACTTGGGTTTCAGTATGACATTTAAATCAAGAAATATGACATTTAGATTAAATTCCTGATAATACATGCACATTATCAGACACTTTTTATTCTTGGAAAAAACAAAGAAAATGAAGCTGGTTTAAGAAACAATGCAAAACTGAGGAAAAACTAATAACTCATTGTTTCAGACGTGTCCTTCACCAAAGTTTGGGGAATTCTAATATTGTTTTTCCTGGTATTATGTCACATAGTTACAAAATTGTACTTGGGAGACTAAATAATTATATATTACCTTGTGCAGTAAATATTAATCAATTAGACGTTTTACTCCATGGGATATGGAAGGTATCCCATGGGTGAACAGTGAAGATAAATATCAGCTGGTACAACCATGCCATCTGATTATGATCTATATTGTTCCCTTTTAGACTTTATAGGTTTTATCTCACCAAGATGCAAATAGTGTAGACCCAGATCAGATGGCACAGATCTAAACAATCACACTGTATACAATAAATCATATTTATATTGAGTGAAGAGTTAATATACTACAGCAAAACATGGGCCCAAGATCATGGCTGAAGGTTATAAAGCTGAGATTGGTCGCCATTTCAGCCAATCAGATGCTTGAGATTTGAGACTTGTTTCCATACACAGTTTTAGAACCTTGGGCACATATAACTGAGTTTGGAGACCAGATGCTCGAGATTTGAGACTTGTTTCCATACACAGTTTTAGAACCTTGGGCACATATAACTGAGTTTGGAGACCAGATGCTCGAGATTTGAGACTTGTTTCCATACACAGTTTTAGAACCTTGGGCACATATAACTGAGTTTGGAGACCAGATGCTCGAGATTTGAGACTTGTTTCCATACACAGTTTTAGAACCTTGGGCACATATAACTGAGTTTGGAGACCAGATGCTCGAGATTTGAGACTTGTTTCCATACACAGTTTTAGAACCTTGGGCACATATAACTGAGTTTGGAGACCTGATGCTCGAGATTTGAGACTGGTTTCCATACACAGTTTTAGAACCTTGGGCACATATAACTGAGTTTGGAGACCTGATGCTCGAGATTTGAGAGTGGTTTCCATGCTTAGTTTTATAACCTTGGGTAAAGATCTTGAAACTATGTACAGTATCTCAAGGTTCTTTTGGTGTCAAATAATAATTCTGTACAAAAAAACTTATCTGGTTTGTATTAAAGTGAGAAGATAAACTTTATCTGCAACAAAATGAATGTAAAGATTCTCTACACAATACATTGATGATGGAAAAAAAAGTTGTGTTTTTTAAATAATATGTATAATACCATGCATCTTATGCAAGGAATTTTTCAGACTGATATAAATATCTGAGAACAACTTATCATGACAAGTTAATGTCTCATATGAAAAAATATTTCATGAACTCATTTCCTTTGTGTGTATCATCTTACAATTCAGACTTTGCTGCTCAAATTTCCTGTCAATAATATACGGTGCATTATACCATTTTTTGTACATCTATTTAGATGCTGCAGGTTATTTAATTACAATTGGTGAACAGATTAGATCCAGATCATATGACATGGATGGGCTGAATGATCTGGATCTATACTGGTAGCCGATGAGATAAAAGGCATATTTTGTCACCTTAGTGCTGTAAAGTTATATCTCCTTCATATATTTCAATGGTACTTACAGTGGTCCTGTGCCCAAGGTTATAAACTGAGCATGGAAACCAGTCTCAAATCTCAAGCATATGATTGGCTGAAATGGTGACAGGTCGCCATTTCAGCCAATGAGATCCTTGAGATTTGAGACTGGTTTCAATTCTCAGTTTTATAACCTTCAGCCCTACACTTAGGTGACAATAATGATATTATGGAGTAAAGAATTAAGCCTACGAAAAACAAACTGATTCTAGAGTAATTGTAAGTTTACTTACTGGCTGAACTAGGACATTGTTCTTCCCGTAGAGCAGGGTTGTCCGTGAATTCTGGTGGAGAGATTCCACGTACTCCCTCGCAGACATGTGGAAGCTTTTCGAGCTCTCTTCACTACTGCTGCTCGGATTTCTTCGGATCTGAAAACATCGAAGGTCTAAAGTCATTCAAGAAAACACAAACATATATTGTAAACAGGGCCCCAAGATAATAAAATTGAGATTGGAGACCAGACTCAAATCTCAAGCATCTGATTGAAAGAAATGTCTGGAACTAAACTATTATTGCATGATAAAAGCCATATAAGGGATTATAAGTATCATGCATGAGTGTGAGGTGAAGATGGAAAAATCTGTCACCGAGGGTTAACTGTTTTGCGGGAACGAGGCTCTGCCGAGTTCCCGCCAAAACAGTTCACCCGAGGTGACAGATTTTTCTATCTTTACCGAATGTCTCATGCAAGATACTTTTTCTTGCATACATTTTATTATTTATAACATTTCTATGTATGTATACAAACTTTTTTTATTTTCCTTATGCTGAAATATTGACATTAACGCTAACCTTTTTTATAAATGACGTCAATAACTTGAATATATGACGTCACTCACGTGACTCATTCTACACGGGGGGTGTAGGATCGAAATTTCCTACACGGGTGAAATCACCGGATGTCCTGATCTGGTATGCAAGAATAAAGGATCCTTGCAGTTACATAAAAAAACTCTTTTCGTTAGTAATGGAATCTAAAATTATCTAAATGACTTTTTACAATATAACCCTTACTCCATATATACGCATTTTTATGCATGTGCGACCAGTGTATGTCCAGAATAGCCGGCACATCCGTGCCATCTGATCAGGATCTGCACTGGTCACATTTTGGTCAAAAATAACTTAACAAATCAAAAGGCGAACAGTGTGCAGATCCTGATCAGACGGCTGCCTGCTGATCTGGATCTACACTGTTTGCCCATGCAAAAAGGTTTATCTATGGAGGACAACAATAAAGAAAACACAAAACAAATATTTTGCCAGTGTTCTCATTTCAATATACCTCTACTGCATGAAATCTTTGACTTAAATCGGACTGAAGGAATATAGTCGCTAGACAAATGAAATAGTTAATTCAGTTAGATTTTATACGTATCAATCTCTCAAAATATCAATTGTTTTCTGTTAACTGCCTCATGTTGTTATCTTGTTTTTGTCAATGCCAGGAGGGATCACATTTTAATCTGATTAAACCAATCTGCTGGAAGAAACAAAACAAGAATATCTTGTTATCTTAAGAAATTGGATGAATCTCTCACATTTTATTACAAAAAAAATGAAGAAAAGTACAACCACACTCCTGGCCCAAAGGTAATAAAACTGAGAATGGAAATAAGTCTCAAATCTCAAGCATTAATGGTGACCAGTTGCCATTTCAGCCAATCACATGCTTAAAATTGGTTTTCAATCTCAGTTTTATAACCTTCAGCCTTATTTGACTGACACATAATGTCAAAGAACAAAGAAAAGAACAACTACAACCCCAGAAATCACATCAAAAATTAAGACAGACACATAATTATTGACAAAGGAAAGAAAAGTACAACTAACACTCCAGCTAGAAGTCACAGACAGTTTGACAGACAGTGCCATTAGTAGTTACAACATATTCAGTTGAATGATATGTATCAACCAGACCTTAATTATCAATGGTTATCTCAATTCTGTCCATCTACTTATGACCCAATGATCCAGGGGAAGCAACCACCAATTGTTATCTCCCTTCTGTCCCCCAACAAATGACCCAATAAGCCAGGAGAAGCAACTACCAATGGTTATCTCCCTTCTGTCCCCTTACACATGACGAAAGGAGCCAGGGGAAGCAACCACCAATGGTAATCTCCCTTCCGTCCCCCAACGAATGACCCAATAAGCCAGGGGAAGCAACCACCAATGGTTATCTCCCTTCTGTCCCCCTACACATGACGAAAGGAGCCAGGGGAAGCAACTACCAATGGTTATCATCCTTCTGTCCCCCTACACATGATGAAAGGAGCCAGGGGGCAACCACCTATGGTAATCTCCCTTCTGTCCCCCTACACATGACAAAATGAGCCAGGGGAAGCAACCACCAATGGTTCCCTTCTGTCCCCCTAAACATGAAGAAATGAGCCAGGGGAAGCAACCACCAATGGTTATCTCCCTTCTGTCCCCCTTCACATGACAAATGAGCAAGAGGAAGCAACTACCAAAGGTTATCTCCCTTCTGTCCCCCTACACATGACAAAATAAGCCAGGGGAAGCAACCACCAATGGTTTTCTCCCTTCTGTCCCCCTACACATGACAAAATGAGCCAGGGGAAGCAACAGCCAATGGTTATCTCCCTTCTGTCCCCCTACACATGTTTCAATGACCCAGGGGAAGCAACAGCCAATGGTTATCTCCCTTTTGTTCCCCTACACATGACAAAATGAGCCAGGGGAAACAACAAACTTCAACCATTATGAAATTAAAACAAGGATTCCTGAACAGAAATTATTCAATAGAATAGACTCAAAGTACAGCCCAATAAACCACCTTCCTTTCTAATTTTGGCTTCTGTACCATATTCAAATTTAAGGGCTCTTAACCCTTTACACCACTGATACACCTTTATCACATGGGCACAGTGTAAATCCAGACCAGTCAGCACTTCCATGCCACCTGTGCCCAAGGTTAAAAAACTGAGCAAAGAAACCAGTCTGAAATCTCAAGCATCTGATTGGCTGAAATGGCGACCGGTCGCCAATCAGATGCTTGAGATTTCAGACTGGTTTCCAATCTCAGTTTTATAACCTTCAGCCCAGATCTGTACTGGTTGCAAATGTGACATATGCTGTTGCTTACCACTTAAAAGTTTACTGATGGACCTTTGGTTTTCAATTTTAACCCCTTCATCCATACATACACCTTTTTGATGTAGGCAAACAGTGTAAATCCTGATCAGCAATAGGTGATTTTCTGACCAAAAAGTGAACAGTGCTGATCCTGATCAGATGCAGGAATGTGCCGGCTGATCGGGTTCTGCACTGGTCTCACATGCGATAAAATGGGTATATATGGAGTAAATGTTTATTATTTATTTCTTTAATTTTTATAATTATGCAGTCTTGTTACAGACCTAGCTGTGTTGGACGTTTGGAAATCTCCGTGACAAGTTGCAACAGACAGTAATTCCGGGAATTTCCTGACTTCGAGACAAGATATTTAATTAAAGCTGTACTAACAAATAACTACAGTTCGATTGATAATGTCGACTGTTTTGGCAGGATAATCCTACAAAACAGAATCTAATTCCCTCAAGTAAATTGTCTGGTTGTTTTGGCAGAATTAGCAAACAGAACAGCAAATTGTGAAATCAGGGATCAAGACTAACCTCTCCCTAATATTAAGGTAATACTTTTCTTTTAGCTCAACCCGCTTTATTTATTGCTAATGCAGGTGTCTAGCAGAAATTAATAAAACTGAAAAACAAACTAGACTTGGGGTGTGAAGATATCTAGTTATATATTGTCCTGGATTAATGGTTTGCTATGCAAGACAATGGTGGAAAATTAAAAAAACCTTTAATTATTTTGTTGAATTTAAGGTGCACATTTATCTTACCTGAAGTCTTACCTGAAGGCCAGGTCGTTTAGGGGATCCTGGTGACCCCGCCCCCGAGGTCATGTGATGACCTCCGGAGTGTATCCTGTGCCTTTGAACAAGTTCATCTGCAGGAGGGTCCGTCCAAAAATGATCTGATGTCTTCATTTTGGTATAGTCTAGGAAACACGGACCCACTAAGAGTAAAAATGTTATTTGTCAATATATAGTTTCATGGTTTTCTGTAAACAAAATTCTCATCTTGAGTTCTTAACACTTTCCTCCATATACATACCTTAATAGCATGGGCGAACAGTGTAGATCCAGATCAGCCGGCACATCCATGCCATCTGATCAGGATCTGCACTGTTCGCTACTTGATTTATTAGGTTATTTCTCACAAAAAAGCAAACAGTGCAGATCCTGATCAGATGGCACAGATGTTAAAATGCGTATATATAGAGAAAAGGGATAAATGTTTGGTTTTCTTTTTTCTAAAATTGAATTTACATGAAACTGAATTTAGCCAAGGAATATTCGGGGACTGAATCAATATTTTATAGTTTTCATTAGGCTTTGAAAGACATATGGATTGTTAAAACTGTGGGGCTTCAAGCATACTTTAAACAATGCAAATGTTTTACATACCTAAATGAACACAATAAAATATTGATTAAATATATTGCGCAAAATCCATAAATTGTTTATTTAGTCTTTAGCATTATTTAGCCATGTCTTTCATCTCAAAATGAAAATCAGTCTAAATAAACATTCATCACAGCAAAGTGTAAGAAGAATGTAAGTATAAATGAATATGCATCTTCAAATTTGCAGGATACAACAATATTTACTGAAATGACAGTTTGTTCCATGTTCTGTCATCAAAGATGTCACAACTGACCAGGGCTTAAGGTTATAAAACTGAGATTGGAAACCAGTCTCAAATCTCAAGCATCTGATTGACTGAAAAGGCGGCTGGTCGCCATTTCAGCCAATCAGATGCTCGAGATTTTAGACTGGTTTCAAATCTCAGTTTTATAATCTTGAGCACACATCTCCTAACAGCAAGGATAAATTTGAATTAAAAACTGATGATTAATTTCTTTTGATTGTTCTACATTGAATTATATGCAAGATGCCATGAGTTAATTATTATGAAGGCATATCCTAGTGCTAAGCTCTATCTATGATATCAAGCTGATTAAAATCATCTCCTAAAGGTTGCTATGCTATCAGGATATGATGACAAATCCCTGAAACATGATTTTAACAACAGCCTTCCTTATTAATCATATAATCACCTACAAAATCACAAAAGTACATGATGAGCACCGTTATTTTCAAAGCGTTCTGAATGTTGTATTATTTTTTTCATGGAAAGTGTTGACACTGTGCGTAACACATATTTTACTAAAGAAAGTTGTATTTTGGGGTATCATATTCGTTTCTGCTGTAATTGCATCTTCAGGTCATTTCATGACCCTTAGCGAAAGCATTATAAATCAAGCTTTCTGGCTGTCATCAGACTCCAGGCCTGAAGGTTATAAAACTGCGATTGGAAACCAGTCTCAAATCTCAAGCATCTGATTGGTTGAAATGGCAACCATGCTCAGTTTTATAACCTTGGGCACTGACTTCATTGACATTTTATGAAAATCAACCTTCTTCCACAACTGGTCATAAAGATATGCAGATTCTATTGCTAATAATAAATTTATTTAAATAAAAAGTTAAATTTTAGAAAAACAAAGAAAACATTCAAATGAATTCTGAAAATGTCTTTGAACTAAACTCAAATCTTAAAATGTTTCAAAAATACTTGCAAACTAACAAAAAACTTAAGTTAAAACAGTAGCTATTCTTTGTAATGCAGAAACAAAAACAAAAGACCAGTTGTTTTCAAATGAAGAAAACCTCCTGTAATCTATTCATCTCAAGAAAGCAATTCTCCAAAACTGATTATGCAAATAGCAGACGTTTTGTTATTTTGTCACTTTCTGGTTTCATTTATATGATAATTATGTTTTCCGAGATTCTTCTTGGATGAATGACCTTTTATCAAAGTTTGCTGGTTTTTGTTAATGCATCAGTCAGGAATATAGGAATCAAATTTGATTGCAGACGTTTTGAAACTGAGAACAGAACTGAACAGATTTTTAAAATCGGTCTGCTTGTTACTGAAATACTGTCAATTAAACATTGATCCAAGCCTAAACTCATGGTCACTCTGATCTGGATCTACACCGTTTCCTTCTTGTTAAAAAAAACCTTTTGAATCAAACAGCAAACAGTTAAAATCCTAATCAGATGACACAGATCTACCAGCTGATCTTAATGGAAGGGTTTCGCTGTATTTCATATGGAAATCACCTTTAAATAATTGTTTGGTAATGCTTTATTCAGTATATTAACTTACCTAATAATGATGCCAAAATTGGGCCGTCAACTGGGTCAGATATCAAAGCAAAGGATTCATAGTATTTGCTGAAAAACAAAATTAAGTATTTTGCAATGAAAACTAGTGACTTGACTAAATTGCCATATAATGGTCTTCGATTTATAACAGGTTGCAACGCAGTAGCCTTTTGAGGCATTCTGTAATTATGCAGAAAGGCAGTGAAGCGGAGAGCAGAATATACTGACGACCAAGCAAATGTAGTCTGAAAGGTACAAGTCCAGATAGAATACAAGACATGACAGATGGTCCCCAGGCGGTCATTCTGACCAAGTTTCATCAATAATTACAGACACATAAACTGCTACTGTCTGATGTTATAATGTAATGCTTCAATGAAGATGCTATGTTAAAACTCCATAAATACATCTAACTTACTTACTTACATCTAAGCTTCATCAAAAATGAATGCTTTCTAAGAGAAAAATTTAACCAGTCAAGCACTATCACTGTATATAAACCGATTGTATCATCTACCGGATATAGCACACTGATTGTTAAAAAAACATAGTAAAAAGTTCAAAAATGAGGAGATTTTGTATGTATTGTAATGAGAAATCGAATCGACAAATACATGTTCAACAAGCGATTCTCATAGCACTTGTTATGAAAGACTTTGTTACCTTTTTATGCAATATACTTTTAAAAAATCCCTTAAATCACTCACACAAAGTACCGTTTGCACTGTGTACTGTTATAAAATCAGCGTAAATATTTATGTTTTAACAGGTTTTGAGAGGTATTCTCATGCTAGCGATGATAAAACATATCATTTTTATTCTTACAATAATAAGAATACCATAGCTGATCAATTAAACATCAAAACATTAGACCAAACATGCATGTAGCTTCGACCCAGACTGTATCATTTATTGAACACGTAAACTCAATCATTTGTATGTTTCTAATTATCTATGTGTATCAGTTATGGCGATTTTTTAAAGATGATTTTAGTATATTTTTCGGATCTAAGAACAAGGGCTTGATGTAAAAACGTGTATTAAAAGTGCTTCGTACAGAAATATGATATGTTATGAAATATAAGGGCCTCGGTGCCTTTATATACTGCGCGACACGAAACAATTGGATCTAAATGACTTCATTAGTTAACACCCAGGCCGCTCTGAGAAGTTCTACAATTTACAACAAGCGATAATTAATGTCATCCCAAAATGTTTTGGATTTGATAAACGTAGTCTAAGGTTTTTTTAAAAGTAATAGTTTCGAAACTCAAGGTTCGCGATTATAAATACATGTACATACAAATTCTGAGGCAAAGCAAGTTATTTAAATACTGATATTTTAAGCTGATGATTAACCCTTTACTCAATGTACGACCAATGTAGATCATCGTCAGCTGAAACATGCATGTCATTTGATCGGAATATACAATGATCACTTGTTTTCAGAAATATTCTAATAAATGTAATAACAAACAGTGTACAGCAAAATCTACGTACTCCATATCCCATGGAGTAAAGGGTCAAATGGAACTTTAGCAAACGAATCAATTGTATGTATCATTATGTTTTATTATTTTAAAGTTCTTCTCTTCGTGTTTTTGAACGCCATGATTTATTATTTCTCCAAATATACCTGATTTGTATAGGCAATATATGTAGACGAACTCCTCCATCTTGCCTAAAAGCATAAACTTGATAAAATCAGCAAATGCGCATCACCATACGTTATTGGAAAATCATGCAACGAAGATCGCACTAAATGATACAACAGAAATAGGTGTGTTTGCTATAAATGATAGTGTGATAATGCTATAGATGATACAGTCATTATGAAACACACCCCTCAAACATTTTAATAATTTACACTATCTATACATTTAAGGTTTTAGAACTGTAATATGCACTTTTGCAGATTGGGATTTTGTTGTTTTCATTTCCAAGTACATCCATTAAGACATCTAAACACGAGTTTTAACAAACATTTACCGTGCGTAACTCGAGAAATATAGTATTTTAGAAGGGGACCCTCTTTTTCGGAAAATGGGCTGTAAAATCAAGCGTACTAGAAGCTAAATTCATCTCTATTTCTTTGAAACCTTGTAAAATTTTGTAAAATAAAGGCTAATTGTTTAAGGACATCATAACTGAACAGGAAAAAACAAGCATTATGTTTAGAATTTATTTCTAACACTTTATAAATTGACTTTTTTAAAGTGTACCCCATCTTCGGAAATGCACATTTTTCCGATCTGCAAAAATTAAGCAAGTTTTTATCTGTAATTTTTGTGCATGTTTAATGCAGTAAAATAATTGTGTTATACATTAAAATTATCTGCAATGTGTATAGAATCAAATAATTAAAATAAAAGAGCACCTCACCGTCTTCGTTTTCATTTTATTGGCCTACAAAATAGGTACCTATGGCCCAGACCAAACGGTTAAAAAACACAAAAACCAAAGGGCTTGGTTTACGAATGGTGATTTTTTCATACCCCCTCAAATTTTTTGAAAAACAAGAAATACGCAAGCAATCAGCTATGCTGGTTAGAATTTAACCTCAAAAAAGTAAGTTTGGCAACCGTAACCATAGCAACCAAAGCATTCTTTTAAAGGAAAAAATCATCGTGCAAACACATAAAATTAGTTTTATAAGACAAGTATCACAAAATTACTGTTCAATTATAGAAACAATAAAATAGCAACATTTTCCTAAATGAAAGTACAGATTCCATAATCATTTTAGTTTCATATCGTGATTCTGTTGCTGTATTAGAAAAGAGTCAGTATTTTGTAATAATATCATTACAATATTTCAGTTTTCATGGCTACTAAATGAAGATGAAGAATAATAAAAATTATTTCCGAATTTTAAACCTATTGATTATACTATTTTCTCCAAAAATTTCCTCACAATAATTTTAAAAAAGAAGAAGAAAAAGGGGGAAAAAAAGGTTCCTCTCCCGAGGATTGAACCGGGGCCGTCAAAATAAAGTGTCCTGAGCGTTACCACTACGCCACGGAGGATTGATCGAACAGTTGTTAGTTTCATATAACCTCTATTCATTACTGAGTGTTGTTCATCTATTGACTTATTTTGAGTATTTGTTATGAAAATATTTGTTTACTTTACATCAATTTTATATCCGCACTTTGTTATTATTTGATTTAGTTATTAATGATGTCATAATCGCGGAAAACACCTAACGAGTAGATTGCTTTTACGAAAAATAGTATCAACCGGAAACGTGCGAATCGGCGTTCGGAAAAAGTGAATTAGTGACGGCATAAGTCGATGTTTGGCGGAAATATTACAGTTCTAAAACCTTAAAGCAATATTGTAATGTAATACTCTTTATATTAATGTCATAGTCATATAACTAGTATGTATTCGTGCATCAGAGCATTTATTTGTAGAGAATAACAGTATTTTGATACAATCATGTGGGTATTTGCCAGACCTTCTTGTGATTAAATGCAATTTTGCAAGTTTTTATCCCTATATATGCGCAAAACAAATGGTATTACAACCAATAAGGACTATACAACATATAGCGTACTTGTTTTTGTTGAAGGTATTTAAAATGATCCTAATAGTTCTGTTTTCAATGTGTTATTTACGAATTGTTTATATTGCAGCCATGCAATCAGTTGCTATATCCGGCATATGATACAATCAGTTTATATACAGTGACCATGTTCAGCTTCTGCCACATTTGCAACCAGTGCCTAATCAGGAGACCAGTCTAAAATCTCAAGCATTTGATTGGCTGAAATAGCGACTGGTCGCCATTTCAGCCAATCAGATGCTTGAGATTTGGGACTGGTCTCCAATCTTAGTTTTACGATCTTGGGTCCAGAACAGCTTGTGCATCAACATAGTTTGATCAAGATCTACAGTGATTGCTATTCAATAATGAGTTAGTATTTTCGGTAATTCATTTATTTTCACTCCATTTATAACTGCATATCAACCGACTACCTATTGTTTGTTTCGTGCCAGTATTTATATTTCATCCAAACAAAGCAGTGTCAAATGAAAAAGAAGCAGCAGATATGTTCACTTACAGCCTAGAGAAAAGAATAAAAATTCAAACCAAAACAATGTGTATTCTACTCATTGTAACAAGTACATCTATTACCTAGAGAGTTGAGTTACCATAAAAATATAAACTGTTCCAATAAAATTAAAAAGTATCATGCAATCCAACTGGCTCTTAATAAAAGCCCTGCAGTTGTTTAATAGAAGCCAACCTTTCTGGCTTTTTAACATTTCAGTGACTGAAAAACATATCAGATCTGAATTTTGAAGTGTTAAAAATGTCAAGACATTGTTTTTTCTGTAAAGTAAGAACTTTATGTCAAATGATCAGTCATCTGGGATTATCAGAACAGTTTTGAAGAAAACCAATAAAGTTTTAGTAATGGATCCTTTTAAACTAAGTCAGTTAATTCTATGTTTGTTACAATGTTTTTCCAAAATTCAATAACTTATAAATAAGTGCAATGTTGATCTGGGCCTACAACATATGCAACAACTGTCATGAATAAAAAGTGAAAGTTAACTCTTTACCCTCTAAGTATAATGGATTGGGTTTTCTTTCAGTATTTTTACCAGTCCTTTTTTTTAACAAGTCTTTACCGAAATTTCTTTACAGAATTGTAAACAAAGTAGACGCTGATCAGACTGCACGTATGTTGCTGTACAATGATTGCTGTGATAAACCCTGGGTGAACAGTGCAGATCCAGATCAGTAAATCTGATCATGATCAACATTATTCCTTTTTTATTCCATTATTTCTGATCAAGATGTGACCGGTGCAGATCCAGATCAGATGGCACAGATGTGCTGGCTGATCTGCATCTTCACTGGTGCACATGAGTAAAGGGTTTTTAGAGAGTTTTAAAAGGGTTTTGGAACAGTTAAACTTACCTATTATTTTGCACCAAATAATCAAGAATTTTGGCGAGTTGTTTTTCAAATATGGCTACCCGTATCCACAGATATTTTGGGCTGAATGTGATTGAGGTCTGACGTTTTGTTTGGTTTTTGTTTGCATCCATGGATTTCCTGAAATATAAAATCAAACAAGAAATACATCAACGCCTACCATAATTATTTTGATCAAAGTGCTGGGAAATGACTAGAGCATAATTTTTAAAGTTTATGAAACTGGGAAATCTGTCTTAGATCCTGGCAATCTGATTAGCTAAAACTGAGCACAAGTTCAGAATCAAACTGTACAGTAAAAATTATGCAAATATCATTCTAACAGAAAGCGTGATGTAGTGTTGCTATAACAGTGTAATAATGATCTGGTTGATCTAGGCAGAATTGTAATGACTGTAGAACAGTTGTAAGATAGAAAATGTTATTGTCAATTATAACAGGAGAAAGAGAACTAGATATGTCAATGACTTCACTTTCATTGGAGTGTTCATGATGGAATACCTAGTTGTTGCTGCATTATTCAACGCAAACATAAAATAAAATGCAACAATCATGAACATCTCTTAGACTAAAAGACAAGCAATATGTAAATGGTTCATGTTTATAACAGTGTTCTAGACAGACAAGCATTTACTGTGATGAAAACATCAATTTTTAATTCTGTAACTCTTTATGGTTTGGGAAACTGTTTTTATCCTATAAGAGACCCTTGTGCAGTCTTTTATAGATCTATACTGTTTGTTTTTTATTCATAGGGTTATTTCTGATCAAAAAGTGAACAGTGTAGAAACAGATCAGTTATGCAGGCTGATCTGTATCTACACTGTTCACTTTTTGATCAGAAATAACCCTATGAAATCGCACTAGGCTGAAGGTTATAAAGCTGAGATTGAAAACCAGTCTCAAATCTCAAGGATCTGACTGGCTGAAATGGCGACTGGTCGCCATTTCAGCCAATCAGATACTTGAGATTTGAGACTGGTTTCCATGCTCAGTTTTATAACCTTGGGCACTGGTTGCCCATGATGATAAAAGCATATTTATATGGTAAAGATTTAACATATTAACATTACAGAAGTTAAATTTACAAAATGCTCTCCCAGTCAGATTGTAACATATTCATTACCATATTTATAGAGTAAATCAAAGTGATGTTCTGAATAAAATGTTTTATTATAGGATGAGATGCAAATTGCGAGAAACATGACAAACATATTATTGTTGTTATTGTTGATGTAGTGAAGGTCACAACCATGGATGGAACACAGAGTGATTATCACCTAACCACAAATCGACTGAGAAAGTGATTATCGCCTCGTACATACATTGTACATGTATTGACAATTGATTTCAAATTGCTTTTATGAAGGTATATCATGAAAATGTATTTCTGGTGTAAGCTTATGATTATTATTGCATGTATTGTGTTTGATTATGTAAATGTCGTTGACTGTTCTGTTCTGTTTCCTATCATGCCAACAGCAGATCTGGGTACAAATTAAAAACAGGTGGCTAGTTTCTAGGTATACAATTATTCAGACTGTGAATGTGATTACTTTAAACTTGACAGATTAACTCTTTAACCCCCCTTCCCCCCCCCCCCCCCCCCCACAAATGTAATAGTATTGTTTTTCCATCAATCTGAGTCAGTCCTTGGATTGGTCATAGACATGTTTAGGGGAATTTTATAAAATGAATTAGACCCAAGATCATAAGACTGAAAATGGAGACAAGTCTCAAATCTTAAGCATCTGATTGGCTGAAATGGAGACTGGTCAGATGCTTGAGACTGGTATCCAATCTCAGTTGAATGATCTTGGTCTCTGATTAACTGAATACATAACAGCCAAGACCCTGATCAGACTGTACCCATGCAAGGGCTTGTCTGGGTCCACACTGGCCACCAATGTGAAAAACGCTGTGCTTAACACTTTAAATGGCTAAGAGAGCAGCTTGTTATAGTCTGCCTGTACCCAGACAATCTTGGCTCTGGCACCATTTTACTGGTGGTACAAGACATCTGGGCTGAAGGTTATAAAACTGAGATTGGAAATCAGTCTCAAATCTCAAGGATCTGATCAGCTGAAATGGCAACTGGTCGCCATGCTCAGTTTTATAACCTTGGGCACTGTTGTACACTTTTCCAGATTTTACACAAAATGTGGTACACCCATTGTAGTAGCACACCAGTGTTCAGTTAAGTTTGATAAGCTCAGCTTACCCATTATGTATTCACACGGTTGTATTATGATATTAATATACATCCTTCGGGTCTGTGTAAATTAAACCATCCATTTATATGTCAGCAACAATACAAATATAATTTTAAACTGGTAAACACAAACATAACATTGGCGATGAGGATTAAACCATCAAAGTGCATGGATTAAAATCTGTTTTATGGACTTAACCCTTTCCTCCATATATACACATTTTTACGCATGTGCGACCAGTGTAGATCCAGATCAGCCGGCACATCTGTGCCGTCTGATCAGGATCTGCAGAGGTCACATTTTGGTCACATATAACTGAATTAATAAAATAGCAAACAGTTTAGATCCTGATCAGACGGCACAGATGTGCCGGCTGATCTGGATCTACACTGTTCGCCCAAGCACTAAAGGTGTCTTTATGGATGAAAAGGTTAATTGTAATGTAATGTTTGCATTTACAGATGTTTATTTGTATTGCTACAGCTCTGACTAAATGACAAAGCCTGTTCTTACTTGGAAGGATCATTGTTAAGTTCGATATCGGCGACAAGTCGGACCACCTCCATTGCAGGCTCATATGACTTGGATACTTTCTGGAGTAATGCTGAAGTGTTGCTGAGTTTGAAGAGGCCCAATGCTCGTTTGCGAAGCCCGTGAAGTAAACATGCTTCTACAGCACCTGAAAATCATCAACCTCAGTTTGAAGTTTCTTCAATGGAACAACATAATGCTAACAAATATCACTCCATATTAATAATTCATTGATTAATAATTTCTATGGCAAATTTCTACCAAGCAGACTTTGAATTCATCATTGAAAAGATATATAGATATGCAGTTAAAGGAAAAGTACTTTCCAAGTTATACACAACATTAAGTTTCAGGTCAATGAAAGTTACATAACTAAAAAGATGTCGTTACAATCGAGAGTTATCATTCATGTTGTTGGAAAAAAAGCTTATTTACATGAAGAAGATATATTCAAGTATTGTGCCAAAAGGACAAGTACTTTCTAAGTTTTAAGCAACTTAATGTTTCAAGTTCAAATATTTACACTTCAACTTCTTCCTAAAGAATCATGATTTCTGATGGTAAACAGTGTGATGTTTCACTCTGAAAGACCTGGCTAAGGTTGAAACGTTTACAATTTATTGGATGTAGTGCAATGTTTTGATGTGTGACGTCGCCGAGCATGCACGGTTTGCCACAAGTCACTGCGAAAAAGTGTGCCGTAATTCACTTTGTCAATGTGGCTGTTTCAAACAGCCATATCACAAATTCTTTTCATACTTTCTGTATTAATGAGAGTATTTATGTGTGTAAATATAAGGATTGAATCGATATTTCAGGCTTCACACACTTTAAACAAACCAACTGTTTTCCATACCCAAATGAAAACCATCATTTAATATCAATCAAATCCTTAAGTCATTGAAATAGTCATATAACTAACAAAAGTCAATTAGGAGTTATCACTCTTGTCAAAGATAGCTCTGTTCATGCAGATGACATATTCCACCTGCAAGTATTAAGCCAACAGGACAAGGACTTTCAAAGTTATAAGAAACTTTAAGTAGATGGATAGATGAATAATGTAACAAACACTCATTGAGACAACTACCCTGGGAATCTGAATTCAATGCCATCATGTTGGAAAACTATTTCTCTATCCGTGTATTTCATAGGTCTGTTGGAAGGGATTATCTGTTCCACTGTTAGCTATTTGACCACTTCTTCTATTTCTTCCAGGAAAGATTATTAAACTAAGAATCGAGACTAGTCTCCAACCCCAGTTTTATTATCTTATGCCCTATTATGCATGGGTCTTTAAAAAAACAACTTTGTGCTTCTAAAGAATATATCAAACCCTACACTCGACAAAAGAAACCCTACACACAACAAAAGATACCCTATACTCGACAGAAGATTAACATACCACAAAGGGAGGTAATACTGCTGCTTTCTTCATGGACAAATTTACGAGTCACCGCTTCCTCCATTATCTGCTTCACCTGAAAGCAAAAAGGAAGTTTTTATGTTAAACAATTCAATGATTTGATTTCACTGGGGTTAATGATTTCACGCTTTTACCTAAGCGCCAAATACCCGAAAATAGATCCTATTCGAAATATATTATACCACAGTGTAGGCTACCTTCAATACAATAATATTGTATTTAGTGTAAGATTCTAATTCTAATAAACCCCTGTGATTTAATATGTTTTCTACTCTTTTTTGCATAAATCACAGTAGGTTGTGCATATTAATTTTGTGAACTACAAAAACATCTAAGAACCCATCTAGCTATCATCAATCTACTTCATTTATGTGTTATCATCTCAGCAGGTGACTTTACATTGATTTCTGAAACTCAATGCATGACTTATCCATTCACTCTATACATACACATTTTATGAGCAAACAGTGTAGATCCTGATCAGCCAGAACATCCATGCCGTCTGATCGGGATCTGCACTGTTTGTTTTTACTTCAGAAATACCCTAATAAATAAAAAAAAGCCAATAGTGCAGCTCCTGAGCAGACGGCACAGATGTGCCAGCTGATCTGGACCTACACTGTTTGCCTGTGCCATAAAATATTTGGAGGAAAGTGTTAAGTGAACAGTGACATATGCACAGGCTGACCTGGATCTAAACTTCTCGTTACTGGATTGAAGTGTACATTATGTTAATCTGCCAACAACATAAAACTGACAACGAAGAAATCATTCTCAATAAAGTTCCAATTATTTTATTATTCTATTGATTTTAAATACTTTTACTGTATGTGCTTCTTTGATTTTAATAACCGCAAATCCCAAATTTCTATTATCATTCTAGTCTAATTAAGCTTAACAGAAAGTGAAGATCGCGATTTACGTCACACGATCAACATTATAGCTACTCTCATTTCCGTTTATTGACAAGGAGGGAGAACAGTATCTTTAGATAACAGTGAATGGTGACCAGTACAATCAATATTCTAGCCTGGCATCTCTATAAAAAATGCCTCAGAAAGTAAGTCAATTTCTGCAATAACAATATTTCTTCAGTATCGGTACCTTTCAGGAAGTATGTTTTATAGTTCAGTTTTTGTGATCTACAGAAAACGGAGCAGGGGAAGTGAGGCTGGCAGCCGAAATAGCCTTCTCTATTTTGTGTATTCTCCAAAACTGGGCTGAAACTTTCTTAGTTTTCATTTATATGACTCGGTGACACCCGTACCACTAAACCATATAGGAAGTTAGTGTTACATGTATGAATGTCAAACCTTTTACCTCATATATACAGGTTTTATCACAATGTGAACTGTGTAGATCCAGATCAGCCATCACTTCATGCTGTATGATCGGGTTTACTCTGCTTCTTTGTCAGAAATGGAGGTGCCAGCTGATCTGGATATACGCTGTTCACTAATGGACATGGAGTAAAGGGTTAATATATACATAAAAATGTGCAGCCAGAAATAGATGATTACCATCAGAACTAGATCAACTATCTTCTCTGATTAACTAATTTCCCAACTTTTTTGTCATATTTGATTTACATGCAATTAATCAACACAAAAATCCTTGGCTGTCCTTGGCCCACGAATAAACTCATTAGAGGATCAAACAGAAACAAGTCCTGAATTAATACTGTATTATAAAATAAAGAAAGCCAGACTGTGAGTACTGTACATTCCTTAAAGGAGCCACTGCACTGCATCGTTCAACAAAGCACTTTCTGGACATACAATGGTCACAAATGTGTCCTTGAAAATTAAGCTCTTTATTACAATTATCCCTTTACTCCATGGGATATGGCTCATATCCCAACGGGAAACCAAAGCAGACTGACATCCATGCAGTCTGATCAGGATCTACACAGTTTTCCTTTAGGATAAAATGCATACAAGTATACCATTTACTCCATGTATACTTGTATGCCTTTTATCCGATGGGCAAACAATGTAGATCCTGATCAAAATGCATGGAGTAAATGGTTATTTCAGTCCATTCAGCAGTAATTGCAAGATACTGGGAAAATGGAAAGGGGCAAGGCATTCAATTGTTAATGGATAAATTGTTGTTTTTTTGCAAATTATTTTGTAAGCTAATGGTATTAATTACTGTAATTAATGGAACAAAGCCATGGTTGTTTTTTATTTATTTTACCACTAACTTATGAATATCCAACTTAAAGTCTTCTTTCAATTCTGTATTTGTATTACAAGTAGTTTTATAATTCTGTTTCCTTCAAATATTTTTTTCTACTCTGTGATTGTACCTTAGTGCATTGCTTTTATACCTGTCAATGAAATTACTGGTAATACAACACTGTGGCTTTTTCACACTGGTTTTACCAGATGTTTCAAGAAAAATGGAAATAATTAGTCCAATTTCATCGTCTCCCATAGGTCTTTCAAGCACACAGAAATGTTGACTGTTTCACTGCGCATGTCTGTATTTCATCAGACAAGCAGACAGT